>CM065681.1:4357533-4367533 GCA_017654935.2 Phymorhynchus buccinoides | reverse complement strand
TTTTAAACATGAAAATGGCTTTGTTATATTCAAGTTTCCATTGTAGAGGCAGTATTCCTAGGTGCTGATAGTCTGTATGAGTAATGGACGATGATTTCAGAAGGATCAACTTAAGACCACGCCTGTACAAACTAAATAAAGGTTTTAGATTCTTTCCACTAGCTGAATCCCATAGTGTAGAAGCATAGTTAATATGTGATTGGATATAAGAATTGAAAAACAATTTACGGCTGTCGAAATCAAGAAAATGTTTAATTCTGGAAAGCTGATAGACTTTTTTTTAGATATTTGCTTGCAAAGCATAGATATTTGGTAGGACCACGAGAGATTGTTATCAACAATAACTCCGAGTATCTTGTGATGGTCAACTTCTTCCATGATTTCACCATTGATATAGAGCGAATAAGAACCAAGGCAGAGATTTTGACGTTTTTGTCTAGTAATGATAAGTAAGTATTTAGATTTTTTTGGATGTAGTTTCATATGGTTAATTTCAGACCATTCAATTAGTTTGTCAACATTGTCCTGTAAACAAGTAAAAACCTTATCTACTTTACTATCACTAGTATGTATAGTCGTATCATCTGCAAACATTTCAGTGGGAGTTGTAAGAAAAAGAGGCAGATCATTAATGTATATTGAAAATAAGATGGGGCCAAGGACTGAACCTTGGGGAACACCAAAATCAACAGGCTTTATACAGGATTCAGATTCATTTAGAAAGACTCTTTGCTTTCGATCTGATAAAAAAGACGATAGGAATTCTAAGGTGTTATTAGTAATACCATACATTTTTAGTTTTTTTAGCAAGAGGTTACGATCAACAACATCAAAGGCTTTCATGAAATCAACAGCAAGAACACCTGTAATTTCATCGTTGTTAATATTAATAAGCCACTGATCTACCAGGTTGGTTAAAGCGGTGTGGCACGAATGGTTAGCTCTAAACCCTGATTGGTTTTGATGAAATAAGTCAAAGGAATTGAAATGATTCAGAATATGTTTATTTATGTGCATTTCCAAAGGCTTAGATAGGGTAGATAAAATAGAAATGGGCCTGTAATTGGAAGGATCTTCGCAATCACCTGACTTGTGGATTGGTATTATTTTGGCTACTTTAAAAGCTTTGGGAATACGATTTTTTGAAATACATAGGTTGTAGACATATGTGAGTGTTTCAGCAATTACATGGGCAGATAACTTCAGTATCTTAGCATCAATTCCATCAATGCCTCGCGTGTTTGTCTGTTTCAAGTGGGTAAGAGTGTTGAAAACCTCGTGTACACTCAATAGCGGAATATCAGTACACTCTTTAACTTTTTTAGTATAACAGAATTTCTGCAGAATAATTAGATTGTTTTCTGAAGTTCTATTTGATGTTATTATTGTGGTGGCCATGTCACAAAAATGTTTATTCATGTCTTCTGCCGATAATTTAACAGATGGGTTCTTAGTCTTTACATTTTTATTGGTTAATTGATTTATTGCTTTCCAAATTGATTTACTATCAGATTTAGTAGATATAAGATTTTTAAAGTATGTTCTCTTTGCAGATCGTTTAATAGAATTAACCAAATTTCTTTGCTTTTTAAAATTATCTTTATCTCCTGATGCCAAAAGCGACTCTCTTTCATTGATGGCATCATCTACATCTTTCGATATCCAAGGTTTTCTAGAATTATAGCTTACTCGCATTGTTTTTAAAGGAGCGTGTTTATCATAAATGTTAAGGAAACTGTGGTACCAAATTTCGAAAGCTTCATCGGGATCAGTAAATTGATAGACAGAGCGCAATGAATGGGAATGAGCTAAATCTGAAAGAAATGCTTCGTTCTTAAAACGAGCAAAGGATCTGCGAGTTATTAGCTTATGGGAATTTTTTGGAATTTTGACACCTCGCTTTGACCACGTAAAGCAGACAGGGAAGTGATCACTAGCGCCGTACGTGGGTGAACATGTCTCTATTATAGTGTTAGTTGAAGATGAGTAGATATGATCTATAAGCGAGAGAGAGAGAGGGAGAGAGAGAAAGAAAGAGAGAGAGAGGGAGAGGGAGAGAGAGAGAGAGAGACACAGAGAGAGAGAGAGAAAGAGAGAGAGAGAGAGAGAGAGAGAGAGAGAGAGAGAGAGAGAGAGAGAGAGAGAGAGAGAGAGAGAGAGAGAGAGAGAGAGAGAGAGAGAGAGAGAGAGAGAGAGAGAGAGAGAGAGAGAGAGAGAGAGAGAGGAGAGAGAGAGAGAGAGAGAGAGAGAGAGAGAGAGAGAGAGAGAACGTACAAAATGTATTTATACAGGGTAATGAGATAAGTCTAAATACTGTATTACACTCAGCCCTGAGAGAGAGAGAAAAAAAGAAGAGAGAGAGAGAGAGAGAGAGAGAGAGAGAGAGAGAGAGAGAGAGAGAGAGAGAGAGAGAGAGAGAGAGAGAGAGAGAGAGAGAGAGAGAGAGAGAGAGAGAGAGAGAGATACGAATACGAATGTTTTATTGAGGGTAAAAAGGATAAGCTACAATAGCTGCTTTGCACCTTGCCATCTCACACATTTACACCATGCATCAAGCAAGAACATTTGACATAAAGCAATCAAGCAAAACAAAACAAAAATGGAACAAAAATTGGCACATGAAATAATTGAAAAGGAATCAAATATGGGAATTAAAAGCAAACATAAATAATGATTAACAATGGTGAACTTGAATTGGTGGTTTAAATTGAGTACGCAAAAAAGGGAAACAATTCTGAGACAATGACAATTTTTTAGAATAATACCACTTTTAAGGAAGAAAAAAGTAAAATAAGATAAGATGGGAATATGAGAGAGAGAGAGAGAGAGAGAGAGAGAGAGAGAGAGAGAGAGAGAGAGAGAGAGAGAGAGAGAGAGAGAGAGAGAGAGAGAGAGAGAGAGAGAGAGAGAGAGGCAACTTGGTGGCTACAAGAGGGTCTGGAAATATTGACCGGGGTACGGCCCATGCCCAGCTGCCTTAGAGTTTAAGGATTAAAGAACACAAAGGCTGAACGCTTGCTTGAGGGTTGGGGAGAAGGAGGAAGGGAGGGGGGAGGCTTCTTTTCTGACGACTCTCTGTTGTCCAGCTTCCCCAAGAGTTTCCTTACACTGTTGAGTGTAGTTTTTCCCCCATGGAGGTTTACAACGTGACAGTCCTTTCTAGTTTGTTTGAAAGTTGTTCTTATCTTGTGGGTCACAAAAGACCTTGTTGTTGTTGTTGTTGTTGTAGCTGTTTGTTGTCGTTGTTGTTGTTGTTGTTGTTGTAACTTGTTGTTGGTGTTTACACTGAAACGAGCTTAGTCGGGGTGTTAAGGGGTGCGTTATCACGCTTTTCCAATTACCGGGTTATCTCCTGAAATCTCAAGTGTCTCTCTTCGTGCGTAGGACTACTAGGAGGTGCCTGCTTTGCGAACTGCGAACCACTAAGACGTCTAAAGGCCCACGACGTCATTTTCTTTTAGACCAATCGCCTGGGATCATCATCATCATCATCATTATAATCATTAGGCTATCACCGTTGTCGTCGTCACCATCATCATCATAAAACTATCCTCGACATTTGTTTTGTTCATATGGTGTCTAAAGCTTATTCAATCTTCTTCCAAGAGCAGTAATTAAATTTTTGGTTTCGTATCAGGCTTAAAGTTTCATTTCAGTTTAATTACAAAATCAGTAGTGCACTTTTTGGGTTCATTTCATGCTGAAAGTTTCATTTAAATCTTATTACAAAAGCAGTTATGCACTTGTTTGGGTTCATATGATAATTAAAGTTCTATTTCAATCTTTTGACAAAAGGAGTAATATACTTTTTAGTTCATTGCATGATTGAAGTTTCATTGTAAACTGACAAAAGGAGAAATGCAGCTTTATGTTCATGTAATGATTAACATTTCATTTTAAAATGTTTACAAACGCAGTAATGCCCTTTTAGGTTCATATCATGATATAAAGTTTCAATTTAAATTTCTTACGCAAGTAAAAGTGCATTTTTGGTTCATATGTCGACAGTTAGTTTCTGTTTTATTTGTTTTCTTGCCTATCTGTTCAGGGGGGTAAAACGCCTGCAACAGTGGGGTAAGACGCCCAACTTGGGCATTTAGCCCCACCCTCAGTGGCGTTTTGCCCCCCTAGCTGGGGCAAAAAGGCCAAATAAATATTTTTTTGTTTGACCTACTGTGTTCGTTTGTTTATCGTTATCACCGAGAGTGTTTGTGAGTACATAGCCTAACTACACCCCAAGCTATTGCACCTATTTGTGGTTCTCTAGAGCGTCTTTAAGAAGACAGAGAGCATTTCTTGCTTAAGGTAGGCTTTTAGCCCCACTCTACTCTACCATTATACATAGCATGTTAACGGACAGAAAGTTACCACTTGCAGATTGCTATCATTCATTTTTGGAAAGGGGTGACTCTACAGATGTCAAAAAATATACATGATAGCAATTGCCCCTCACCCCCCGATGGTAATCATCCCTATTTTGTGGATCTACCTGATGGTAGAGTAACTTCCCCTGTTTGACCGATTGAACTAGGCAACATCGCTCCCATACACCATAAGATTACTCTCCTTAATCATTTCCGAACAATTCCTATTGACATAGGCTAGAACACCAAAAGGCTACATCAAAATGTTATGTTCTGCAATAGTTATACACGACAACTCCTAGCATAACATAATCAGTCTCCAATCCCCCGAAGACGGAGTGTGGCTGCCCACGTCAGTGGCGGGGTAATCAAAAACGGTCACAAACGTAATTCTCTCATCCTTAGCTGGTGCATTTGTACCATAATTTTCAAGTGCTTCGGCTGTTGGGATGATCCCTGGAGTCTTTTAGCCAGGGCGCGACAACAACAACAGCAGCAACAGCTGTGTACGATGATGGATTTGTAGCTCGTCATTTTAGACTCATTTATGTCATTTTCCCAGAGGAAGACATCAAACAAAAGTAAAACATTCGGAAAGTTGTTATTCTGTTTGTTTGTGTTTTTAGCCTGAATGTTTCGTCCCTATAATCATATCAGTATTCTGGATAAGCACAAGCAGGGAATGCAGTTAAGCATAATTTGAACCGCCAGCCAAGGAAGAACTTGGTAACACAACTCGGACTGGTTGGGCAAAATCAACATTCTCATCCAGCATCATCCAACCGGTTCAAGGAGCCACATTTGGACAGAGTAAACCTCCACCAAGGATCAACTTTCTGACTTCCTGCTGATAGCTGCTATTTGAAAAAAAGGGTCATGTTGCAGACTCTTATAATGGGTCAAATCTTCATATATTTTATCAACAACAACAACAGCAACAACAACGACAACAGCAACAACATACAGTATTTATACGATACTATATCTTGATCAAAAAATCAAAGCGTGCGCACACTTTAGCATTGACACAAACACGCCACACAAGATGGACAGAGAAGTAACCGAGACACACATTAATGTTAACATACGAAGTAAACGAAAACAAAAACAGACCTAAAAACAAGAGAGAGGGAGAGAGGGGGGAAAAGATTGAGCTTAATTGACGGGGCAACAAATGGGTTTTGAGATTGGATTTGAAGGCGGAGAGGGTCGGTCGTTGACGGAGGCAGAGAGGAAGTTTGTTCCAGGAAGTTAGTCCTGAAACAGTAAAAGAGCGCCGACCAACAGTTGAAAGCTTATACCTAGCAGCATCAACCAAAGATACCGGGTGCATGATGGGAAATAATTATTCATCCTCTATGCAAACCTCCAGCATGCAAGGAAGCGAAGCAAGATGGGGTATCCACTAGACTAGTACACATATAATTAGCAAACAATAAATCCTTTCACTTCCCGAAACCACCCAACCACCCTCTCCTGTGTGCGGAAACTCAAGAGCAATCCGTGAAAAAAAATATATGGAAGTAAGAAATATGAAGGAGTGTGCACATTACTCGCGGAAACCCAAGAGCAATCCGTGAAAAAAAAAGATATGGAAGTAAGAAATATGAAAGAGTGTACACATTACTCGCGGAAACTCAAGAGCAATCCGTGAAGAAAAAGATATGGAAGTAAGAAATATGAAGGAGTGTGCACAATACTCGCGGAAACCCAAGAGCAATCCGTGAAAAAAAAAGATATGGAAGTAAGAAATATGAAAGAGTGTACACATTACTCGCGGAAACTCAAGAGCAATCCGTGAAGAAAAAGATATGGAAGTAAGAAATATGAAGGAGTGTGCACATTACTCGCGGAACCTCATGCGCAATCCCCATCCGCTTATTTTTTATAAGTGTGCGGGGGTTTCCGCGCGGAACATACGGATTGCGGATCTAATGTGTGTGTGCCCTAAACCATCAGTAATCTCTTTTCCCATTCTTCCATCCCACACCCCCACACTATACCCTTTTCTTCAAAATTCTTCCCCCTCCCATCTGTCACCTCCCATCTTTCCCATACCCTTCCCCTTTCTATCCCATCCCACCCCCACGCCCCTGCCTCGATCCCCACCCATCTCCATCCACGCCCACACCCACGCCCACACCCACACCCACACCCCTAGGCGCGTGCCAATCTTGGGTCATAATATAAGCCGCGTGGAAAAGAAGATCCACGGGATAAGCCGCATATCACGAGACGGGTTACTCGGGCAACGCCAGATAATAACAGATAATGCACGTGCGGAAAGACTAGTTAGAAGTAGGTAGTATTAAAGTGGGAAGACGCCCTGACGTGTAACGGGTTAGGGCTATAGTTTACTATTCAAAATGAGTTAAGGGCCACTAGCTTGAAAAGAACAAGAACAAAAATGTTTATCATGAGAACCAGAGGTTTTGTGGTACACAGATTCTTCTTCTTCTTCTGCGTTCCCGGGCCATATGGCCACAATAGGTCAGGTACGTATGTGTCCGGTATTCAGTTTTCATTGGTCTCCCCGCTGCGCACAGCCGACACATTCCGATTTTGGAGGAGCTCAAAGGAGAAAAAGTATTTGGAAGTTTTTTTTGAAAAAAGGCGGGAGAATGGGCCAATAAGTCAGAAAGATAGTATAGAAATCAAAGGGAAAAGACAGGGTCAAAGAGAGTGGCAGATTAGAGGAAGTTACAAGAATAGAACTTCAAGAAGGTGGTGGAACTATTTTTACGAAAGATCCCCCGGTACTCCCACGGGGAGAGACTCGTGGAGGGGGTGGGGTCGTCCATCACAGGGCATCCACCCACTGCCCCAACAGATGATTCAAAAGTGTAATTGAATTTGACCGCCCGGCCTAGTTCTACTGGCTGTGATGATGAACAATCAAGAACATTTGTGTGAATTTGCGTTTCTTTTATGTTATAGTGTGCATTTACTAACTGACGGTTATTTTGTTTATGTGTCAGGCTAAATTCTAGTAACATTATCAAGGTTTCAAGGTTTATTAAATTTTAAAACATGGTATAAAAACACTTTTGCACTTGGTCGTACAGCATTTAACCCTTTCACCGCCAATGTCGCATTTTTGCACCACAATGATTTAACACCCATGTCATTAATTAAAACCCTTGAAATCAGGATCTATTATTCAATGATATTGCGTTCGTAAATTTGAGCAGTAAGGATTGACCGTATTCCAAATATGTCACAAAGAAATCCCACAATATTGCAGATGACATCTTTTCTGTAGCCAAGTAGGCCTAAGTTTAATGGAAATTTTGGGCTCAAAGATGGCTGGCAGTGAAAGGGTTAATTCATCTTTGCTTGTATTTTGTACGTTTTGAAACGTTCGCAAATTCAATGCTGACCCTTAACTTATTTTTAACAGTATATAGAGATGAAGAAGACGATGAGTAGGACAAGAAGAAGAAGCAAAAAGGGAGGTACCGTGTCCTTATGAGGTGTTTTGTTCTTAATCAGGAATAATGAAATATGACGTGGGCAAATTCGACGTCTAAGGGCGCGTACACACATACGTGAAAGTTCCGTGCGGAAACCCGTGCGCAATCCATAAGTAAGTGAAACAAAGAAGGGAAAAGATTTGCGCACGTGTCCGAATGTCCCCTATATGCGTAAACATTTATCCTTCTTCCTTCCACTTATTTAGGGTTTTCCATACGGATCTTACACGTCTAATGTGAACCCGGCCTTAGGGCACGTACACACATACGCGGAAGTTCCGTGCGGAAACCCATGCGCAACCCGCAAAGAAAAATGTGGAAGTAAGAAATATGAAGGAGTGTGCACATTACACGCGGAAACTCATGCGCAATCCCCCATCCGCTTATTTCTTATGTAAATGTGTGGGGGGTCCAGACGGAACTTGTGGATTGGGGGTGTAATGAATACAAGCTCCAAACAGTCAAACAAATTTAATACCACAGTTTACTGACTATAAGGCGATACTTTCTTCCCCAGGCTACCACTGCGTCTTATAAGACGAGTCATAATATTTGAAGAAACAATAGGCTAATAACTGAAATGTGTGTAAAATGTCGGGGGTGCGCCTTATACCATGGCGCGCCTTATATACAACATTTTACTGACTATAAAGCGATACTTTCTTCCCCAGGCTGATACCACTGCGTCTTATAATATGAGCAATAATATTTGAAAAAACTATAATCACTGAAATGTGTGTGAAAGTTCGGGGGTGCGCCTTATGCCATGGCGCACCTTATAGTCCGCAAAGTTCGGAACTCATTGGCATTTATTTTTGCGTCGATATGTGTTAATAAGTGACCTCTGGGTAGTAGATGAGGCAAGTACTGCTCTGAAAGGAAGAAATGGAATTTGTTTTTTTTAGCGGAGATGCATTGCCATAGGTATATCCCCACTCTTTAGGAGGTTAGGACAGCTGGCAATTGAGTATTCACCAAATTCATCTTATGCCTAATGCTGTAGCCTCAGAGCCAGTGCAACGCCACCAAGTTTGAGAGTGACAATCATCGTCCAAAGAAAAAGAAACGCATCGATTTTGTGCAGTGTTATTGAAAGATCGGTTATCACAAGTAGGCTTAAACCATTCAGAGAAATACAAAAGGAATAACGAAATTTTTAAAGATGTGTTCTTTCAGATGAGACTTTGAATAAAATCAGTGCTAAATTAAAAAATTATAGGGTAAAGGTCAAGATGTGCCACTCCCCCTACATTTCTCGGTTAATTGTATTTTTCCGTTTTTGCCTTTCTTACCATACATAAAGCTGTATTTTAGGAACATTTTTAGCTAATAACCTTTTTGGAATACTAACCCTATCCCTAACCCTAGCCCTAACCCTACCCGTACCCCCCACCCTATAAGACGGAAAAACGCAACGAACCACAACTGTGACAAATCGCGGTGTACTGCAGTACATAGTGGGGGTTAGGGTTAGGTTTAGGGCTAGGGTTAGGGCTAGGGTTAGTATTCCCAAAAGGTTATTAACTAAAAATGTTCCTAAAATACAGCTTTATGTATGGTAAGAAAGGCAAAAACAGAAAAATACAAGTAATCGAGAAATGCAGGGGGGGGGGGAGAGGGTGGCACATCTTTACCGCACACGCGCAAGTGTATTTATAATTGCGCGCGCACGTGTGTGCGCATGCGTGTGTGTGGCTTGTTTTACTTTTTTGTTTCACTAATCCCAGTTCACAAATATACACCACTATTTTCTGTGCATAATCTGTGTTTATTCAGACGCCCAAACTGCCCAGTTCATGTAAACAAAAATTGCAGTGACAACATTCTGAATATCAACACCACAAGAGAGAGAAGAGAAAATAGAGACTTGCACGTGCTATTTAATTATGTGAAAAGAAACTTTGTTGAAGCGGGCGCCGTGCGCACGGCCAGTCATATATAAACACTACTGGCTTTTGGGAGAGGTTAGAGCCTATCTGTGACTATCGTAGAGTCAAACTGTGATTAGAATATTGAAGAAACTTGTTTTCCTCTCGCCAGCTTTTAGTGTGTGTACACGACTATTATAAGATAGTGCAGATTACGTCACAATGTGCCGAGAAGAGTTACCATTCCTTGAAAACGGGATGTTAGGTTGTTTCCCGTAGTAAGTGCAGTTGCCAT
>CM065681.1:4340033-4350033 GCA_017654935.2 Phymorhynchus buccinoides | reverse complement strand
TCCCTGACCTTGACCTTGACCAGTATGCCATCATCAGAACGGACATAAGCCAAATTACCTCCATGCCAAGTATCAAGACTCTAGGACGTACGGTGTGGAAGTTATGGCCCCTTAAAGATATTTGGTTTTCAAGGTCATACGCCAAGATCAAGGTCACGACGGCGATAATGTTTGCGCGGATGCCTTCCACTCGTGGTGACACACCACCACACAAAATGTGAAGTGATTCGGTCAAGCGGTTCGGGAGATATCCTTGGGACAGACAAAAAAACAACCCCAAAACAAAGAAACAAACTCGAACGAAAACATACTCCTTTGCGATCTACGTTGTAGATCGGCAAAGGGGAAAAAAAAGAAGAAAAAAAGTGTTGCATGTTTTCTGTTCTTGCGCAACTACACATAGCAATCACGGGAGCAAAATACGTGTCCAGAGTCCTAAACAGGCCAGCGTATTGATCAGACTTTCACTGGATGTCAGGGATGTTCCTTAGTTAAAGTTTGAAAAAAACACCACCAACCAAACACACAGTAATAAAGGGCTATAGCTCATGCATTATTTCAAATTGATACTCTGGTAAAGCTCTGAGTAAAATCGAATTGTCTCCGTGGCGGATGTTTAAGCCGTGCGAGTGTTTCGCAGTGATTGTCTTTTCACTTTGTCTCCCCTTTAGGGTTAGCATTCTCAAAGAAAGAAGGAAAGAAGGAACAAAAGAAAGAAAATAGAAAGAAATAAGAGAAAACAAAACTTTGAGTTATTCCACAAGGTTCAGCAAACTTTCTTTTTGATTCGAGTGGAATCAGAATTACATTTTATCTGTCCAATCCCCCCTACCCTTCCTCATCCTTTCCCCCCACCCAACCCTCTATTTCTTTCTCCCCCCCCCCCCCCCGCTCTCCCTCTCTCTGTTATGTGACGTCCCCGTGCTAACCATAATTGTATTTCCAGTGTCGTTTCCCTCCCCTCCCACGCTGTCCCTTTCCCCTTCAGCTAGTTCATTGACAGCACCCAAGGCAGACCACCTTGACTATCAAAACCAATCTGCATGCAGAGAAAGGAACGAAGGAGAAGTAAAGGAAAAGGAAGAAAACAAAGGACAAAAATAAATATAAAGACGAAGAAGGAGGAGGAAGTAAAAGAAAAAGAAGGAGGAGGAGGAGGAAGGAGAAGAAGAATGAGAAGAAGGAGAGGGGAGAGGGGGAGGAAAAGAAAAGACGACGAGGAGGAGGAGATAGAAGAAGAAGCAAGAGGAGGAGGAGGAAGAAGAAGAAGAAGAAGAAGAACAGGAAAAAGAAGACAGAGAAGAAGAAGCGTAAGGAGAAGGAGGAGGAACAAGAAGAAGAAGAAGAAGAAGAAAGAAGAAAAAGAAAAAGAAAGAGGATGAAGAAGAAGAAGAAGAAGAAGAAGAAGAAGAAGAAGAAGAAGAAGAAGAAGAAGAAGAAGAAAGACGAAGAAGAAGAAGAAGAAGAAGAAGAAGAAGAAGAAGAAGAAGAAGAAGAAGAAGAAGAAGAAGAAGAAGAAGAAGAAGAAGAAGAAGAAGAAGAAGAAGAAGAAGAAGAAGAAGAAGAAGAAGAAGAAGAAGAAGAAGAAGAAGAAGAAGAAGAAGAAGAAGAAGAAGAAGAAGAAGAAGAAGAAGAAGAAAAAGAAGAAGAAGAAGAAGAAGAAGAAGAAGAAGAAGAAGAAGACGGAGAAGAGGAAGCGTAAGGAGGAGGAGGAAAAAGAAGAAGAAGAAGAAGGGAGAAGAAGAATGAAGAGGAGCAAGGAGAAAAAGAAAAAAAGAATATAAAGAAAAAAAAGACAGGGAAGAAGAAGACGAAGAAGAAGAAGAAGAAGAAGAAGAAGAAGAAGAAGAAGAAGAAGAAGAAGAAGAAGAAGAAGAAGAAGAAGAAGAAGAAGAAGAAGAAGAAGAAGAAGAAGAAGAAGAAGAAGAAGAAGAAGAAGAAGAAGCTGTTGCAAAATGAAGGAGGATGAAAACAAAGACTATTCAGGGTGAGGGGTAAGGGTGAGGGTGGAGTGTGAAAGTTGTGGGTGGTACCACGGTCCCATCTCTCCCTTATTACATTACTTTCAATGAGTCATTCTTTCCCCCCTTTCTCTATTACATTTAGCCATTCTCTTTTATGTTCTCTTCCATTGTTCTCTCCCTTTTTACCCCACCACCCTCCTCCTCTTTCTTTTCTTTCTTTCTTTTTACCCACCTCTTTCTTCTTCTTCTTCTTCTTCTTCGTCTTCTTCTTCTTCTTCGATCGCTCAGACAGTTCCTTGTCATATGAGCGCAGACGCGTCATGCTGCCGTTATGCGCCTAACTAAGAAACAGTTAGGACCAGACTACGGCTGGAGAAAATCTTTGTAAGAGTTGCTATAGAACAAAGGCAGGAGAATGGGCCGGTAAGGCAGAAAGACAGTAGATGACAGTAAGCAAAGGGAAAAGGCAGAGTCAAAGAGAGAGTGACAAATTAGAGGAAGCTATTAGAACAGAACTTCCAGAAGGTGGGGGAACGATTTATGCAAAAGACACCCCCCGTATTCTCACGGGGGCACATCTTTCTTATTTTCCTCCATATCTTCCTTATTGTCCCCCCCTCCCTGTCTGGTTTTGTCCTGAGATGCTTTATAATGGAGGCAAACAATACCCTAGTTAAGCATGGTGGCGTTAGTAGCCTAAATCCTGAATTACAGACAACAAAAATATTCAGTTCAAATAATAATTTGGAATTTGTCAATGTTTGGGCTTTTATTTTGGTCTTTGTTCTGGTTGTGATGTGAAGTCTTTATTAGAGGTTTTAGTCATAACACATTCATTTAGATTATATGCGTCAGAGTGGGAAGGAAGGAGAGACCCACAGAGAGAAATACGAATACGAAATACGAATGCTTTATTGAGGGTAAAAAGGATAAGCTACAATAACTTCTTTACACCTGACCCTCTCACTCACACACTCACACCATGCATCAGGCAATGAAAAATTTACATTAAAAAAATCAAGTCAAGAAAATGAAACAAAAATTGGCACATGAAATAATTGACAGAGAATCAAATTGGAACATTAAACAGATATACAGAGAGACATAATTTTTTTACAAGAATCTTGGCATAAGTTGATATTTGCAGTAAAACTCATTAACATAACTGGTTGACAAGATTGTCCATTATGTACTTGTGATAAGATTTGCGAAAGGAAGATACGCTAGTTTTATTTTTGAAATTATCAGGGATGTCGTTCCACAGTTTACCACCTGAGTATGTAAGGGATGCTTTATATATATCTGTTCTGGGGCGGGGCATTATTAATTTGGTTTTGCTTCGAATTGCATGGACTTTAAATTTAGTAATAAGATATTTTGGTACTAACTTATTTATGATCTTGTACATAAGGGTACCTTTGTTTAGTAGACATTTCAAATCAAATGGTAGAATGTTGAGTTCTTTATAGTCAATGGTTTCAAGGGAGAACGATTTAAGGAGTATGAGTTTAAGAGAACGTTTATATAATCTTTCAACGTGTTTGAGTGTGTTTTTACTAGCTGAATCCCAACATGTTGATGCATAATCAATGTCAGGCTGAATATAGGCATGGAAAAAAAGTTTACGGGTATGTTGATCCAAAAAGTGCTTTATTCTATTAAGCTGGAATACATTTTTTGAGATTTTCTTGGCCAGTATTTGCATGTGTTTTGACCATGATAAGTTGTTGTCAATGTATAGGCCGAGTAATTTGTGTGAAGTAACTTCTTCTAGAGACTTTTCATAGATAGTTGGTGTACTTAATTGATTTTTAAAGTTTTGCCTCTTCTGTCTTGTTGTGATTAACATGAATTTAGATTTTTGGGGATGTAATGCCATATGATTTTGCTCTGACCAGTCAACTAAATTATTAATGTCACTCTGCAATTCAGAACAGATTGAGTCAGCATTAGAACCGTTTTTATGGATTGTGGTGTCGTCTGCAAAAAGTTCACATGGTGAAGTAAGATGAAGCGGGAGGTCATTTATATAAATGGTGAAGAGTATAGGTCCTAAGACAGAGCCTTGGGGAACTCCATAATAGACTGATTGCAATGAAGATGTAATAATATCTTTGGAGACGGTTTGTCGTCTGTCAGATAGAAAGGACGAAACGAGGGCGATAGAATCTTGGGTTAAACCGTACAATGATAGGTTTTTTTTAATAGAAGAGCATGGTCAATAACATCAAAGGCTTTAGCAAAGTCAACGAAAATAGCACCGGTGAGAAGGTCACTGTTAATATTAGCATGCCACTGTTCGACTAGATTAGTGAGTGCTGTTTGGCAGGAATGATTTTCTCTAAAGCCACTTTGGTTACAATGGAAAAGATCATGTGTAGTAAAGTATGTCTGAAGATTACGCTTTAAGTGCTTTTCTAGAGGTTTGGAGAGGTTAGGCAAAATACATCACAGGCCTGCTCTTGTAGCCCTATCAGCATACGCGTTTGTTTTTGGTTTCAAAGAAATTTCAAAGAAGTCGTTTCTTACTATTTAAAGTTTGTCAAGTTTATACTGTGTGCGTCCGCCCCCACGTCTGGAGAGAAAACGAAAACGAAAACGAAAACGAAATTTTATTTAACCAGGGAAACATGAGATAAGCAATACAATGCTTTTTTGCACCCAGCCCTGGGGCAAATAGAACATTCAATAAAAAAAGTTATCTAAGTTAACTAACGCATGCAAAAGTGAAAAGGCAAATGGGTTACACAAAAAGAAAGAAACGCTTGAAGTAATTACAGGTGAGGGGGGGGGGGGGGGGGGTAAGGAAGGAGAATAAGGGGGAAGGGAGGGTATGCTGAAGCATGTCACAACACACATAACACATGAGTAATAATAGTAAAACATAGTAGAGGAAGAAAAAACACAAAACAAAATTACATTTGTTCTTTAAGATTTTGAAATAGAATATTTTTATATGCCTTTTTGAAAGAATTCATGCGAGCTATTTGTTTTAAATTAGATGGCAAAGAGTTCCATAGAGTCCCACCCGAGTACGTTAAACTGGTTTTAAAAAGATCAGTTCTGGGCTTGGGGACAAGAATACTGTTTGTATATCTAGACTGGTTGAGTGGAAATCTTTTGATTAAGGTTGCAGTTGCAAAACCGTTTATAATTCTGTACATCATGACTGCTTTATTATACCGAAGCTTATCTGTGAAAGGAAGAATATTTAGTGAGACGTAATCTTGAAATGTTAATGAAGACGATTTCAAAAGACATGTTTTTAGAGCTCGTTTATGAACACTTATCAACGGCTTTAGGGTGTTAGCACTACTTGAATCAAAGAGAAGAGAGTTGATGCATAATCTATGTGAGACTGAATGCATGCGTGGAAGAAATGCTTACGTGCATCAATATTAAGAAAATGCTTTATCTTAGAGAGCTGGAAAACTTTCTGAGATACTCGTTTGCTTAAGCTACTAATATGGGAGGACCAAGTAAGGTTGTTATCTAGAGTAATCCCTAAAACTTTATGTGTGTTGACTTCTTCAACTGGCTTATTGCGAATATATATTGGGGGGATAATACTTGTTATATTTTGTCGCTTTGTCATATATAGTTAGTTTTTTTTAAATCATTTAATGCAATATGATTAAGTTCAGTCCAGTCAAGTAGCTGATCTACACTTTCTTGTAAGAGATAGAGAGAGAGAGAGAGAGAGAGAGAGAGAGAGAGAGGAGAGAGAGAGAGAGAGAGAGAGAGAGAGAGAGAGAGAGAGAGAGAGAGAGAGAGAGAGATGGAGAGAGAGAGAGAAAGAAAGAGAGAGAGAGACTTCAAATGGTTAAATTCAGAAATACCATAGCCCCATATCAGTATGCATAGGAGCGATAGCAATTTACAAACATACAGTTTTGAAGGCAACAGGAGAGAGAGAGAGAGAGAGAGAGAGAGAGAGAGAGAGAGAGAGAGAGAGAGAGAGAGAGAGAGAGAGAGAGAGAGAGAGAGAGAGAGAGAGAGAGAGAGAGAGAGAGAGAGAGAGAGAGAGAGAGAGAGAGAGAGAGAGAGAGAGAGAGAGAGAGAGAGAGAGAGAGAGAGAGAGAGAGAGAGAGAGAGAGATTTTGGACAGTTTTACATTTTACTGGTATTATATTTACAACTCCCATGCCTCTCTCTCTCTCTCTGTGTCTCTGTCTCTCTCTCTCTCTCTCTCTCTCTCTCTCTCTCTCTCTCTCTCTCTCTCTCTCTCTCTCTCTCTCTCTCTCTCTCTCTCTCTCTCTCTTCTCTCTCTAACTCTCTCTCTCTCTCTCTCTCTCTCTCTCTCTCTCTCTCTCTCTCTCTCTCTCTCTCTCTCTCTCTCTCTCTCTCTCTCTCAGACGTGGGGGCGGACACACACAGTATAAACTTGACAAACTTTAAATAGTAAGAAACGACTTCTTTGAAATTTCTTTGAAACCAAAAACAAACGCATATGCTGATAGGGCTACAAGAGCAGGCCTGTGATGTATGCCAGTCAGTCGTTTCCGACCATGACTGCCAGATAACAGAGGGGGCAGACGCTATTCCGGCGGGCTGGGCTAGAATTTGTTTAATAGAGGAGATGCCTTGCTAGGGTACATCCCCACTCTCTCGGCCAAATGGATTTGAGGACGGCTGGCGTTGGAGAAGGTCCCCAAAAGGCTAACCCATCCCTTTGGCTGCAGCACTAGCGCCAGTGCCAAGATCTACTCGTTTGAGAGGCATAGTCTTCCACAAAAGACTAAAATATTCCGTGATTTTCCATTATTGTAAAAAAAAAGCAGATAGTCAGTCTAAAAACTAAAACAAACAGGATAAAAATGTGTTTTCCAAATGTTCGACTTTAATTTGTTTTTCTGTGGGAATATGGTATACAACCATCTACTGTACAGCCCTGGTGTTACTGTTGGCCCCTACTGCAGGCCAGTGTCAACCAATGACAAAACCATCTACTGTACAGGCCTGGTGTTACTGTTGGCCCCTACTGCAGGCCAGTGTCAACCAATGACAAAACCATCTACTGTACAGCCCTGGTGTTACTGTTGGCCCCTACTGCAGGCCAATGTCAACCAATGACAAAACCATCTACTGTACAGCCCTGGTGTTACTGTTGGCCCCTACTGCAGGCCAATGTCAACCAATGACAAAACCATCTACTGTACAGCCCTGGTGTTACTGTTGGCCCCTACTGCAGGCCAGTGTCAACCAATGACAAAACTACTGCAGGCCAGTGTCAACCAATGACAAAACCATCTACTGTACAGCCCTGGTGTTACTGTTGGCCCCTACTGCAGGCCAGTGTCAACCAATGACAAAACTACTGCAGGCCAGTGTCAACCAATGACAAAACCATCTACTGTACAGCCCTGGTGTTACTGTTGGCCCCTACTGCAGGCCAGTGTCAACCAATGACAAAACTACTGCAGGCCAGTGTCAACCAATGACAAAACCATCTACTGTACAGCCCTGGTGTTACTGTTGGCCCCTACTGCAGGCCAATGTCAACCAATGACAAAACCATCTACTGTACAGCCCTGGTGTTACTGTTGGCCCCTACTGCAGGCCAGTGTCAACCAATGACAAAGGCAATTTGAGCAAAGGGTCTATAGTAGACAAAAGTCAATGTTGGTTGAACATTTCGTCCTGTGGTTACCGAAAATAAAGAAGAAAAAAGAAGTCTGGATCCCGAGCGAGCGCAAAGTTCCGTCATGTGCTACTTTGGGTTTGGTCTCCGCACAGACGGACGCTGCACGTACGGACGGACGAAGCAAAAACAACATGTCCTGACGTTTTGCTCGGGAACTTAAAAACGTGTCACGGGTAGACAGACACATTGAAACAGACAGGAGGACAGACAGACTTTCTTCTTCTGCGTTCCCAGGCCATATGGCCATAATGGGTGATGCATGTACGTAGGTGTCCGGTTTCAGTTTTCAGTGGTCTCCCCGCTGCATTCATCTCAACTGCCTACGCTCGCTACTGAATGTGAAGAGGCAGGACAAGATCCCCAACACTGAGATCCTCCAGCAGACTGGCATACCCAGCATCTTTACGCTGCTTCACAGGCCGCAACTTCGCTGGACTGGACATGTAGAATATCTGACGTGCGCTCCCAAAACGCATCTTATATGGGAACCCCAGATCGGTGCACGTAGCCATGGTGTGTAAAAGAAACGATTCAAAGACCCCCCCCCCCCCCTCCCAAAGTGTCCATTAAGGACTTTAACATCAACATTTTCTCTTGGGAAACTCTGTCCCAAAACAGACCAGCTGCCAAGTTTGAGGCTCGATACATTGAGTCAGCCCAGGCACGGCGAGAAGTGCGCAAAAATGGCACAAGCAACAGCCATACTCTATCCTCAGCAGATCCCCTCAACTATCTTTCCTGTCACCACTGTCACAACATCTTCAAGGCCCGCATTGGACTCATCAGTCATTTACGTACTCATCCCACACCCTGAGCCTCTCTGACATCTCGAACTATTGATGGATGGTGTTCATTCCACGGGGCGGACGAACATCGACATGGAGGCACGAGGCATCCACACACTGCCCAGACAGACAAAAACAAAACAAATACACCCAGTCTTCCCGTTCCCCATTGTGCACAAACACTACAATATATACCTTCTGACTTAACAAATACTGGTATGTTTTGTTTTCCAGGGTGTCTCTCTCGCGACATGCAGCAGTTGACCCAATGCTTGGAGCCCATCAAGCCTCTTCTCAACAAACCAGATCTGCCTTCCTATAAGACCTGCAGGTAAACGGTATAGCATGACATAGCATAGTACAGCACAGCTTGTCATAGCATAGCTAAGCATAGCATAGCATAGCATAGCATTGCACAACGCAGCACAGCACAGCACAACATGGCACAACACAGCACAACATGGCACAACACAGCACAACATAACACAGCACAACATGGCACAACACAGCACAACATAGCATAGTATAGCATTGCACATCACATCACAGCACAGCACAGCATAGCATTGTCAACACAGCGCAGCATATCATAGCATATCATAGCAGTACAAAGCATAGCATTGTACAACACAGCACAGCATATCATAGCATATCATAGCAGTACAAAGCATAGCATTGTACAACACAGCACAGCATATCATATCATAACATAGAATAGCATAGCATAGCATAGCATAGAATAGCATAGCATAGCAGTATATAGCATAGCATAGCATAGTATTGCACAGCACAACACAGCATAGCATAGCATAGCATTGCACAACACAGCATATAGCATAGCATAGCATTGCATAGCATAGTAGAAGTTGTGTGTGTGTGTGTGTGTGTGTGTGTGTGTGTGTGTGTGTGTGTGTGTGTGTGTGTGTGTGTGTGTGTGTGTGTGTGTGTGTGTGTGTGTGTGTGTGTGTGTGTGTGTGTGTGTGTGTGTGTGTGTGTGTGTGTGTGAAACTTTGCGCTGTGTTGCAGCTTTTAAAATCAAAATCTGGTTGGTGAATGTTTGTAATGGTTTAAATCGTTGCCGTGTGAAGGATACGGTGTTGCAGTTGTGTCCACCACTGTTGCAGAACCATCCTGACGTTCATCGGCTGTGTGGGCAAGAAGCAGCACGTCTGTGGAGACTTCATTCAGAGGACCAAGGTCATGCACATTGCAGCCGACCTGGAGCACAGATATTGTGAGTCTGCTCTGTTACACCACGTCATGTGCTGTGCCATTGTGAGTGTGAAGTGTTAGAGTGTGAGTCTGCTCTGTTTCACCAAGTCATGTGCTGTGCCATTGTGAGTGTGAAGTGTTACAGTGTGAGTCTGCTCTGTTTCACCAAGTCATGTGCTGTGCCATTGTGAGTGTGAAGTGTTACAGTGTGAGTCTGCTCTGTTTCATCAAGTCATGTGCTGTGCCATTGTGAGTGTGAAGTGTTGGAGTGTGAGTCTGCTCTGTTTCATCAAGTCATGTGCTGTGCCATTGTGAGTGTGAAGTGTTAGAGTGTGAGTCTGCTCTGTTTCATCAAGTCATGTGCTGTGCCATTGTGAGTGTGAGTCTGCTCTGTT
>CM065681.1:4270033-4330033 GCA_017654935.2 Phymorhynchus buccinoides | reverse complement strand
TGGGTAGGACGCTTCTGAATGTTAGCTGGAGCTCATATGTTGCTGTTAAAATTAAACTAAAATGGCAAAGGTGCAATTGTACCACCCATTCGAAATGTTCTCATTGTCGGAACGTTTTCGCTGAAAGGGTACATTTTGCTGTGCTTGGATAATAGGTAGAATAGAGTTAGAATTAGGCTTTACAAAGGTTGTTTTCATGAAACGGAAAGAACTTTAGGCTTATTTTGATACTGAAATCCGTAATCATATAGGGGAGAAGCTAAATTGCAACTTAGCGAAAATATTGTGGTTGTGAGATTTCGTTATAATGATACCTCGGATAAAAAATGGACTAATCCATACTAAAACTCAATAAAAGACTGTCTGATGGGCTATGGGCAAAATAAACATTATATCAGAATATACAAAATGTTTAAAATTAACAATGTCACTGATACTGTAACAGTTTGAAGAAACGAACTTTCTACCCAATTTGTTTTTTCAATCAATAGTTAGGCCTAATTAGGACCTTGTGTTAATGAGAAGTTGTTTTTCCTAATTCAACTGATTGTAAGAGGTATTGTTGTCATTGGTTTGAAATACCTCAGAGAAAGTTTTGTAGGAACTTATATGATCTAATTTGAATTCATATAAAAGCAAAATGGCTACTCATGTGGTATTTGTTCTTTTATGCAATACAAATGTTTGAGTTTCGGCGTGTCTAAGCCTACATTTGAATGCATATCACTGAATAACATCACGTAAGCAGACTCAGACGATTTTTAGGATGTAAGTACAATATTTCCTCTTGGTTTTTTTTTCAGTTTACGATTATGGAGATTATTATTATGATCTGCCGGAAGATTCTTCACCCTCTCCTGTGATCAAACCCATGACACCAAGTCCCCAAACGCTCAAACCTTCCACTCCACAACAAACTTCCCACTCTCCAGTTCAACACAAAGAAGACTTTCCGAATAAGTACAAACCAAAATCAAATGTGGACAAAATTAAATCTTCAAACCGTGCCTTAGGGCCAGATAAAAACACACCCAACGTGAAGCCATCTGCCGAAAGCAAATCAAAAATCAACAACAAAAACTTTCGATCATCAGAAAAAGAAGAAAAGAACTCTATGAAAGAGAAAAATAAAAGCTCTGACAAAGAAAAAAATGAAAAGGTTTCAGGCTCAAAATCAAAAGGACAGGATGGCAGTGCAAAAGTGAGAAATGAAAAGATTTCAGGCTCAAAACCAAAAGGACAGGATGGCAGTAGACGTTCCAAGTCAAAAGTGAGAGGCAGACTTGGTAGCAGCAGTTCAGCCTGTGATGACAAAGAGGATAAACAATATGCAAACGTTCGTGGCAAGAAAGGCAAATCTTCAAAGAATTCCAAAAACCCTTGCCGCTCCCGTAATAATAATAATAATAAGAAGGCCGCTAAAGACAAAAAGCAAGCGAGTGCTAATTCCAGCCAAAAGAAGCCGGAAAGAAAGAAGCCCAACAAATACAGAGTCTCTGATAGACAGCGGACAAACAGGACCAAGGAACAACTGTTGAGAAGCTCTTCCAAAACGAACAGAAGCACAACTCCCCAAGCTTACACGAAAGTGACACTCATCAACCTAGTGACCAAATCTTCGACCCACACATCTCTGAAGAATCTTTTAACCACCAATGTGCCAAAAGGTACGCTTACAACAACCCTAGTGACCAAGACTTCCACACATCTGCCCTACACGTCTCTGAAGAGTCTTTTGACCACTAATATGCCAACAGACACAGTTACAGCAACCCTAGTGACCAAGACTTCCGCCCATCTGCCCAACGCATCTCTGAAGAGTCTTTTGACCACTAATATGCCACCAACACTCCAGGAGAAACAGTCACCAACAAATCCTCCTCAGATGTCCGAATTTTCAACACAGGCGTCTCTACTATCCAACGAGGCTGATAATTCGACTTTACCCATTCAGATCGATAATTTTACTTTATCAAATCGGATTGATAATACCACTTTACCCATTCAGTCGGATAATTTCACTTTATCTAATCAGATTGATAATACCACTTTACCCATTCAGTCAGATAATTTCACTTTATCTAATCAGATTGATAATACTACTTTACCCATTCTGTTTGATAATTTCACTTTATCTAATCAGATTGATAATACCACTATGCCCATTCAGATCGATAACTTCACTTTATCTAATCAGATCGATAACTCCACGTTAGCCATTCAGATCGATAATTTCACGTTATCAAATCAGATCGATAATTCCACTACACCCATTCAGATCGATAATTTTACATTGCCCAATGAGATCAATAGTTCCCTTTTACCAAATCAAATCAATAGTTCCGATTTCCCCAGTGGAATTGATAATTTCACATTACCCAGTCAGATTGATAATTCAACTTTCCCCAGTGGAATTGATGATTTCACATTACCCAGTCAGATTGATCATTCAACTTTCCCCAGTGGAATTGATAATTTCACATTACCCAGTCAGATTGATGATTCAACTTTCCCCAGTGGAATTGATAATTTCACATTACCCAGTCAAATTGATAATTTCACATTACCCAGTCAAATCAATGATTCTACTTTGACCAATCACATCGTGGAAAGGATCACCACTGAACTACCTGATGTAGACACCAATGGAGACCAACAGTCACACAATGATAGTGATCACAAGGAAGTGTTCACACTTTCTGCGACAGATTCTTCACACAATGTAACTCAGATAAGCAACACATCGCTGGTTGATTATGAAAACATTCGATTTAATCATGAATCTTATCCCTCAGAAATTCCAGCCAACAATAATGAATCAAAACCTGAAATAATATTAGGTGTCTTGGAACATAAGTCTGTCGGTAATGTTTTAGAAGAAAACAAAAATATTAACATAAGTCAGCAGGAAGATTCTGTCATTTCTGAAAACTTAAACGACACACAACATACAACCGAAGACGTTAGAAAAGTCACAGTAGATCTGAAAATAACAGGCCAGCAAACTCCCAGGACAAATAACCAGAGCTTTCAACAAAGTACAACCCAATCTGATGAAAATAGTGAGAATCACAGCAGTGAAATTACCACATTATCCTCCACACCTAACTCGACCCCTACACCACACGTGAAAGACACAACTCTGACAACTGATGAGATTATCACACACGTGAAACACACAACCACGACAAGCGAACAGACAACTCAAACTATCAGTAACAACGAAGAAAGCAACACACGCCAACCCACGCTGCAAATTCAAAGCACCCCAACAACACCAATAGGACAGGAACCGGAAATGCCTAAACCAGCGGAAGCGGAAATGAAAATGGACAAACAAAATGGTGAAAGCAGCATCGTGCCTGTCGACCTCCGGAAAGCGAAGGAGGGGAGTTTGGGACAGGACTCCGGGGGACAGGAAGTGAAGCCAAGGGTAGAGAACTGTGTCCATCCATGGGAAATGCACCAACGGTGTATGGACATCATGATACGAAACAACATACGTCTGGGCGGTTCAGAGCAAGTGTGCAGGTGAGCAAAATGTGGGTTCAATGTGCCTTGTTTGCTGCTTTTGGGTCTGTGAAGGAGTTGGATGTTATCCAAATTATGGGAGTCTTTGCATTAAGGATATAATTTTGGAAATAAAGCATTTAATTTTGAAGGTTCGGGTTAGGGTTATGATTTAAAAAACTTAACATGCTTACTTAAAGGGGCACCCTGACGGATACGTTTATGCAAGAAACACGTTGAAATCACCACGAAGACACCCTTTACAGAGATCGTTACACTCGCTTTGCTCTGGTTTCCTAGAAATCTAACCATCAAAACGGTGATTCCTCCTTGGCGGAGGTGCTGGAAGTCGGATTCTTTTGTAATGGCCGCCTGAGTTAGACCATATCGTTTGCACAAAATGTCCACAATACAAGCCTTTTTATACGGTTTTAATACAAAATACCAAAAAATGCAAAAGGAGTTTTGCTCACAACAAAGGAAATAGATCACATTTTAAAAATTATACTGCACTACAAAGAACAAAAAGCTTCAACCACTCTCAGTGACCTCCACTCACCCTGTCCAAAATGGCTTCATATCATGATGCAGGTCTCCCTAAAACTGTGGAATTCAGTAGTCAATTTCATTTGACAGCTAGGTCACCACAGGGTGAGGCCAACTTATAATAAGAAAGCATTAGTGAAGGTACTCTCTCTCTCTCTCTCTCTCTCTCTCTCTCTCTCTCTCTCTCTCTCTCTCTCTCTCTCTCTCTCTCTCTCTCTCTCTCTCTCTCTCTCTCTCTCTCTCTCTCTCTCTCTCTCTCTCTCCTGCTGAGAGAGTTGAGAGAAGGTACCCTCTCTCTCTCTCTCTCTCTCTCTCTCTCTCTCTCTCTCTCTCTCTCTCTCTCTCTCTCTCTCTCTCTCTCTCTCTCTCTCTCTCTCTCTCTCTCTCTCTCTCTCTCTGAGAGAGAGTTGAGAGAAGGTACCCTCTCTCTCTCTCTCTCTCTCTCTCTCTCTCTCTCTCTCTCTCTCTCTCTCTCTCTCTCTCTCTCTCTCTCTGCCACCCCACCCCCACTCCCCACCCCACCCCCTCCAGTCTCGTTCCGAAAATATAGGCTGATCCTATCCCTATCAGTCTTTTCCCGAAAATATAGGCTGATCCTAACCCTATCAGTCTCTTTCCGAAAATATAGGCTGATCCTAACCCTATCAGTCTCTTTCCGAAAACAAAGGGTGGGGTGGGGAGGGGGGAGGGGGTGGCAGAGAGAGTGAGAGAGAGAGAGAGAGAGAGAGAGAGAGAGAGAGAGAGAGAGAGAGAGAGAGAGAGAGAGAGAGAGAGAGGGAGAGAGAGAGAGAGAGAAAGAGACAGACAGACAGACAGTTAAAGAGAATAGTTACTTGTACATACAATAGCCAAATTGATTTGACAGCAGGGGCCACGTAAGGTCAAACAGACTACTTTACCTTGGCAGACGCTGTGAGGCCAACTTATAATAAGAAACCATCACCATACGTCTATCTCCGGCGACTCCGCCAAGGAGAAATCGCCGTTTTGATGGTTTGATTTATAGGAAACCAGAGCAAAGTGAGTGTTCCGATCCTTGAAAAGGCTTTGGTGACCTCGACCTGTGTCTTGCGAAAACTCATCCGTCAGGGTGTCCCTTTAAAAGGAAAGAATGTATTTTTCATAGGTTCTCGGTAGCATTGGAGTAAGTTATTTGGCGCTGTTCCATTATTTGGTCAAGTTTGTGTTCACTCCAACACTAAAAAACGAGCGTAGTGGAGCCTTATGTTTGTATTTCTTTTTAAATTACCTTATATTAATTGCCCACAGTGTTTTGTAACCAATATACGTAGAGCTGAATTGAACCCAGTCGTTTTGTTTGTATATTGGAGAGTCTTTTATGTAAACAGATCAAAATGTTTTCATGTAAAAATTACAGTTTACATCCTTGCACTGTAAGTGGAGACAATTTATTGACGAAACATTGTTTAATCCTTTTTCTTCATAGAAATCATCTCCTCTTGTAGACTTAGAGATAATGTGTAAGTTAGCGTGGCCACCATATTTTCACTCTTAAACTGACTGGCCCTACCGTTTAGGAGTCGACATTTAATATGTTCTTTTCTTTCTTTCTTTATTCATCATTTATATTTCGTCAAACATTTCCACGTGTTTTTAATTCATTCAGGAGTCTTCACCGGTACGTCATCTGTCTGGAAGGTCTTCTGAAGGCTTGTCCAGGATTCCCGGACTTCCAGAGCATCCCTGGAACACTGGACTATGTGACCAGCGTCTTTCACTACAAGTGCCCTGACTACAACCCTGGGGGAAACCAACCACACTCTTCTTCTTTTTCGCCCACTGATCCACCAGCTCAGCCGTTTCCTTGAAATGTTCTTATTGTGACTGATGACCTGTGAATAAGGAGTTGCAAAGCGCTTAGAGCTTTATTTCAGGCTATGGTTAAGGACTATATGTACGTCTGTGGTTTTTGTCTGACAAGACATCACCTCGTAACTCTTAAAAAAGGAGGAATATAATACCGTAGGCTATTTTTAAATTTGCTGTGATTGAAGCCACGAGTTTGAAGTTGATTAAACTTGTAGTGTTATTGAGCTTTTTTCTTCTTCTTTTTTTGGATCTTCTGAGATTACTGCTATTTTTAAAAACCCGACTTTGATTTCTTTTATGCATTGTGCGCTAAGCTCATAGAAGCTGGACACCACTTAAAACTGCTTTGGTATAATATTGATTCCGAAATTGCTCTCAAATTGAAGGTACAGAGTGGCACAGAGGTAACGCGTTCGCCTCGTATGCAATAAGCCCGAGTTCGAACCAGTGGATTTTTCCTCTCACACTGTCCTAGGCCTTACGGTCTGAACGTGGAGTCTTAT
Source organism: Phymorhynchus buccinoides (assembly GCA_017654935.2). Classification (NCBI taxonomy): domain Eukaryota; kingdom Metazoa; phylum Mollusca; class Gastropoda; order Neogastropoda; family Raphitomidae; genus Phymorhynchus; species Phymorhynchus buccinoides. The sequence goes on along the minus strand of CM065681.1, from coordinate 4,323,644 downwards.
GGATGAGACGATAAACCGAGGTCCCGTGTGCCCATGCACTTAGCACACGTTAACCCCAGTGGCGACGGAAAAGTTGTCATTTGGTCAAAATTTACCCACCCACCCTTTCCTTCTTCATCAGTCACACAACATTCGCATGGCTGTGACGCGCTCTCCAGGTAGAAGCAACCCGAATTTCACGGAGACTGTATGTGACTACCAAATACCAGTACCAAAAAGATATCCTGACTGCCATTGTGAAATTCAGTCTTGATGAAATGGTGAATAAAGATCATAAAGTAATTTTATATGCTCTTCAACATCCGTTCTCTCCCTCACATAATGCCTACTTAAAGCTATCCTTGTTTTGAAAGCCGAAGAGAAAACATTATATGGATAACTGTTGTATTCGGTGTTTTAAGCTTATTTTCCTTCTTATGCTTACATAATTCAGACACGGACAAAATCAAAATTGCCTCAATTTCACAGGCACTAATGTATCTATTTCGATGAATGTAATCTGGTTAAAGAGGTCCATGTTCATGATGGACAAAAAATTGGACCTACACCTTTTTGTGCAAAACAATAGTTTTCATTTATGAAATACGTTTGATTGTGGTCTTTATTTATTTATTTATTTATTCATATATTATCTATATCAATTTTTTAAATCTGAACTTTCTTGGTATTGCAGTACCTCCGGGATCGTCCGACCATCTATACATTTAAAAATGTCCCACATGTGCCTGTTTCAGGTTGGATGACGTTAAACGGATTTTCATTATTCATCCATTCATTTGCTTACCGGGGTACTTTGGCTAGATTTGTTCAAGATAATAATCCAATGACATTGAACGTTCTACAAGTGGCAAACATGTGGATTCGTCACCCTCCAAGAATGCATATGGTTTGGAGTACGTTTATATAAACTGTTCAGTCCCTTATTATTGTAATGAATATTTTAACCTTTACCATGCCGTGTTGTCAAAATATGTGCATTTATCTCCACCAACGCTTCCTTTGTGAAAAAGTCGAATGTGTAAGCTTAAGTATATGACGATTTGACACTTGAGGTCTTGAATTTCAACAGTAAAAACTGTATTATAATATCGGATGTTGTTGCCATTGTTTAATGATGCTCAACTTATTTAACTGCCTGCTGACAAAATGGAATTTTTATTTCCAGCATATCTGCAAGCGAGGGTCAGTTGAGTCATGCTATGTCTGGGCATTTTGTGTAGCCTGCTGGTTGTACTATAATCCTGATGATATTTCCCCCTTTGATTTATATGCTATAATACAAGACATTTTCGTGGAACCTTAAAATAGGCCAAAAAATCAAGTTTTTGTTGTTGTTTGTTTAGTATTGATATTTTTATTTATTTATTATGTACATTTCCATAGCGCTTATTCATCAAAGCTCTAAGCGCTTTTAAGTTTGATTGAAAATTAGAAAGCGCTGACACAGCACAAGGTAAATTTCCAGAAAGCGAGACAATTCCATTCTAATTCGTTCAAATCCTCGTCAAGCTCAGAGGGTCTGGGCTCATTAAAAAAAGAAAAGAAAAAAAGGAAGACGGACAAGACTGCTACCATAAAGCGAACCAGTAATATCAATACTCCCTGGCTCGAACATTTTAATTAAAGGCTGTTTTGCATTAGGGCAAGGAAAGGGTTGAAACCAAACAAACAAATAATGCATGATTTGAAAGCCAAGGTGTGGCTGCGAGTTGGGATTCGGAATGAGCGGCTTGGGAGCAACGCCACTGTAGGCCCAACAGATAGGACAGCCAAAAACAAAACAAACAAAAAAGTACTTTTTTTTAATATGTGAGAGCCCGGAAAGAATGGAGGCCTGTGTGTGTTTTTCTCGGTCGAAAGTTTACCAAGAAAACGTTCGAGTGCTTTCTGTTTTGACGTTTTTGTAACGCTGAATGTTTTCCTTATTTTTAAAAATACAAATGGTTGGCATGGATAGGAGTTTGTCAAGATTTCATAACTGCCAGAGTACAGAGGCACATCTTGTATTATACATGGGGCAGTGGGTGAATGCCTCGTGCCTCCATATGGGGAGCTGGACGACCCAGCCCCCTCCACGAGTCTCTCCCCGTGGGGATACTGGGGGGTCTTTCGTAAAAATAGTTCCCCCACCTTCTGAAAATTCTGTGCTTGTAACTTCCTCTTGTCTTTCACTCTCTTTGACTCTGCCTTTTCCCTTCGCTTTCTATCATCTATCTTTCTGACTTATATTGGCCCATTGTCCTGCCTTTTTTTCAAAAAACATCTTCCAATCTTTGAGCTCCTCCGAAATCAGAATGTGTCGGCTGTACGCAGCGGGGAGACCAGTGAAAACTGAAAACCGAACACATACGTACCTTGCCAATGAGGTTTAACCGAGGCGTGGTTACTGCTACACATATCTGTGTTGTTGGAAAGGTCGGCGGGACTTTACTGGTGTGGCGCTGCCTCCGGGCATTGCCTCCAGTATTGTTCCCACCATCTTTGTATTTACAAATGCCCCACATGGCCAAAAGGCCGAAGAGGGCGTAAAAAAATATTTAAAAAAATACGTACCTTACCCATTATGGCTTGGGAACGCCGAAAGAAGAAGAAGAAGTATTATACATCACCAGAATCAGATGCTTGTGCGGCAGGCTGTAAGGTTGATGGTGGTGGTGGTGATGATTATGATATAATGATGATGGTGTGTGTGTGTGTGTGTGTGTGTGTGTGTGTGTGTGTGTGTGTGTGTGTGTGTGTGTGTGTGTGTGTGTGTGTGTGCGTGCGCGCGCGTGTGTGTGTGTGCGTGTGTGCGCGCGCGCGCGCGTGTGCGTGTGTGTGTGTGCGCGTGAGTGTGTGTGCGTGTGTGCACGTGCGTGCACATTTGTTTGCCAATCGCTGTTTCATGCATTGTATGTGTACCAGTGCATCATGACAGCTTTTCCGTAGATGGCCATAACAGATTGAACACAGAGCCACCAAGCTTCAGTTGCCAAATGTCTTGAGAAAAAAAAGTATTGTAAAGTATTTTATTCTTGTCATGTAAGTTATTCCTTCAGTGACAGAAATGCCATAATATTTTGTTGTTTCCCACCACGCCCATATATTTCTTAATAAGGAATGGCCTAATACAATCACCTTTGCCGCCCCCCCCCCCCTCCATTCCCCGCTTCACCCCCTATTCTCTATTCCCCTCCCCCCCTCCATTCTCAACCCCCCCTCTCCCCCTTTCGACTGTATTTGTTAGGGATAAACCTCGTAAGTTAACATGGTTTAAATGACAAATTATGTCCATGATAGGGCGGGTTTTTATTTGATCTTACTGTCTTTCTTTTGGACAGTCTCAAAAATGTATATGAAATAAAAGACGATGATATTATCTGAAGATAATTCCTATTATTGCGTTGTTTTCTCTTAATTGACTGTCTTCTTGTCTTAGTGTGTGCTCGCTTACTGTTTGTCTGCTGTGACTACACACCAATTATTATCACACACAGAAACCGAAGCGATTCTAAAGAACAGTCCATTCATCCACGCCCTCATACAATTAATATACAGATTACATTTCTAATACAAGGTCACGACGGCGATAATTTATACGCGGATGCCTTCCGTACATGGTGACACACCACCACACAAAATGAAATGTGAAGCGATTATGTCAAGCGGTTCGGGAGATATCCTTGGGACAGACAGAAGAAAAAACAACACAAAAAACAACCAAGCAAACAAAAAAAGAAACATACACGAACGAATTCCTACTCCTTTGCCGATCTACAATAAATCAAATTTTCTGCGTAGGGGTAGCGCTATGATGTGACACATAGTAGGCCAAAACCAATTTCTGGATGGTGATGAGATTAGCGTCCAATCGGTCATAACCAATTTCTCAGTAAAAAAAAAGTGTACAAGTTTATACACACACACACACACACACACACACACACACACACACACACACACACACACACACACACACACACACACACACACACACACACACACACACACACACACACACACACACATCTTTGATATTGATCACACTCATTTATCTAAGAAGGATTCTCCCAATATTTTAAGAACGTCTGTGTACACGCATTTAGAAAACAATTACAATCATCATTTAAAAAATTTCACAGATGGTTCAGTGTTAGACAATACTAACACGGGAGCAGCTTTCGTTATTCCCAGCTTAAAAGTAGAAAAGTTATTCTATCTTGGTAAAAAGTTGTCTATATTTAGCGCTGAATTGCTTGCTATACTTCAATCTTTGGATTTCATTCTACGCTTTCCTATAAATAACAGTCAAATCTTAATATGTGCCGATTCTAAAGCTGCAATGTATGCTATTCAGTCTCCCAATTCATGTATACGACTTGACATGGTATTCGAAATTAATCATATAATACACCTTCTTTCTTTGAAAGGCATTACCGTTACTTTTTGTTGGGTGCCTTCTCACTGTGGAATATCAGCAAATGAACGGGTAGACCAAGCTGCAAAAAAGGCAGCTCAAAATATTAATGACTCTGTATCAATAAATGTTCTTTTAGATCTGACAGAATGTTTCTCAATTATAAACAAAACATCTCAAGAAAATGTCAAAACTTTATTGATGAACTCAGACGTTCAATATTATAATAACTGTATTAAATGTAATGATAGATGCAACGGGAAAACATTACAAAAACGCGTTACTTTCTCGTCCAGGGAGATTGAAAGTCTAATCCATAGACTTCGGTTGAATTCATTCAAAACCAAATATTGCAATAATGTCAAATGTATGTGTGGTGAATCCTTGAGTGTCAGTCATTTACTGATTCATTGTCCTAAAGCAAGAGAACGTTTCCAGAATTCGGGTATTGACGGTTTTACTGATGGATCGACACCATTGTCTCTACCCAGTATTCTAAACAATTATTCTATTCTTGATTCTGTTTCTAAAATAATGTTTATTAAGTAGTTCACTTAGTACGTATCTTTAACATTGTTCATTGTTCGGTTATCTTCTTTAAGTGTACGTTTACCATTTTAATGAGGTCGGAGGTGGAGAGAGTTATGATTAAGCCTGCATAGATATCCTGTTACTTACTTTAATGCATACACACACTCACAGGCACATGCACATACACTCACCACACCAACATCACAACACAATATAATTTTGTCTGAATCACTTTTAGTGGAAGGACGTTAAATTGAGTAACACACACACACACACACACACACACACACACACACACACACACACACACACACACACACACACACACACACACACACACACACACACACACACACACACACACACACTCTATATCTATCTCTATATCTCTCTCTCTCTCTCTCTCTCTCTCTCTCTCTCTCTCTCTCTCTCTCTCTCTCTCTCTCTCTCTCTCTCTCTCTCTCTCTCTCTCTCTCTCTCTCTCTCTCTCTCTCTCTCTCTCTCTCTCTCTCTCTCTCTCTCTCTCTCTCTCTCTCTCTCTCTCTCTCTCTCTTTCACTCTCTCAGAGACAGAGGGGAAACAGGTGGTAATTATATGTGTGTTCCAGTGTTCTCAGAGTCAGAGAGAGAAATGAAATGAAATCAGTGAAAAATATTTTATTCATTTAGGCCATGGCCCTTAATGAAGGGAAGTGTTATGCAAAGCAACAAACAAATTACTTCAAACAAGTGTATTGAGTAGGCCTAGATAGCCTTCATAGGCTCCTTCAACGTAAGAAACCATCTAGTACCAAAATAACAAATTATGAAATCCGACATGATTGGCAAAGGATTAGCACTGAAAGTGTGTTATCAACACAATGCATGCCCCCGTGGGGATACCGGGGGGTTTCTTGCATAGATAGTTCCCCCACCTTCTAGAAGTTCTGTGCTTGTATTTTCCTATCATCTGTCACTCTCTTTGACTCTGCCTTTTCCCTTTGCTTACTGTCTTCTACTATCTTTCTGCCTAACCGGTCCATTATCATGCCTTTTTTTTCGAAACACTTTCAAAAAGATTTTCTCCGGCTGAAGTCGGACTTGCTGGGCATAGTTAGGCGCATAACGACAGCATGACGCATCTGCGCTCATAATTGACAGGAAACTGTCTGAGCGATCGAAGAAGAAAAAGAAGAAGAAGAAGAAGAAACACAATGTATGAGTGAGATAGATAGATAGATAGATAGATAGATAGATAGATAGATAGATAGATAGATAGATAGATAGAGAGAGAGAGAGAGAGAGAGAGAGAGAGAGAGAGAGAGAGAGAGAGAGAGAGAGAGAGAGAGAGAGAGAGAGAGAGAGGCACACACACACACACACACACACACACACACACACACACACACACACACACACACACACACACACACACACACACACACACACACACACAGAGTCTGACGCACGCACGCACGCACGCACGCATGCATGCACACACTCACGCAGAGAGAGAGACGCAGAGAGAGAGAGAGAGAGAGAGAGAGAGAGAGAGAGAGAGAGAGAGAGAGAGAGAGAGAGAGAGAGAGAGAGAGAGAGAGAGAGAGAGAGAGAGAGAGAGGGGCAGGGGCGGACCAGATGATTTCGTAGGGTGGGTGGGGGGTCCGCCGGGGGTTAAGGGAGCTGCATACAAGAAATCCTTCCACCAGGATTTTCCACCACCATCGGAAGCTTTGTTGAGCGGGGAGGGGGAGGGAAGGGGGGGGGGGGGGGGGGGGCAGGCCACAAACTTGCACGCACGCTACAATCGAATCCAAGTCTCGTTTTCTCTTGAAATTTGTGTTGTACCTTCTATAAGGAACATCCTAAGATACAGTGTGTGCGTGTGTGTGTGTGTGTGTGTGTTGCGATAACTCCTTTCACGACCTACTTTTAGCACTCAAACACACTATTCGCGGAGCGCTACATTAGCATCTTATTGGTTATTAAGCAAAAAATCGAGTCATTTTCGTACTTTTTACCCCTCTATAAGGGGGTGTGTCCGGAAACCCTGGACCTTTCCCCTAGATCCGCCCCTGGAGAGAGAGAATGAATGAATGAATGAATGAATAACTTTTATTTTCTGAGGATAATAGAGTAAGTATAAATACTTTTTTTCATTCAGTCTTCACAAAACAAAAAAGGAAAACAAAATCAAAGCAAATAATTCAATAAATAAGAAAGGCATGCAAGAGAGAGAGAGAGAGAGAGAGAGAGAGAGAGAGAGAGAGAGAGAGAGAGAGAGAGAGAGAGAGAGAGAGAGAGAGAGAGAGAGAGAGAGAGAGAGAGAGAGAGAGAGAGAAGAGAGTTGATCCATGAATCAGAGAGATTTGAAGAGAGAACCGAGAGCCAACGTAGACAAGGAAACAAATAATTTTTTTATTTGAGATCAGATGAGAGGAGGTAGATTAATTAATATAAGACAGAGTACAGGATGAGAGATAAGAGGAAAATATAATTATCGCTCTCGTGCCAAGTCCAGCAGTTGATCCATGTTTTCTCAATCATTGCGCGAGATTTGCTAAGGGAGTTAACCGAGCCTTTTCGCGCCAACGTAGGTGACAAGGAAACAAATAATTTTTTTATTTGTGAAATCAACACAATGTGGGGCGATCAAGGAGGTAAGTATTAATTAATATAAGACAGGCAGTACAGGATGAAGCAAAAACACAGCATAAGAACGGAAAATATAATTATCTTGCGAGGCCTAGTCGTCCTACCTGACCTGACCTGACCACTTAATTTGAGTCTAAATGATTTGGTTGTTCACTTTCAGTTTCACACAGCCAGAAGTTGGGATCTGTCTAAAGTTAGCCTTGTTTAGTAAAGTTGAAGTTGAACTAATGTTGTAACCCGTAATCCAGAAATTGATGACGAGAAGCTAACTGCAGTCTCGATGCCAATTTACATTGGACGATAGGTAGGATGGTTATAAAACAATTTATTTAATTTATTTATTGTCAAGTCCTAATGAAATTTATGTCAATGGAAAAAGCTCGAAAAGACCTTTAAAATGATACCCAAATTATCAACATCGGTCGAAAATTGAGAAAGCTACGACGTTTTAAGATGATAGTAGGGTGGTTAGAAAAATATACTAAAATTTGTATATGTAATTATGTTGTCAAATTTTAATCAAACCTATACCATTGGAAAGAGCATGAAACGACCTTTAAAATGATACAAAATTTGTCTAAATTGGTCAACAAATAAGCAAGTTATGGCTTCTTGAAATTACAGTCTTTTTTACATGGGCTATATATTATAAGAAAAAGTTGATCAAGCTTTGGATGAATCTGAACTTCAACCAGCTATAACTTGCTTATTTTTCGACCAATTAACATAAATTTGGTACCAAAATGAAGCTTATTCAATAGAGAATGTGTCTTTAATAATAAATTTTATTTGTATTCAACACGTTATAAAGCGTCTGTTTGTCTGCCTGATTGTATGAAAGCGAGTTACCATAACTAAAAAAATGTTGATTTCAGACCCAAAAACCCACATATAGTATACTCTTGATCAGCATCAATTAAGGAGTACAATGAAGCATGTTGACCAGTATAAACTTCCACAAAGGAGCCTCTGACTGTCTTAAGACAATGAGTCTTAGTCTTACCAGTACTATTAGACTTGGTTGTTATACAACTTAAAACTATTGACTGTAACTAGTGTAAGTCCCCCCGTGGGGATACCGGGAGGGGGGGGGGGGGGTCTTTCGTAACTTCTTTAAAACAATCATTTATTAATTTTCTTTACAGTAAAGTGGCAAACACACACACACACACACACACACACACACACACACATGTATACACATGCATACATGCACACACATGAGTATGACCTGACAAATCAATTTTATATTTAAGAAATAAAATAAAAGTGTAACATTACTAACAATGTAAAAAAAATTCTGCCTGTTAACAATAACTGAAAGTTTTAAAATAAATGATATTAAAGTTATTACACGCTACCAAGTACGCAGTTGAATTAACAGTAAGCGCTTTGGGCTCACTTGAGGTAAAGTGCTATATAAATCATTAAATGTACTATTATTATTATCATCATAAAGTGAATCAAATGAATGCCAGAATTCAAAACGATCATATTCTCACGAGTTAATGACGTACCCTGGCTAAAAGATTTATTATATTAGTTTTAAAAGACTCCAAAACAAAACAAAAACCAGAGAACACAAGAACAATTATTGCAGTGGCAGTAGTAAACTGGGAATGAAAATGAACCCATAATGTTGATAACACGAGATTAGCCTACATTTTTTTTATTAAGACTTTACGCCCTCTTCAGCCTTTCGGCCATGTGGGGCTGATTAGCCTACATTAGACATTTAACCAATCTTATGTCTTATGAAAGCTGACCATGTAGCAAGCAAAATGCAAGACAACCTTTTCTCAATTTTCACCCACTCGTGTCTTTATCAGTGGACAAACAGTCTGAAACAGATAAGTCTGTCCAAGCAACAAAAATAATTTACAATGAATAAAAGTAAAACAGTTTATAATTATTACAAAATCATTTTCTGTTAGCATGAAAACGATGTAAACGTAATTTACTGGAACTTTATCACTAATCACTAGGCCTACTTAGTACTTGTGAGAGCGTGTCGGACCTCGACGCCGACACCTCCGTATCCAGTGATTTCTAGGAGTATCACAGCGTAAACCTACATGCACCAAATTTGGCATGCATGTAGCAAAATGAATGAATTTTCATCCAGAGCACTTTTCATTAAATCCAGACTGACCATTCGGTTTTGGTCACCTTAGAAATCCGACCCAAAAATTGACACGCTCAACTCTCGCGAACGAACTCTCACTTGTAAACAAAAATCAGTCTAGGATGACGGGACAGACCTCTACTGTGGAGTGGACATGCTTCTGACGGCCAGCAACGATGATACAAAGCAAGCGAGCGAGGCGAAGTGAGTGACCGTTTTGCACTTCGGCAAAATCGGGGTGAAACTTTTAGACGGAAAGATCGCAGCGGTTTTACCCAAATTCTAACGTACCTAGATGATAGCCTTTTTTACATGAGCTACAAGAAAAAGTTTATCCACTCGATCGTTAGTGTTATAGGCAAGAAGAAAAACAAAACGTTGGACATGGTCGGACTAGGCTAACACCTCCGATTTGATTAACCTCGCAAAGTACCTGATTATAAACTTACATGCACCAAATTTTGCACACTTGTACTACTAGTTGTAGCAAATTGGTTGAATCTATCATGCTATTAATTTCATTAAGATAAGATTTACCGTTCAGTTGTATGCGACGGAGGAATCAGACCCAAATATTGGAGCGCTTGTCGCGATCGGCCGGCTTCGCGTAAAAAAAGATCGTTCCCGAATGACCGGGTTGGTGTCTGCTTCCAGAAAGAAAGAAACTCGGATGGTCAGCGCCAAGAATAACGACCAATAAAAACAATGGGAAAGTGCGCTAACAATGGGAAAGTGCGTGTTTAGCCAAACGTGGCTGGAACATAGCGAGTTCAAGGATTGGATAGCCCCATCGTCTGATGGGTCGAAGTACAAAGCGCGGTGCTTACTATGCGCAAAGGACTTTGATGTTCGGAACATGGATGTGGGGGCACTGAAATGCCATGCTGAAGACAAGAAGCACCAGGAGCTGGAGAAAGCGGCAAAACAGAGCAAGTTGGCCCCGGCAATGACAATGCGTGACAAGCTTGGTATGGGAAAGTTGCAGAAATGGTCTGGGGAAAGTATGGATTTTTATTTCCAAAATTCTGTGCGAACCCTGGCGGCCACACTAAAACCTAAGTCCCCGCTAGGCCTACTATGTATAAATAGACCAACTAGTACTACAGATAAGCGGGCAACAGACTATCACTATGTGACTGCCTCATATGACTCAATCAGGTGGTGACGTTTTTCCTCATTTGCATACAACCCTGCTGGATCGGTCCGACTCAGTCATATGACTGGGGCAAATAGGACGGGTCCTAATTTTCTCTCATCGAGTTAGCTGATCGAGACCTCTTCTGTGCGGGAAACAAAAGTTGGTCATTGTGTTCTACTGTCCGTGGGCCCCTTGCCCGTGTGTGTGCGTATGTAATTAAGCCTACACATGTGCGCCGGATGGGGGGGGGGGGGGGGGGGTCAGAATTACTTGCAGTTCCTGTATGCTTTCAGTTCGTGACTTTCCAACAAATAAAGACTGCAGTGAAAAAGATCTACAAGCCAAATATAGTTCTCCAAAAAGAAACATAAGATTTTGCCTATCAAGTGGAGACCTTGTTTCCATGCTTCTATTGTGTGCGGACACATGCGCGCGCACATGTGTGTGGTGTGATTGTCTGTGTTTACAAAGTGTGTCTACCCATAGATGTCTGAATATTTTATCACACACACAAACACACACGCACACGTGCGCGCGCGAACATGAACGAACACACAATATACACTAACACGCAAACACACAGACACACATACGAGAGAGAGAAAGAGCGAGAGAGAAAGAGAAGCTGCCGAATCATACATATGATGCAGTGTGTCATGTTATGCTGCACAGTCAGATCGGATTCGTCATGTGGCCAGCCTGATGTGACTGAAGCATATGACTCGAATTGATCAGGCAATGTGTCGCCGCTTATACAAACGCAAGACAAGACACACAAGACTGAATACATACAGAGAGAGATATCAGCTTGCTGTAACCTTCCAGCTTCCTAGCATTCACTGCTAGCTACTACTGCTTGGGAGCTGTATCTCTTGCCAGTCTTGGTAGGTGCGCACACTTCGAGGGCTAAGCTCAGAATGCGACAATGCTTGCTGCTCACATTGCAAGACGATGATCTACTCACGTGAAGAACGTGCAAACAACTAGCGACAACTTCCGGTGAGCGCACAAAATTATCCCCGTGCGTCATTACATTGCCAAAAGGGATAAGGGATGTAAAAGCATGACCTATGAATGACATAGAGTGGAAATTTTGTAGTCAATACTATTGTTGTTGAAGGAGCTAGGTCCGAGTTTGTACCAGTTGAGTCGGGGGTCCCCCAAGATTCTGTCCTTGGACCCTCATTGTTTCTCCTGTACATCAACGACCTACCGCAAGACCTCATGGCAACAACACGTCTGTTTGCTGATGACACTGTGCCACAAAACAGTCACCACTCCCACTGACCAACAGGATCTCCAGCAAGACCTTGACAAGCTTGCAGACTGGGAGTCAAAATGGCTAATGAATTTCCACCCTGACAAATGCCAGTCCATCCATTTCACAAGGAAAAGAAACACCATCATGAGCCAATACCAACTTCATGGCCACACCTTGACCAATGCAGACGAGATAAAGTACCTCAATATCCTCTGGCAGGGAAGGGGCTACATGAGGATCTAACACAACCAGCTGATACTGATAGAATGATACGTTGATCATTGGTCATCATCAGACATCATCATCATCATTATTGTTATGTTAATATAATTCACATGTTTCAGGTTTTAATCAAGATGGGGGCTTTGAAGGTCAAGGGGGATTCTCTTCGCCTGGTGGATTTGGAACGCCTCAGCCTGCAGAAGAAAGAAGGGTATGCTATTTGAAACTATAATATACTATTTATTCATACAATGAAAACACCTGAACGCCCATTTAAAACTAAATATTTCAAATTTTAATTTTTTGTTGTTGTATACACCCAACCATACTGTTTATTGTGTTTTAATGTTTAGTTTGTTTACGAGTTAAAGAAAAAAGAGAAATGCAAACTCTACAAGCGACATGATTTACTCAATCATTGAAATCAGTCATTGAGTCAATGACTGATTTCTCAGTATACATTCCAATCCCTGTTAAAGTGAAATCAAATGTACGTGTGCCAATATTTTTTTTCTCTCTTTAATATGCTGGGATCTAGTGTCTGCAATGTGTTATTTCAACTGAAGTTAGTTTCACCACGTGTGTGCATTCTTTGTGTTGCAGGGAAGGTCCAGGGCCCAGAACCTGGTGCCAGTCACCATTGCCCAGATCTTCAACGCCACCAACACAGACGACCGATTCTACTCCGGGAGCCTGGAAATTTCTCAGGTGGGCTGGCACTTGGTGCTGGGCTCCCAATTGTCCCGCAAAACAAGGGGTTCCAGGGACTCCTTCGCTTACGATATAGAGGGTCCTAGATGAGGCATAGAGGGTCCCAATGACATTGTGAATACTAAAAATAATATTTCAAATGCACCTGATGAGTAGCTTGAGAAAAGTTTTCCGAATGTCAATGAACTCATGCGAGCGCGCAGAGAGAGAGAGAGAGAGAGAGAGAATAGGTCTATGACAGTCAAGGAGAAAGAAGAAACTGAACATTTTGGGAAAATTAGTTCAATGAATAAGGCCAAGTAGTGAAAACAGTGGATGTTGAAAGTTCCTGGATAGGTCATAACTGGGAATGCCAAGACTATGATTTGTTGTTTTGCTCATTTTTATAGTGCATCCCTGGGACCCCCTGCACATTCTTTTAGAGGGTCATTAGTACTTCGTAGACCCCCTGGGAGCCCTAGTCAGACCTGCCTACTGCTACGATTTGGCCGTAGCAGCTACGAAAAATAAGGCTTTGCTACAGAGCTACGGCAACCTTAACGTTGCTACGGAAAAAAGCAAATTGCCGCCGCATTTTATTTTTGCTTTATATATAATGCCGTTCCCGGTTTTGTCTGTTTCTAAGAGCAGACGCCGTGTCACGCGCGATAACCTAGTCACTTCCGTTTTTATCAAAGTGACTGCGCATGCGTTCTTATTACTTTTCTCTGAAAAAATGGCGGACTCCAGCAGCAGTAGCGATTCGGGAGATGTTTGAAACGAAGAAAAACGAACCCAAACCAGAAAACAAAACTCATCTGGCACACCATCTTGTTCTAATATAAAAAAAACAGCGGCCTGCCGCAAAAGTTTTCAAAATAGCTTACACGGAAGAGTGGCCTTGCATCGTCAGAAGTCGACTCGGTGCGAACCATGCTCGCTGCAGTACAACCTCTGCCATGCGGACTTCTCTGTGAATCATGGCGGTAGAGATTGCCGTCAACATGTTCAATCGGCGAAACATAGAAGCAGTACATTTCGGCTCAGGAAGAGAACAAATCGATTGCCGTCGTTTGTGGATGCTACGAAAAAATTTGCCATGCTACTGAAAATTGATGGCTGGGCTACTGATTGGGAAAATTCCAAGTAGGCAGGTCTGCCTAGTGTTAGATAAGAATAAGAATGCTGTAACAGCTTGTCTCTGTACCAGTGGACAAGTTTGTTTGTGGTCCACTTCTAAGTATTTTTGTTACTTTGTAACGTGTATTGAACGTGACATTTTAACCCTTTAGTGATTGCATTCTTTTGCAGGTATTTTTACAAAGCGAAGGAAATGTTGAAGCTTAGAAAGAAAACAAACTTATGCGTTACGCTAAAGTTTTAACTCGTAGCCCTTTCACCGCCAATGTCGTATTTTTGCACCACAATGATTTAATACTCATGTCATTAAAACTCTTCAAATCAGGGTCTATTATTCAATGATATTGTGTTCCTAAATTTGGGCAGTAAGGATTGACCCTATTCTAAATGTGTCACAGAGAAATCCCACAATATTGCAGACAAAATCTTTTCTGTAGCCAAGTAAGTTTAATGGGCATTTTTGGCTCAAAGATGGCTGACGGTGAAAGGGTTAAACATGTTGATTTTGGAATTACTTTGTGCAGGTGACGGTGATTGGCTTGATCCGATCGGTGAAGCAATCCGAGACGAAGATCGACTACGAAATTGACGACATGACCGGACCTGTGTTGGAAGTGAGGCATTTCAACGACCAAGATGTAAGTCTTTTTAGTACAGTGGATCCTCTGTTGAGTCTCTATTAAGACCTTCACTGTTAAAACTCCCTCTAAGATGTGACCACCCAAAATGTTTTAACCAATTTTTTCCCCTTCATATCCGGACTACTGAGTGTCCACCTCCATCCCTATAAAGACCCTTTTGGGGCTCATTTTTCAAGGTCATAGCCCCTTGACTGCCATATAACGTATCGCATACTGACTTGATGATGTCATGAGAGAGAGAGCATGCTATTAATACATGTTATTCGAGAGATTAATGTCAATGTAAAAAAACCAAAAAACTGATAAAATAGCGATATTTCGGTTTATTTTTCAACCTTTGACTTGCAAAGCACCAGGGCAACTGAAACAGCCTTTAAAATACAGTGGTACACAATGATTTTTAATTTTTTTTATTAATGTGTGTTATGTCCATGTTAAAGAACAGCTATAAGACTTGAAATTCCCCAATTTGTTTTCTTAATGAAGAAAACGAAAAACTGATCTCCGGCTCAAAGAAACAAAAAAAAAATAAAAAACATATTCTGCCTTTTTCTGGTTTTTGCTCTAACATAGTCTAGAGAATTATATTCCCATCCCATTTTTCCAGATTGGCTCCATCAGTAGTCTTGATTTGTACAATGATTTTTTCTTTAATTTTCTCTGACAGTCCAGGGGAGATTCCTCTGCTCTGACATGAAACTGCAAATGCTTACACTCACAATGACGCACGTGGCATGACATACACAACGAATCAAATCTTTGGCACAAGAAGAAAAGAACTAAATGACACATGCACATTTCTGTATAAACATGTGTATCAGGCTATGTGTTTGTCCTTGTGTGCATGCATGTGTGTGTGCGTGTTTCCATACATATGTGTGTGAAGTTTTTATATTCCAGGAGAACATCACAGAAGATTAGCGTGAGAAGGCTCTGAGGGAGGGAGAACGCATGCATGGGTGCTCCTGGGAAGTAAAATAAATCCTGCAAGGGGGCGGCCCCGGCGGAGTGCAGGAGCAGCACACACACACGCTTGCACACACACACATTTACTGCTCTTTTTCATCCCTCTAGACAAGTGCTACATTCCTTTGAATATATAGCAAATGCTTATAAATTATAGGCCCTTTTTATTGTACAAGTTTGTGTGTATGTAAGAAAACCATTGAGAAGTTTCTCAAATTCTCATAATCCTGTGATGCCGGCTCTAATCAATTTAAAAATCCTGCAATTCAGGACGTCCTGAAAGAAGGCGCATCCATGCATATGCACAACTCTGTTTTTGGCTAATCTGTTTGTGTGTGTATCACTGTATGCATGCGCGCACACGTTTGTAAACTGCATTTCTGATTGTTTGTTTGCATCCCTGTGCATTTGCAAGTGTATTTAAAAGTTGTATGTCTGTATTCCAGGAGAACCGCCCTTTGTGAGATCACGTTGGCGTGGCTCTGTGTACATTTAACCTCTGTGTGTGTCGTTGTTGTTGTCTTACCCTGGCTTAAAGACTCCAGGATCATCCCATCAACAAAAGCACTTGAACACCATGGCACAAATTCAGCAGCTAGGGATGAGAACATTACGTGTGTGACTGCTTTTGACCACCCCGCCACGTGGGCAGCCGCACTCCGACTTTGGAGGATTTTAGACTGATATGTTATGCTAGGAGCTTGTCATGGCTTAAGACAATCCCCGCACAATCATGCAAAACATAACAACATTTTGATGTAGCCTTGGTGTTCTAGCTTATGTCAACTGGTCTGACACAGCCTCATGCCAAGGCGTATGTGTGTGTCTGTATCAGTGTATGTGCATAAACTATATCTGTCTGTCTTCCAGGAGAACCTCCCTGATGACCAGCGCGAAGAAGCCTTGAGGGAGAACACGTATGCCCGGCTGTGCGGCACGGTGCGCTCCTTCCAGGGCAAGCGCAACGTAGTGGCCTTCAAAGTGATGCCCCTTACCGACGTGAACCAGCTCACCGCCCACATGCTGGAGGTCATCCGCGCACACGCCTCCTCAAACATGGTCAGTTGGTGAAAGTACTTCAGGAGTGCTCCTCAGATCGGGATTGGAAAAGCTGATATAATATAGTCTTCAGGATTGGGCATCTTGTCATCTGGATCCACGGTCCTATAAAATTGAACATTTCTGCCAACATTGATGGCAGATTGAATTTTTCGCAACACGCTGCTAGAATACTAGCAACGCCCGAGTTTGATGTTGCTAGTATTTTAGCAACAGGCAAAATGCCTCTTAGGCCGACAGTGGTGTGGCTGCTTTCACCTCATTCAGTTAAACGCGAAATAACGACTTGGTTTTCAAATTTTATTTCATTTAAAAGATGAAAGATAAATCTAAACTACTATGCAAAAATAAAGTCACTGTGATCTCCAGATTGTTTAAGAGAATTTATTGAAAAGGGTCGAAATCGGGTGTCCTGAGGGAATTTCTACTCCCTGACTGCAGTGTCCTGGGGGAATACGGAGCAGCGAGAGGGGTTGTGTTGAAGGTGTTAAAACAAGATGATAGACACGCAATTCTAGCACCACCCCCACCCATCCTGTACACACACACACACACATTATAAATTATTTTTAATGCGGTCACCACTTGAGGATTGGGAAGATTCAGAGAACATTGAAATATGTCATTTCAGGATTGAGAGAATGTTTCAGTCACAGGGCTCCCAATCGTCCCGCAAAACAAGGGGTGCCAGGGACCCCCATTTGGGGGTCTATGAAGCACTAAAATTCTAAAGGACCCTCTAAAAGAATGTGCAGGAGGTCCCAAGGATGCACTAGAATTTTTTTTTTAGCATTCGCAATGCCACTGGGACCCTCTATGCTGTAAGTGAAGGAGTCCCTGGGACCCCTTGTTTTGCGGGACGATTGGGAGCCCTTAATGTTGTCTCCTTCACTTACAGTATAGAGGGTCCTAGAGGCGGGATAGAGAGGGTCCCAGTGGCATTGCGAATGTTAAAAATAATTTTTCTAGTGCATCCAAGGGACCCCCTGCACATTCTTTTAGAGGGTTCTTGAGAATTGTAGTGCTTCATAGACCCCCAAATGGGGGTCCCTGGGAGCCCTGCTGTCACCCATGGGAATATTCAGTCAGTGTCAGTGACAGTGCAGCATTCAATCCTGAAATGACAGTGTCACCCACGGTTGTGGTGGAGTGTCTCTGAGATAATGCATTCGGCAAATGTAAAGTTTAGATCCCATAAAGCATTCCTGTGCAGGTCAGCTGATCGAAATATGCTAATTAATGTGTTGTTGATGTGAGGGCGAATGTGGTTGACTCGTACTCATTCACAAGCAAAACGATAATGTAGTTTCACTATTCCCCACCACATTTCGGAAAGAAATTCACCGTAAAAAAAAGTCATTAAGAGTAAGACATTATGTGCTGTGCTTTAGATCTGTTTCTGCTGTATACCATGTATGTCGTACGTGTGTGTTCGCTTTGTATTGCATGTTTGTTTGAATGCGTTATGAATGCTAATGTGTGTGTGCGCTTTGATTTGATTTCTATCAAGATTCAGCGCCGTATAAATACTGTATGTTGTTATACAGTTTTATGCTTTCACACCTAGTAATAAAAATATGGATTTTTACAAAAACTGGGAAGGTCAGTTACAAAAATAAAGAATTTTTTTAAAATGGAGAATGTCAGTAACAAAAATATGGATTAAAAAACCCTTGAAATGTCTAATAAAAATATGGATTTTTTAAAACTGGGAATGTGTCAAGTCAAAATCATCTTTATTGAGGGTTAACTCACTCGGGACTGGACGAGTTATTTCCCCTTGTTCTGTGGGGACTGGGCATTTGACTAGGTTCGTAAAATAATCACCAAAACCAAGCTATGAAGAGTTAGGCATCAATATTTTCAGAAGAGATTAGCAACACCATGCACTAACCGATCGTAAAATATCAGATTCCTTACCTTCGTCGTTCGTCTCCTATTGGCGAAAACAGCTAACACATAGAAAGAAGGAAAATTTCACATTCCGATCTTTGACCCCCCTCTACAACCAAAGTTGAAATTAAAGTCTGCAATGATTGGTTGATTTCAAGAGAGGCAAGGTCAAAGCAAACTGAAAATAGGTTATGACTTCGCACCGGAAAGCTGGTTCCACACCAGAAATCAAAACTTCTTGAAAACTTATGAGCCGGATCCGGGCCATTAGTCCCGAATGAGTTGAAGAATAAGCTGACAAAGCTTTTTTTCATCCTCCCCTCAATGCCTTTCATTGTGAAAGAGGAGGAGAGTAAATGGATTGAGTGTATGATTGAATGAATGAAAGATCCCAATGTGACATCCCACGTGTCCACAGGCACAGAACCCAGTGAACACCAGGAATGCAGTGAACACATCCACGGCTCCAGGTGCGGCCCCTGCCGGCAGCAATGTGGGGACAGCCAACAACTACCAGGGCATGTCCGCCATCAACAGCCAGGTCAGTGTGTGTAATGTGGGGACAGCCAACAACTACCAGGGCATGTCGGCCATCAACAGGTCAGTGTGTGTAATGTGGGAACTGCCAACAACTACCAGGGCATGTCCGCCATCAACAGGTCAGTGTGTGTAATGTGGGGACTGCCGACAACTACCAGGGCATGTCGGCCATCAACAGCCAGGTCAGTGTGTGTAATGTGGGGACTGCCAACAACTACCAGGGCATGTCCGCCATCAACAGCCAGGTCAGTGTGTACAATGTGGGGACAGCCAACAACTACCAGGGCATGTCCACCATCAACAGCCAGGTCAGTGTGTGTAATGTGGGGACAGCCAACAACTACCAGGGCATGTCCGCCATCAACAGCCAGGTCAGTGTGTGTAATGTGGGGACAGCCAACAACTACCAGGGCATGTCCGCCATCAACAGCCAGGTCAGTGTGTGTAATGTGGGGACAGCCAACAACTACCAGGGCATGTCCACCATCAACAGCCAGGTCAGTGTGTGTAATGTGGGGACAGCCAACAACTACCAGGGCATGTCCGCCATCAACAGCCAGGTCAGTGTGTGTAATGTGGGGACAGCCAACAACTACCAGGGCATGTCCGCCATCAACAGGTCAGTGTGTGCAATGTGGGGACAGCCAACAACTACCAGGGCATGTCCGCCATCAACAGCCAGGTCAGTGTGTGTAATGTGGGGACAGCCAACAACTACCAGGGCATGTCCACCATCAACAGCCAGGTCAGTGTGTGTAATGTGGGGACAGCCAACAACTACCAGGGCATGTCCGCCATCAACAGCCAGGTCAGTGTGTGTAATGTGGGGACAGCCAACAACTACCAGGGCATGTCCGCCATCAACAGCCAGGTCAGTGTGTGTAATGTGGGGACAGCCAACAACTACCAGGGCATGTCCGCCATCAACAGCCAGGTCATTGTGTGTAATGTGGGGACAGCCAACAACTACCAGGGCATGTCCGCCATCAACAGCCAGGTCAGTGTGTGTAATGTGGGGACAGCCAACAACTACCAGGGCATGTCCGCCATCAACAGCCAGGTCAGTGTGTGTAATGTGGGGACAGCCAACAACTACCAGGGCATGTCCGCCATCAACAGGTCAGTGTGTGTAATGTGGGGACAGCCAGCAACTACCAGGGCATGTCCGCCATCAACAGCCAGGTCAATGTGTGTAATGTGGGGACAGCCAACAACTACCAGGGCATGTCTGCCATCAACAGGTCAGTGTGTGTAATGTGGGAACAGCCAACAACTACCAGGGCATGTCCACCATCAACAGCCAGGTCAGTGTGTGTAATGTGGGGACTGCCAACAACTACCAGGGCATGTTTGCCATCAACAGGTCAGTGTGTGTAATGTGGGAACAGCCAACAACTACCAGGGCATGTTTGCCATCAACAGGTCAGTGTGTGTAATGTGGGAACAGCCAACAACTACCAGGGCATGTCGGCCATCAACAGGTCAGTGTGTGTAATGTGGGAACAGCCAACAACTACCAGGGCATGTTTGCCATCAACAGGTTAGTGTGTGTAATGTGGGGACAGCCAACAACAGCCAGGTCTGTGTATGTGGGAACAAAGGGCAGATATGCATGGGTGCTACTCTTTCAGTTTTACACTGATTTCAGTATTTTTAATGTTACCAGAAACTGAATTTCAATTTCTTTTAAAAATTCATCAAAAAAAGGAGAGAAAACCCCCCAAATTTGACCACAAGCGATTTGGGGCGTTTTGAACTTGGTTGTACTATGTTAGAAGTTTACAAAGGCAATGTAATAATTTTACAGGGCTTATCAGACTCAAACTATCATTTTAACTGTCTGTCTGTCTCGTTATCTCACTCTGCTAAGTTACCCCCCCTGAATCATCTGACAGGGCTCTGCCCCTATACCCTGCCTGGGCCATGGGTCCCTGGATCCCTGCCTTTCAGTTTTTTTCATTTGGGGGTGTTGTACCCATGGACCCATGCTTGGGGTTTGGTATTTGTTATTTATTAGGAAGGGGGTAGGGGGGGTAAATTTTGACCAAATGACAACTTTTTTGTTGTCACTGGGTTTAATGTGTGCCAAGTGCATGGGCACACAGGACCTCTGTTTATCGTCTCATCCGAAAGAATCCACGTTCAGACCATAAGGCCTAGTGCAGAGTGAGAGGAAAAATCCCCTGTACCCAGGTTCGAACTCGGGGTTTATTGTATACGAGGCATGTGCGCATGTTTATTATTGTTGATATTTTAGTAAGTGGCTTATATTTGTAAAGAGCCATGAGCTCAAGCAAGAAAGGGCGCTCTAAAAATGTTAATTAGTGCAGTTTTATTTGCTGACAAAGTAATTTCTGTGTCTCTGCCTTGGTGAGTGATGACTAGAAACCACGAGTCAAAACTTCTTACAATGTGAATCATGTTTTAACCCTTTCATCGCCAGTGTAGCCGCTCAGCACCACACTGATTTAACACAACCATGTCACTAAAACATTTAATCAGGGTCTGTTATACAATTACTTTGTGGGATTTTTTTGCTGTCTCATCTTCTGGGTCGTACAGTGGCCTTACTCCCACGCCGCTCATTATTTCTTCTTAATGTTAGGAGATAAGGAAAGGCCTGATGTTACACATGCCATAAAAGGAACCCCCAGCATGGCACACAAAACCTTTCTATTTATTCCCAGGTAAGTTTGATGTACAAATTAACCCTAGTAGCGCTGTTCCCGGATTGATCCGGGATAGCCCCCCTAGAGCCAATGGCGGCTCCCGGAATATTCCGGAAAGCCCACATGACATCACAAAGCACTTAATATAGCGGCCAATCATTGAATACTTGTGTAACTACCACACTACGTCATCAAAAAAGGGGTTGCGCTTAACATCACATGCATTAAATGATGCATTTTCATTGGTTAAAGGGGTGAAATAATGTTTTTTATTTTGGTCGATCTATTTCGGGGTCAGACTGAGCTGAATTCAAATGGCGCCCAGGTTTTTACTGTCGATTCAAAGAGCTTTCCAGACAGATTTTTTTATGGTAGAGATTGTAATTAGGGCTTGAAATTAGTCAATTTAAATTATATTATCACTGGAGAGTACGATGATGTGAGAATTTTGAACTTTTCAACGGAAAATGAAGTGAAAATTGATCGCGATGGTGCCGAGTTGCAACTTGGCGGCCGGCCGAGTGATTTTCTCTGTGCGATCGCGAATATTTCCAGGTATTTTGCTTTTTTCAGCTTGTTTTATACTAAAATCGACTAAGAATTAATGACTGAAGGTACTAATAAAGCTTTTCTGATGAAATTGAGCCCCAAAATCATCGCAATATTGAACATTGACGCCGATGTTCGCGGAAACCGATCTTGCTACGGTTACGGCTACCGATCAAAGACTTGACTTCGATTAGGCCTACTTTTATTTTAAGCAAATTACCCGATAATTCCAAAGATGCCAGTGTCTAAATGTCTTTGGATGATTATTCTTTTATTATTTGCACACCATTCATCCATCAATCCAAGGTAAAGGCACAAAAATAGCCTGGAGAGTGGTTGCATTTTTAAAATTTCAACACACCTGTCCGTTCATTATTTTTTTAATTAATTCATGAAATCACATACAGTTACAATCACATTCATGCCAAAGTCTAACCTCTAAGCTTTCCAATGACATATAACTTTACATATTGAATTCTACATAATATAGAAAAAAAGAAGGGTTCTTTGAAACAACTCTACTTCCAAAATGCAATTCCCAAAGTTAATTCAGCTAACGTCACTGAAAGAGCTGCCGGGTTATTCAGCGCTACTAGGGTTAAGATAAAAAAAATGGCTGGCGTTGAAACGGTTGAAGAGTTTGTTTATCACTGCTGTTTTTTCTTCGACAGATTGCCACCATCATTAAGAACAACACGACGGATGTGGGAGCCAGCATTGCCGACGTTGCCAAGCATCTGCGTGGGGTGCCGGAGAAAGCCATCCGTGATGCCGTTGAGTTTCTGAGCGGAGAGGGCCACATCTATTCCACCATCGACGACGACCACTTCAAGGCCACCGATGGGTAGACCATTGGCCCCTTAGTAAAACTGCTTTCAGGGTGTTTTTTTGGGGGGAGGGGTGAAGCATTTCATTAACCCTCTTGCTTTCACATTTGTTACATAAAAAAACTTCTTATAGTGTTCAGATTCTTCCATACATTTTAGGGGGAAAATCAGTCTTTTGAAGAACACAGAGCGCTATACAGTTATTATCGCATAATTGCAATTGAGAAGCTTCGTGATTTGATTTGGTACTTTATAGTCACAGATACATCTCTGTGAAATTCGGGTTGCTCCCACCTGGAGAGTGCGTCGCAGCCAGAGGCGCGCCACCCATTTTTTAATTTTCTTTTTATTGCATGCGACTTTTGTGTGACAAATATAGGGTGTATATAACAACCCAGAACTTAGTGCTTGATGGAATTGCCATCAGAGGGTGTCTCAGTGTTGGGACAAGCTATGGGTGGCTTGAATACACAGAGGCAACTTCCGGCTTGGCGGTTTTGTCCGGAATAAATGCAAGAGTGTTAAAGAATGGTGCGCCTCTTTCATCATTTTTTTAATTTTATCTTATTGCCATTTGGAGATACTTGTGAAGTGGGGTGGGTGGTGGGAAAGCGTTTCATTAAAGAATGGTGTGCCGCTTTCATCATTTCTTTTTATCTTATTGCCGTTTGGAGATACTTGTGAAGTGGGGTGGGTGGTGGGAAAGCGTTTGATTAAACAATGGTGTGCCGCTTTTGTTATGTTATATCTTATTGGAGGATGCTGAGTGTTTAAAGCGTGTGAATGTGTGGGTTAAGAATGAACAGATTGGAACAATGTTGGTTTTTGTACATTTTTAAGCTTTTCCCCATGTTAGTGGAACATTGCATTTGGAAAGTTTCCGATCAGTTAATGACTTTATAAAAAGTGATTTAGCTTTGTTCATTTGTATTTTGCCTGAGTATTATCGTCAAGGAGAAACAAAATGTCAGAAGAACCTTCCACTTTTCTGGCTATTAAATAGTGTACTAAACTCTCTTCAACAAATTGGCTTCTGTTCAAATTTGGATGATAAATTGATGAGTGATGTGTTGTAAAGCGGCAGCCTTCTGTTCTATATTTGACATGCCATTGAACTGTAAAGTGTTCGTGTATCAGGCCTTTTGTTCAGATGATTAAATGATATGAAAAATAAATATGGAATCTTTGGACTTTGATATTGAGGAGAATGTGTTGTCATCATTGTGTTGGTATTCATTTTCAAAGACTAAGGCGATACTTTATTCCCAGACTGAGACCCCTGCGTCTTAAGATATGAGGAATAAACTAGGTCATGTCAGGCTCTCAGGGCAGCTAGGCCTTGTGGCCTCTTGATGTGCCCTTTCTTTTGATTGGTCGTTTTTGATTATTTAGATTGGCATAGCTCTGACGCTTTTTGAGGGGGGGGGGGGGGGGGGCACCTTATGCTAAGGTGTACCTTATACAGACCTGTTTTCCCTACGGATTTGTCCGTAATTATTACGTTTTGAGACCGATTACGCTATTACGGCCAGCAATTTGTTTTCTTCTGCATTTCTGCTGAACGAGTGCAGAAAAACCATGCTCGGCACTGTCGTCAGCTATCAAAGCTAGTGATGTCCCTTGAATCGTTCTGTACTTCTGGGGGGTTCGCCGGTTGACAGGTCCATATAGCCTTTTTGTAGGTGTGATTGTACGCTTGCAGTCTGAGTGTTTGAATGCAAGGCAGGCTGTGAAATGAGTATCTGCCCCCCCCCCGCATCCTCAACAAACATTTTGACAGATGTTGAAGTTGGGTTTGGATGGGAAGTTGCAGCATGCATGTACCCCCCCACCCCCCTGTTGTTAAAAGTACCAACGGTAGAGGAAAATCCGGATGGAACGATTTCTCGGCCAGCAAATTTCTTTTCTTTAACATACTCATTGCGATCGGGATATTACTGAGAGATGCCAAAAATTACTGATTTGAGAGCTTGGGATTACTGACAGTGAAAACTTGGGGTAAACAGGTCTGCTTATAGCTCGAAAAAGTATGGTAATATTCTGTACCGTTTTGTCTTTGGAACGTCAGTGTCCATTTGATACCCCCCACCCCTAACTGTAAATCACCTGACAAAAATTGAACCAATCATATAATATCGCCATGCGCAAAACATAGAGACGTAAGTCGAAAGACTTCATTTCAAATTCACATAAGGAATGCCAGTGGAAAACTCAATATTTCGGTAATTTCAGGTCAAATTACGTCAGTTTTTTATCTTTGCAAATTGTTTTCTAACACCTTTGTTAGATGAAGCATCTTGCCTTGGTCAACTGGTAAGTCCAACACATCAAAGTTGACTAAGTTTGACTTGCGATAGTTTAATTTCTGGGTGGCGATATAGGCTTTGGTAACCTGGAAATTAATTCAAAGAAAGACAGGGAGGAGAGAGAAAGAAGAACTGTTTATTTCATGCAAAGCATCTCCACAATAAGCACATTCTAGCTCAGCTGTCCGGAATAGCAACTGCCCCTTCTGCTATCTGGCAGTCATATTTGGAAACGACGGACTGACATACAAGATACATACAGTTTATTTCATACATGCAGTTATATAAATAACTTTCTAAACAAAAGTTTTATCAGAGGGTGTGCAATTCTCGTTTTAAAGCATTTCAGTTTTTCAAGCAATTGTCATCCTAAGAGAAGTACAGTAGAACCTCCCCATTAAGACCTTGAAACATCCAAAATAAGGTCTTATGTGGCAAGGGAGTCTTAATAGGGAAGGTCTTAATAGGGAGGTTCCACTGTAGGTAAATCAAACAATTGAATTAGTGATGTGATAAGTTGGTCTGACTTTTATTATTTTAAAACAAATGTGAAAGGGGCACCCTGGCGGATGAGTTCTTGCAAGAAACATGTCGAGGTCACCAGATAGCTTAAAACATCCAGAAAAATCCTCAATGTGTTCATAAATTTTTGAGTTCTTGTGAGTAAAACAAATATTGCATTTAATAAACTAAATTCCTTTTAAAAGAAAGGCCAAAAATGCTAATGGGACCCAGAGATGCACCAACTCACCTGCCTTACCAACACAAGAGCAGCGTACGGATTGTGTATCCAAGTGACCCTCCAGCATATTGTCAAACATACTACATGTAGGATGTTTCTTGGACCAGGGAGAGACCCTAACCCTCTCCAAATTGAAATGTTAACTTTTTACTCAAGTTGTTAGGCAGCTATCAACATTTTTGCCAGCTGCCGTGGCGCAGTGGTAGCATCGCAGACTACTAGCTGGGAGGTCACGGGTTCAAATCCCATCAGAGGCGAGGGTTTTTTGGGTCCTGGACCGACTCCTACCTTGAGTGAGTGGCTATGGGCTCAATGGGAAGACTGAAACCATGCAGTCGAGCTTCATCAGCTTAATGGATGCGATTCTGAGAGTGTTGTTCTAATTTCAAGACTAACACTGCAGGTGTCAGTAGTTCTCGGGCCTGGTTAGCGCTGGGATATCATGAAAGGAAGCGTTGAGTACAGCCCTGTCATGTAGTGTCAGACCAATACGGAACTCCATAGCATCATCCTCATAGTCGTCCGCCTCATTTCCATCAATCATCAAACAGAAAGAAAAAATCTGTGGCCTTGCATGCCCTGCTCTCATGGTGACCTGAGTTTCGATTTCCAATCCAGTCTATGCTTTGGTGCGTTTGTGTCCAAGTAATGGGGATCAGTACACAAAGCAATCAACATTGTGGCTAGCTATCATACACATGCCAAGCTGTCAAATAATGTCGTTTGAGCTATGCACATCATAATTTATTGCAATCAGCTTTTGCCTCTTTCATTAAAGCAAAAAATGCTGCTATCACATACACTGAATTTTCTTCAAATCCAACTGTCTTTAAAAGTGACCATGGTCAAATGATTAATACAGATTGTGCACTTTTTATGATCAACTAGAAAGCACTTGCACTGTGTAAACCTCCAGTAATTATGACAATTTCAAATTAATAAAGTCTGACCCACACAAGCCTATCACTTCAAGTGTAAGCAAAATAAGGGAGACAGCTCGAACAATTATACCTTGAGATGTTGATGTACCCTGGCTAAAAGACTCCAAGGATCATCCCAACAGCAGAAGCATTTGAACACTATGGTACAAATACATCAGCTAGGGATGAGAACATTACGTGTGTGACCATTTTTGATTACCCCGCCATGTGCGCAGCCACACTCCGTCTTCGGGGGATTACCTTGAGATAATTTATTCTGTCCAATATTTCTTTTGGATTGACAAGTTGAGATCAAGCAGCTGCGCAGCAGCATTTTTGACCCCAGTGACCTTGACCTTCATGTTCAAACTTGGCATAGATATCCTAACTACGTATCCACATGGAACATTTCAGCCTCTACGTACCTCGGTTCAAACGCTATTGTGGTAACATTGATAGTCAGTCAGGAACAAACATACAAACAACACTGAAAACATTAACCAGCTCTCATTTTGCAGCTGCTTAATGAATATATAAATACATGAATGAGTAAATGAAATAACTACAGTGAAAATCGGAAAAAGTCAAAATTGAAGGGACTGAAATTTTATTTTGCGATAGCCAATATTTTGAGTTAAGAAGATTTTAGCATAAAGATTGTTAAACTGGGACCAGACACTTATTGTGAGTTATCCAGTGATTTTTAGTTATCCGTTTTTGAGTTATCGTTTCCACTGTATATACAAATGACAACTTTGATGAACTGAAACTGGATTATTTTTAGCATTACCGCCAAATGCCATCAAAATCCATCAAGCGTTTTTTAACAGTAAATCTGTGTGAGGAAAAAAAAGTGACAGAATAAATTAAATACAGATCTAAAACAATCCTGAATCTGTTTTGATTTCTCTTTTTAAACTTGTTTTTATTTTCATAGTAATTTTTTACAATACAAACAAAACAAACAGTACCATTCACATGACCAATACATGAAGTATCTGTGCATACACACACACACACACACACACACACACACACGCACGCACACACACACACACATTCCATCCCTTAATTCATCCGGATACAGCAATTCTAAAATAAAAAATTACAAAAAACATTTTACTGTTTTGATTTCTAGTTAGCAATTTGTTTCACTTTGTTTTTGGGATGATACCCCCAGCCTTCGCCAAATGTTATCAATATCCATACATTGGGTTATACCCCCCCCCCCCCCCCCCCCCCCTTTTTCATTCTTTTTTGTAGTATTATAAACACAAAAACTCCTTGGCGGAGGTATGAATCTTGATGTGTTTATTATACTTGGATCTGGAGCTGGACTTGGATTATCGTCTAGGGCATGCATAATCATTATCATCATTCATTCGTTCATTCATGTAGAAAACTGCTGAATTATTTGTTGTTTTGCAGTGTGTATGTGCGTGTGTGTTTGCATTTTTGCTTAACTTTTTTAATTTATTTTGTTGCCTTGATCTGTTCATTATGTTTTGTTTGTTTTTCCCCCTCCTATTTATGAATAATAATTATCCTATTGTTCTTGTTTCAATTATTGCCATTCTTATAGTTGTTGTTATTGTCATTTTTCAATTCATATTTGTAAGCGCTCTGAGCTCTTTGGAGAAAGAGCGCGATAAATGTTCATTATTATTATTATTAATATCACGGTACAAAGCTGTGTTTTCCCCCACCTATTTTGCTTTCTGTACTCTAGGAGAACATAGGGATGACGGCCTGTGCGTCCCCCACCCTCCCACCGTGTGTGTGTGTGTGCGTGCGTGCGCGAGCGCTCGCGCAAATGTGTGTGTGTGTGCACGTGTGCGTGTACGTAAGTGTGTGTGTCTGTCTGTGAAACGTTTTCATATTCCACTCCGGCATAGCGCCTAGACTATTGAACCAATATTAACAAACTTGACATAATGGTATCCCCATCTCCTGTTGTTAATGTCTGTAATGACACTTTCACCATTTATAGGGATGACGGCCTGGGCGTCCCCCACCCTCCCACCGTGTGTGTGTGTGTGTGTGTGTGTGTGTGTGTGTGTGTGTGTGCGTGTGCGTGTGCGTGCGTGTGCGTGCGTGCGCAAGCGCTCACGCAAATGTGTATGTGTGTGTGTGTGCGCACGTGTGTGTGTACGTGTACGTAAGTGTGTGTGCGCGTGTGTCTGTCTGTGAAACGTTTTCATATTCCACTCCGGCATAGCGCCTAGACTATTGAACCAATATTAGCAAACTCGACATAATGGTATCCCCATCTCCTGTTGTTAATGTCTGTAATGACACTTTCACCATTTACTGCAAACCTCCTCAGAAAAGAAGACGCCCCTCCCCCCCCACCCACCCCCAAAAAGAGGGGAAAAAAGCTTTGAATACGGGGGAAAAAGTAACTGATCGTCATAAAACGTTGCACTACTGTTTCTGATAACTGAACCCGAGGATGGGGCCCGTCATGTCAGATTACACAAACGGCAAGACATATGAACGTAGTTTCAGTGAGTTCCGCGATTTTAATTTTGTTTTGTTCCGTGTTGCTGAATTGCCAGGGAGTTATTCTTTGGTTGTTGTTGAGGTGAGAGTGAGGGTGGGGGTGGGAGAGAGAGAGAGAGAGAGAGAGAGAGAGAGAGAGAGAGAGAGAGAGAGAGAGAGAGAGAGAGAGAGAGAGAGAGAGAGAGAGAGAGAGAGAGAGAGAGAGAGAGAACAACAACACAACTATGAAAACCTTTTATCCGTAGTACTATAATCTTATTCGCAAACATGAAAAATTAAATTAATAGCATTATGATTGTGAAGCGTACGATTTTGTGTCTGCAGTTTCTAGTGAGTTCCGCGATTTTAATTTTGTTTTGTTCCGTGTTGCTGAATTGCCAGAGAGTTATTCTTTGGTTGTTGTTGAGGTGAGAGTGAGGGTGGGGGTGGGGAAAAGAGAGAGAGAGAGAGAGAGAGAGAGAGAGAGAGAGAGAGAGAGAGAGAGAGAGAGAGAGAGAGAGAGAGAGAGAGAGAGAGAGAGAGAGAGAGAGAGAGAGAGAGAGAGAGAGAGAGAGAGAACAACAACACAACTATGAAAACCTTTTATCCGTAGTACTATAATCTTATTCACAAACATGAAAAATTAAATTAATAGCATTATGATTGTGAAGCGTACGATTTTGTGTTTGCAGTTTCTATGAGTCACTATGCACAAAATAATTGATAATCCAAATGTCAGCCAGTGATATGAAAAGGTCAATGTAAGACATGATGCTCCAACAATGATAAATAACGGTATTCCATTTTCGACTCAGGTTACTGATTAATGAAGTATTTTATTGTGCTGCCGTGTGACTCTGACTGAAATGAATATTAATAGGCCCAGAGACCTTTAGATGGGACATAGGCACATGATATAAGATTCTTTTTGTCTAATAGGTCAAATTTCCGTTACAGTTTTCATATTTAATTTAGCTTTGAAAAGAACATTCGCTGTTTCGTTCACGCTTTTCTTTAAAGGGCCTGTTACTCTGCACACGATTCGCTGTCAGTGCGATGCGATTGTGATGATGCGAGTCATGATTCACCTGAAATACTTCCGTTTAAAAATAATTATACTATTTTGGCTCTATATATAATACTCAATACATGAATTATACATGAATTTCACGTGAATTATGACTCGCATCGTAACAATCGCATCGCATTGACAGCTCGGAATCGTATGTATAGTGTAGCAGGACCTTAAAACAACACAAAACAACCAAACTCACATTGAAATGTACTCATTATCAGTAAATTGTGTAATTTATGCTTGTATGAATGAGTGCATTCGGCATTTGTAACGCAGGCCTAAGTTAGACTGCATGATATCTAATATCTCTTATATTTGAACAACTGTGTGTGTGTGCGCGTGTGCGTGCGTGTGCGTGTGCGTGTGCGTGCGTGTGCGTGTGCGTGTGCGTGCGTGTGCGTGCGTGTGCGTGCGTGTGCGTACGTGCGTGCGTGTGCGTGTGCGCGCGCGCGCGCATGTGTGTGTGTGTGTGTGTGTGTGTGTGTGTGTGTGTGTGTGTGTGTGTGTGTGTTTATTCGCCCAGTAACTCACGAACCAGTGTTCATAATCGCTTCACATTTTGTGTGTGGGTG
The DNA here is from genome assembly GCA_017654935.2 of Phymorhynchus buccinoides. NCBI lineage: Eukaryota > Metazoa > Mollusca > Gastropoda > Neogastropoda > Raphitomidae > Phymorhynchus > Phymorhynchus buccinoides. The sequence continues at coordinate 4,292,268 of CM065681.1, read as the reverse complement.
CATCATGGTACACAGATGGTCCCATATAAAATTGTGACCGTGCTGACATTGACCTTGAAAACTGAATTTGTGTTATTTATGCTGTGCATTTCATGTCCGAGCTGTATTTCGAAGTGGTGGACAGAATGGTTTCAAATTTTGTGTGGTGATATATCATGGGGCAGGGATGCTCCCATTAAAAAATCAGAACCATGATTACCTTGACCTTGATATTTGACCTTGAAAACCGAAATGTCTTCTTGAGGCCATATCTTTCATATCGTTGGACTTACCATGTTCAAACATAGGGATAAATTAGCTAATGTCAGGAAAGGCATAATTCCAAAATTGACGATATAATATGTCAATTTATTAATGTATAAAATTTGGTAAATATATTATGTTGTAAAACTAAAATGCGTGTTGCAGATTTAAAAAGTAACTCCTTGTCGGAGATATACTTTACCCTTGGTAAAACCAAGTTTTGTAGAGCTGTTTCTTTATAACACGTGTAGCACGTGAATTTCGTAAACTTATTGGGTAACTCGCTCGACTGCTCACACAGCCAGCGGCCAAATAGGACACTGTCTGGTTGTGCACGGCACTGTGTCTGGCGATGTTGAAGTAGAAGGCTGCGCCATTTTTTTTAACAGTCGTTTTTTTTAACCGGGTTTTTCGGAAGTCCGGGTAAAGTAAATTTTGGGTTGTTGTTTTCTAAATTGCTAGGATTTAAAGAAGTGTACTTATTTCAAGGTTGTATTTCATTCATAAAGTTTAAATTGGGTTTCTAAATTTTGCAGGGTTTTCAAAATTGTAGGTTTTCTTTATTTACATTTGCGAAGACATTATGGTGTCTTAAAAATTGTATACTCTTTTTGAGAGAAAGTTACAGTTTCGGTGCTGGTGTGTTTGTCTAAAGTTCTAAGTTTTGTAAAGGCCAGTACATGGTTAAACACACTCACACCGAAACTAATCACGGAAAATTCTGTCCGCGAAGCTAATTCAAGTAGGGCTAGAATATTGACAGCCTTTTCAGTTCCCTTGCAGGGTGTGTGGCCTAGTCCCCCCTGTAACCCCTTCCTGTTGGGTGGACCTTCGACCTGTGGAGCCGGAGAGAGGAAGGGAGACCTGTAACCCCTTCCTGTTGGGTGAACCTCCGACCTGTGGAGCCGGAGAGAGGAAGGGAGACCAGCCTCGCGCTTCTGAGGGAGCCGCTGGTTGAGTGTTGGTGCCAAGGACACCAACGGACCTGTAAACGTTTGGGTGGAGAACGTTTGGGGAGGAGGTGCAACCAAGTTTGTGACCTCGGTGGAGAAGACGGTGCTTCGCGGAGACAGATAAGTTTTTTAGTTGGTGTCACGAGGAACGGTGTGTTTGTAAAAATTATCCTGTCAGTGCCTGTCCCAAGACGAACATTCTTTTTACTCATACAAAGGGACCAAAGTTATTCTTGTTTAGCTTAAGAATAAAGGGGTGATAATCGGAAAGTTGTGTTAGTGTGTTAAAGTCCAAGTTAAACTCTGGTTAAGAACGCGCGTGGATGAGAGAGAGACAAAGTGTGTGAGAGTTTGTTTTTTAGTTTCTTTACACTAATGGTAATTCTAAAATGCTGTTTTTGTTGTCTGTTGATTGGGGGGGGGGGGGATGTGTCAAAGCCCATACCTAAAACAAATTGGCTCAAGGTCATGTGTCCCGCCATGCAAAAACAATAGCTACAACTGTGCTGACCTTGACCTTGATATATATAACTTGAAAACCGTTTTTTCTCTCTCTTGAAGCCACATCTCTTACACCGTAAGACTTACAACGGAAAAAAGGAGGTAAGGGCTAATGGTGATTCTGAATATTGAAAATTTCGAGGTCAAGGAAAGAAAATTGTCGGGGGGGGGGGGGGGGGGGGGGGGGGGGGAAAATGAAGGCGGAAGTGGTGGTGGGTTGCATGATGAGTGAGCAAGATAGGGGGGGGGGGAAACGAAAAAAGGAAAGCGGATGAATGATTGGGGAAGTGGTGGTGGGTTGCATGATGAGTGAGCAAGATAGCGGAGAGCGGATGAATGATTGGGTTAGGCCTACATATTTGTTTTAATGTACATATTAAAGGAAAAAAGAAAAGAAAGGGTTAAAAATGAAGGCGGAAGTGGTGGTGGGTTGCATGATGAGTGAGCAAGATAGCGGAGAGCGGATGAATGATTGGGTTAGGCCTACATATTTGTTTTAATGTTTCATATTTTTATTTTGATATATTTCATATCTTATTTCTTCTTCTTCTTTCCTGTAGAGCAACCACAGTCACTTCTGACTATTCTGTCGCTGTAACTTTGTTTTACATGGTGGAAGACAAGTTTCCATGTGCGTTGTACAATGCCAATGAACACTAAAGAAACATGACTTCTATGACTAAAAAAACAACCCAACATATTTCATGTACCTATGCTGCAATAAAGGGAGAGAATTATGAAGCAACCGGAAAATGTTATTCAGTGTGGAAGAGTGAATCGTCGAAATCTCCAGCAAACATGGCAGCAACATCAGCAGTCGTGTGCTTCATTGCAGTATTATTAAGCTTAAGAACATCAACAATGGGAGCTAAAGAATCAGAACTGAAACCAGCACAGACTATCAGTGCTTCTGATCAACATAGGACGGACAGTTTGACAATGTTGTTGTTATTATCTCTGCTTTTATTGACCATCCTTACGGTTTGGCTCTTCAAACATCGACGGTTTCGATTTGTTCACGAAACTGGACTGTCCATGTTGTATGGTAAGAGATTTATAATTTAGATTAGATTATATATATTTTATAACTTTTTTATTTTCAATGCGTGTTTGTTAAATCTGACATTATCAAACGCAAACTACAGTTCAAACCAATGCATTTTTTCACTAGTGACTAGGTCAGTAGTGACTACTACTGGTACTAGTACTAGTACTAGCATAGCATAGCATAAATGGCACTATAGGCTATTTGTTTAGCCTTTTGCCCTCTAAATATGTTTTTGATTTTTATTTGGTTTGGCTTCATTCACTGATGACTACTAAGGCATCTGTGTTTTATTCCTTTAAATCTGTATATTAACTGAATACATTTTGTTTTGGAAAAACTTGTCTATGGATATTTTTGAATGAATTTAATGACTTTGCATTAACTGCTTCATCGGGAAGGTTATTCCATGCATTTATTACTCTATTAGTAACTAGTGTACTACTAGTGTAGATAGGTCATATTTCATCTGCTTTTCAGTGACACTGAGTCATACTAATTACATGCGTCTAAACAGAGGCCATTGGGCAGAGATCAGATAGACCCACAGAAGATATCTTTTTATTTAGACAGAGGCTTGGGGTACTGGCCCGTATTTCACATTCTCCAGGCTACGGGTACATCGCTCAATCACGGGATGCATAAATTGTGCACAAGCCAAATATTTTCAAAAACTACTAATAATTAATATTATTATTAACTCTGACATGTTCCTAACCCTATCCTTATTCCTTACCAAGATGCTTTAAATATATACGAAATAAGAAAATGCATTTGTTGACGAAAAATACGACTAGGAAGAGTTACTATCCCTGAACATGGTCTGAGTGTTGCACTTTTGCAGCAATGCAGTACCCGTAGCCACTGTGTTTTATGGGCCTGACGAAGGTCTAATTACCCGGCCAGAGGCCGAGGTATTGCGATCGGTTTGTGTGTCTGTGTGTGTGTCTGTCTGTTTGTGTATCGATTATCTTAAAAACTACTGTTTGAAAAGGAAGCTTCCTTTTGTTAATCAACACCGTGCTGACCTTGACCTTGAAGTTTGACCGTGAAAACCGAAATTTCCTTTTTTGGGCTATGTCATTTTCCCCCAGCTTTATTTCGTGGAACTAGTGAACAGAATCGCTTCAAATTTTGTGTGGTGGTGTACCATGGTGCAAGGAAGTTTGTATAAAAGTTCAGCTGTATCGTGAACTACTGAACAGAATCGCTTCAAATTTTGGGCTATACATGTATTTTATGCGTTCTGTAACTAGTGTAAGGGTGGAAAGTGTTGTGTGTTGTGTTTATTGGGGGGGGGGGGGGGGGGGGGGGGGGGGGGGGGGGGAGGACATCACTCGGTGCAAGGAAGTTTGTATAAAAGTTCAGCTGTATCTCGTGAACTACTGAACAGAATCGCTTCAAATTTTGGGCTTTGTATTTTATGCGTTCTGTAAGGGTGGAAAGTGGTGTGTTTATTGGGGGGTGGGGTGGGGGACAAGACATAACTCTGGCCGGGTTTGCATTGTCACAATGCGTTGCTGCCGCTCGGCGATGCCCTTGTTTTCAATATTTTTTGCACAGTCGAAGTTTGCTCTTCGTTTTTCTCTTGTTTATGTATGCCTTATGGCAGTTTTTTTGTCATTGTCCTAGGTTCCGTCACGAAACCCGAAGTTTTGAATCCATCCAACGGAAACGGCACGACACCTTTTCTGTTTGAAAGAGATGGTGCCCTCCCTACCTATCCCTACCTATTTTCCTTATCAGATTTCATGGTGCCATCCCTATTTTGTGGACGGCAATGCAGAATTCGCTACATGCTCCGAAAACTCTTACCGTCGATGGTGCCGGTGACTTGCCATTGCCGTTTTATGGATTCAAGCAGAAATTTAGTTTGAGCGATTAACACGACACAATTTTTGCCTTTGTCGTTGCCGTCGCTGTGCCATTTCCTTGCATTAGGATTTCCAGTTTAATCCTAGCCCATTCCTTTGCCCTTGGTAGCCCTATTCCAACTGTAAGTTCTAACCTTATCCCTGACCTAATTCCTTCATTTGTTTTGGTTGTTTTCAGCCCTATCCCATTTCTGGCCCATCAATTCTAACCCTATCCCTGACCCTAGTCTGTATTTGCCGGGGCACATGATTTAATGATTAATACTATAGTAATCTTGATTCTAAGAACAAGAACAACCACAACTGCAAAGTGCACATACCAAATGTTAAGCATTGAATTTAAAGACTCATAGTCATACTTGAATGGGACATTCTAAGACTAGAGTACAAACTACAGTACTTAGGGCCCTGAGGCTTAGGCATTTAAGCCAGTCTCCTTACTATAACTAAATTTGACTGAATCAGTGAATGTGTGGGCATAATCATTACTACTACTGATTATCATAATATACATATTACATGTGTGTGTGTGTGTGCGTGCATGCGTGTGTGTGTACATGTGTGTGTATGTGTGTGTTGTTTTTAAGTGTGTGTGTGTGTGTACATGTGTGTGTGTGTGTGTCTGGGTGAGTAACTTGAACATTTTACTCGCCCGAAGACATTTTCACTGGCCTGAAGAAAGCAATAAAAATCCCTGAACACACACACACGCGCACATATGCACACACACGCACGCATGCACACACACAAACACACACACGCACATACGCACACACACACAACATGAGCGCATGCACACACACACACAGTGGCACACATACACAGGGGAGAGGGAAGGAGAGAGAGAGAGAAGAGAAAGAAGAGAGAGGAAGAAAAAGAATGGGAAAAAATAAATAAATAAATAGAAATGGTTTGAGGAGAGATGGGGGAAGAGAGAAATGGGGAAGGAGATTGAGGAGGCTGTCTTTCTTTTCGGTACCAGAGGTGGCATGTTATTTAAGCAGACATCTGAGCTTGCTTAGAATGATAGTTGGTTACATGGAATGGGGAGACTCAGTGGTAAAAAAACAGAGCCGTGCAGTACTGAAATTTTCAGTCGCCCATCGGGCTAGTGACTTGAAATCTACTTGCCCACAGATTTTTCTGCTAGCCAGGCTAGTAGTTTTGGCCAGCCCTGAAAACCCATGACCAATTAGTTCAGATTTAAGATTTACACACATTTCTTTTTGCTGTTTTCTTGTCATTTACTGATTCTAAAGGCTATTATTCTCTCTCTTTGTATAGCAAGTCGATTCCCTCAGATTCAGAATAAAAAAGCTAACACATAAGCTCCGTCAGTACAGTACAATGGCTCTGTTCAGCTGTGATTGATTGCAGACATCCCTCCCACAGTGTGGTTGGAAGTGTGAATGTGGTAACAGCTGCTTATGACATCAGACACAAGTTTAGTTATACTAGTTTTCCTTCCTTGTGTTTGCACAGTTCGTTTAGATTTTGTGTTTCCATTTGATGAATTTAATACAGTAATGTTGTAGTTGCACATACATGTAGTCAGCCAAGCAACCACCTAGACACACTCACCACACACAGACATAGACACAGTGACACAATGACACACACACAGTGACACACACACACACACACACAAACTTACACACTCACTCAATTCACACACAGACATATACAGACAGACAGACACACTCCCCCCCCCCCCCCCACACACACACACACACACACACACACACACACACACACACACACACACACACACACACAGAGTGACACACACACACACACACACACACACACACACACACACACACACACACACACACACACAAGGACACACTCTCTCCAAGTCCACACACACACACATGTATACACTCACACCCACACATACACACACACATATATACACACACACACACACATATGCACACACTATGCACACACACACACACACACACACACACACACACACACACACACACACACACACACACACACACACACACACACACACACACACACTTATTTTATTACTCTATCCACACACGCATGCACACACACACACACACACACGCGCACACGCACACACACATGACACACACATACACATACACACACACATGACACAAGCACCCCCCCCCCCCCCCACACACACACACACACACACACAAACGCTTGCACACATGCACACAGACACCCATCGACACTTGTCTCTTGGGCGCAAATTTGCATTATATAATAATATATTATGCATGCACTTATAGCATAATAGTTAATACATACGCTTGCATACATGTGCATACAGACATTGCCTATGCCTAATTGTGCACAATCATGCCAGTGGAGACTCACTTATTTTCAAGATACAGTGACGGGCAGATCAGTCAGTCCAGAGTTGGGTGGTTACAATGGCTGGGGTGGTGGTGGTGGGGTTCGGGGGCAAATACCCCCCCGCCCCCCTGAAGCTGATGATTAATTTGAATGTAAAAAAAGCAAAGAAGGCCTCTCCGAGGAGAGAAAGGTAAAACTGGCTTGAAATTACACTTGTAAGGTCATGGATTTTCCCCTCTTTTTCTTTTTTATTTATTTATTTTATTTTTTCGGGGAGTGCAGTGATGTAACGAGAATCGAAAAGTGATAGGACAAACTGTCCTGACACGAGATCAATCAATAGGACAATGTCCTGGCTCTTGCAGTTCAAATCAATAAGACAAAGCGTGCCAGTGTTAAACAATTAATCAGGTATTTGTCCTGACAGGGGAGAACGCAAAAGTACATTTTCAATTTTAATAGGTCAATGTCCTATGACTGGGGCCTTGGGACATCACTGGGAGGGGGGTGTATGTCCCGGAACCCCTGTAAGTGTAGCACAAAAAAAGGTTTGAAATAAACTTGAAACAAGCAAACAGAAAAATGCAGCCTGAAGAAGCAGCAAAAAGTCTTTTCTCTGATTCATAATCATTACATTTACACACTTGAATATTCTTATCGACTCTTCCCTTTTCCCCTCTCTATCTGTGTGTGTGTGTGTGTGTGTGTATGCATGCGTGCATGCATGCGTACATGCAAGCGTATGTGTGTGCAAAACTGTTCCAGTCAACACATCCTAAATTTCTGGACTGATCCAGATGAAATCTATCAAAATGATTCTTGATAGTCAAGTTGATGTGGCAGAGTAATCGCTTGTGTCTTTTTTTAGATGTTCATTTCTGTTCAATGTCTAGAGAACCACTTTCTACAGAATCACTACTAATTTTGGTAGTTAGTATATTATTACAGGTAGCTCATTTGTCCCCATTATCTCAATCGCATCCTTCCACATAAATATATGTGATATGTGATGTCATAATTGAGAACGAATGGCCTAATTATATGTGTAAGAATTCAAGAAATATAAGGCTGTCAGTAAATAAGAACTCAGTCTCTTTGTGGCAACTGATAATTTATTCAGTCAAACAATGACCACGGTCTGAAACATAGGAAATAGAAAAGAACAATATTCATTATCATCTATCTCCCCCAAGTCTTTTGGGCTTTTGAAAGTTGGCACACTGGCGAAAGATCATAAAGACTGACAAAAGAAATCAAAACGAATGCACAAAAGTCTCCGCAGTGAAACAAATGAAACGTCAACAGATCATGCAAGTCTGCAATGAAACAAACGAAACGTTGACCCGATCATGTAAGTCCCTATGGCAACCACTGAAAAACAAGGGGAACTCAAAAAGAAAATCTGGAAAGAGATGCAGCCCAACCATCAACCAGCCAAAGTCTACTCAGTTATACCAGAATATAGTCTGAGAGATAAGCCGGTGTGCGGGTGGAACGTCCTGAATGTCTCACGACTCTGGGGCCAGTGGGGCACCTGGGGGCGGTGGCTCTCACAGGACTGCCTTGGGTTGGGCCGATGCGGCTTCTGCCGGGAGTTGGGATAGTAGGGGTAGGTGGGGGGTGCCCAGTGGGTGTCTGGGGTGTGGGGTTAGGAGCTGCACGTGCGAAGGGTGGCAGTGTCTGGGTGGCTGGTGTTGACTGGGTATCTGGCGGCGGGCTTGGTGCAGCAGCAGTGCGGGGCGGGGACAGGAGAGTGACTTTGTTTCCTGGGGTAGAAAGTCTCACGAGGGTGGTGGCGTGGGGCTGTGGCTTTGGAGTAGGGGGGTCCATGGTCTTCTCGTGGGTATCGTGAGAACGAGAAGTGGGCATGTATACCATGTCTCTTGTGATGGTGTGGGTGGGAGGAGGATCAATCACAGGGACATACTTCTGAAGGAATTTTCTGTTGCGGATTGTGACGCTGCCTGAGCCATCAACCTTCACAACATACTGGTCAAATTGCCGGACCTCTATGACAACTCCAGTTTTATCCCACTTTAGTGGGTGAGGACCAGTTTGATTCTGGATGCGAACATGGTCTCCAACTGCGAGGGGTGGTAGTCGTCTGGTGTGTTCTGACCAGCGTTCCCAGTGTCGCATGTGCCGATTTCGCAGAGCCATTTCTCTGGAGGCCAGTACTTCCCGCCATGTGTTGTGGGGCTGGTATTTACCAGGGTGAATGGGGATAAAGTCACGTATGGGGTGACCAAAGATGCACATGGCTGGGGAGAGTTTCGTGTCTCGGTCAGGTGTGTTCCTGTATTGCAACATGGCTCGTTGGAAAGCATCAGTGTCTAGCTCACCGTTGTTTCCTGTGTTGTCCATGATGAGCCGTTTTACCGTCTTGACACCGACTTCCGCTCTGCAGTTGCTATGTGGAAATGCCACGGAGGACAGGCGATGGTGTACGCCCCAATTATTTAGGAATTGGCGCGTTGTTGAGGATGTGAATTCTGGGCCGCCATCAGATGCTATTTCCTCAGGTATTCCGTATGTCATGAACGTGTGACGTAGGCATGTCATGAGGCCACAGCACCGTCTTGTGATTTTTCAACAATGGGCCAGTTGGAGTAGTGATCAACAACTACGAGGTAGTTGGTTCCCTTGTAGTGGAAGAAGTCGGCACAGAGGTATTGGAAAGGGTATTCAGGAGTAGTTAGAGCTGTAGGTGGGGCACTGGGGTTGGATGGAGCATTTCGGTTGTATTGTAGACATGAAGCCCGAAAAGCATGAATGGCAGGGGTGATGCCTGGCCAGAATACTGACGATTCGGCCCTGGAGGTTATGGAGATAACCCCTTGATGTGCGGAGTGCAGTGCAGCCAGGATTTCTTGGCGAAGCGAAGGGGGGATGACTAGACGGTCTTTGTAGAGGATGACTCCATCTATGGTGTAGAGGTAATCACGGAATTGGAAGAACTCACGAAGGGCTTGGGGAAGGTCATTTCGGTGGTCTGGGAAACCCGTGTCAATGAGTTCTGATAGCTTGTGCACATCCATGTTACTGGAAGTGGCCATCTTGACTCGGTCCCATGTCACAGCTTGGAGGGGGGAGGAGTGGAGCGAGAACGCAGAGCATAAGGGGAGAGTCTCATCAACATACTCCTCGTCTGGTGCTGGGGTGCGGATACCATGGAGAGAGGTTGAGGAAAGTCGAGGAAGGGCTTGGATTGACGCGATGTCATCGACAAGAATCATTTTCTCAGGATCTCCACTAGGGTGACGGGAAATGCTGTCAGCTGCACGATGCCTGATGCCTGGTATGTGGACCATTCGAAATTTGTAACGAAGAGTCTTTTCTTTCAAGTTCCTGAGTCTGGGGTTTGGTATGCTCTCGAGTGAGCGGTCTCCACAGAGCTTCAGGAGGGGCTTGTGGTCGACAGCAATGGTGAGGTCTGTGCAACCAAGAACAAAGTACCTGGCTTTGTTGAGAGCGTCTGCAACAGCTAGGGCTTCTCCTTCTACTGGTGCATACCGTGACTCTGCTGCATGAATGAAGCGGCTGCCAACCAGTGTCACTTTCCAGCCAGTTTTGCAGCAAAAAGGTTCTTTTCTGGGACAAGTTCAGTGTTTTTGGAGCAACCAGAAGCCGATGCCCGTCTTGGACCAGTCTGTGGCAAGGCACGTGGGGTGTTGCACGTCAAAGATCTGAACACCTTGTTCAATTTCATTGATGATAACAGTTTTTGACTCTTCAAAGAGTTTGTTGAGGTGTCATTATCATCTAGTCAGCTTGACGAATTCACTTCAAGGGCAGTAAATTTGTGTGCACACCTTAATTTGGTCATTTCTAACACTCCCCTAGACCACATTTATGCATCTTACTTTGCGTTTGTAGTCGTCTGGCTCTGTAGTGGGGAAACCAGTTTTTGTGAAAAGTCTCTACAAAAACATAAAAAAGTCTGACCTGCTGTTTCCCTATTGCTGTTGGCCACTGCAACTAGGGTTATTAACGCCCTTGACGGCAAGAGTTAAGCCCTTGTTGATCAGTATCCAACAGGGCATTCACTCTTGCAAAAGGCAGCCATTAAGTGGCCTCAAATAGGGTTATTGGCGAGAGTTATTCCCTTGTTTGTTTTGAAGTAAAAACCTGTAATCCTCTTTCGTTTCTCTTTTCGTTTATGCCTGTTTTGTTTGTGTGTATGGCTGGAGTGATTTGTTGAGATTTTTGAATAATTCAAGATCATGCGATTTCTACATTATCAGCTTAGTTGTTGTTGTTTTGCACATCCTGGCTAAAAGACTCCAGGGATAATATTAGCTTAGTGTAATGGTTGCGATGCGATTGAGTTAACTAACTATTGCTGTGGTGAGCTTGTTTCATATCGCCACCCTGAAATTAAACTACCATACCTGAAAATTGGTCAACTTCGAAATCTTGGTGTTGGACTTATCAGTTGATCAAGGCAAGATGCATCATCTAAAAAAGCTGTAAAATAACAATTTGCAAAGAGAAAACACAGACAGTGACGCCATATGAACAAAAATGGCATAATTTGACCTGAAATGTCCGAAATATTGAGGTATTTTTTCTTCTCATATATAGCGAAGTCACCTCATACCACTTACGACACTACGTTTTATGCGCAGCTATATGTTGCTCATCACATGTTGTTTTTATGTTGTTGTTTTTTATCAGGTCTGATCATGGGAGCCATCATCCGGTACACCAGCCGGAACATAGAGCCGCCCGAGTCGGCGCTGGCTTCCGTTTTAGGCAACCGCACGTACTACTCTGATGACGCACCCAGCATCCTGTACGTGAACTACTCCATCAAGAACAGCTCTGGGTTCAGCATCCGTCAGTACGACCTGGGGGATGTGATGGAGGACCCCATGGATAAACCAGAACCCCCTCTGGAGAAAACGGTGAGAGAAAGCTTGGGTGCAACTTTTTCCTGTTTCAATCAATCAATCAATCAATCAAACAATCAATTTATTCACTTCAAATGAGAAGAATTCAGGTTTGATTTCAGTGATTTTTTGTGTCCATGAAACTGAACTTCCTTAAAGAAAAAAAAAATCTTAAAAAAAAACCCAGGTCAACCTCACATCGACTACAACTACAAGGGATTTTGGGCGATTTGAGGGAGAGAGCACTTCCGGGCTGCAGCGACCATGTTCGTTTCGGAAGTGCTGTCTCCCTCGAATGACGCCATGTTGTTTCCAAACGCAACTAGGCCAGGCTTAATGGACTGGTACTGGAATACAAAAGAGAAGGAAAGGAGGCAACAGTGTCTTTTGTGATGGACGCTGCCCCCTAATGGAACTCTGCCCCTGTACCCTGCTGGGGCCTGGCTTAATGGACTCTACTGGAATAAAAGAGAGAAGGAAAGGAGGCAACAGTGTCTTTTGTGATGGACGCTGCCCCCTAATGGAACTCTGCCCCTGTACCCTGCTGGGGCCTGGCTTAATGGACTCTACTGGAATAAAAGAGAGAAGGAAAGGAGGCAACAGTGTCTTTTGTGATGGACGCTGCCCCCTAATGGAGAAGGACTCTGCCCCTGTACCCTGCTGGGGCCTGGCTTAATGGACTGGAATAAAAGAGAGAAGGAAAGGAGGCCCTGGACCCCTGCCTTTCAGTTTTTTACAGTTTGGGGAGTTGCACCCATGGACGATGGAATCTGACGTCACACACCTGTTATTACATCCCTTTGTGTCTCCCTAAAAACAACAAAGAACTATTTCAAAGAACAATAACTCTGGAGAAACTCTAGGGAGACGCAAAGAACTATAACTCTTGAGACCACATTTCATCTTGTCTATTTGTAACAATAGCCGGATTGAATAAAAGAGAGACCCCCCCCCCCACCCCCACTCCCCCACCCCCACTCCCCCACCTTGTGGGGATACGGGGAGGGAGGGATGTGTCTTTTGCACAAATAGTTCCTCCCACCTTCTGGAAGTTCTGTCATTGTGACTTCCTCAAATATGTCACTGTCTCTTTGACTCTGCCTTTTCCATTTGCTTACTGTAATCTACCATATTTCTGCCTTACTCATTCTGCTTTTGTTCAAGAAACTCTTACGAAGATTTTATCCAGCCAAAGATGGACATGCTGCATTTGGCGCATAACAGCATCATGACGCATCTGTGCTCATATGACAGGGAACTATCTGAGCAATCAGTAACGAAGAAGAAGAAGAATAAAAGAGAAAGAGGCAAGACTAGAAAGAGAAGAAGAGAACAACCTTTTTTTTTAACAATTACCAAGCATCATTTTGTTACCCACCAAAAGTTGGTCAAACTAGAGAAGTTAATTATAAAACGAAAAACATTTATTTCAATCATCGGTTTGTTTACTGTTGTTGGTTACTATATTACGATGGCTTGGAGTCAAAATGGACTATCTTTAGATAGTCCATTGATGCATTATTGAAGCTACAGTCGACCCCTCTTTTAAGACCTTCAAAAAATCTTGAAAAATCGGTCGTAAAAGAGGGGGGTCTTAAATCAGGGGTGACCAAAACAATGCACTCACTACACCGTATATGACGCACAGCACAAGCATATGTCTCCTCACTACTTTCACCCTTTGCTCAAGAGTGAACGTCACACGTTTCCTTTTTTTACCCACATCGCTACACTGTGCTTTCTCTGCTATTCTTGAATGAAACATCCGAAGTAGCGCGGCTTGAATTAGCGCAGAGAAATCTCGCGAGATTGACATTGGCTAACAACAGTGGTACCCCAGCTGTGCGTCGGCTCGAACTGAGGCCGAGAAGGATAGATATCATACGTTTTTGCGACTGATAATTGTCAGAATGTGTTGCATCGGTCGTAAAATCAACAAGATTTACGGTAGCAAAACACGTTAGAGGGGGAGTCGTAAATGAGGAGGCAAGTTTTGAAGAAAAACGATCCGTCATTCATATTTCGGTCTTAAAAGAGGGGAAGTCGTAAATCAGAGGGCCTTTCGTGAGGGGGTCAACTGTATTTCAAAAACTAATAACTAACAAGACTGCAGAAATAAAAAAAGCATAATCCCCATTTTATACTATTTGTAGTCTTTTGTAAAACAAGTTATTAGTTTTTGCAATAACATCAATAATAAATCAATGGACTATCTAAAGATAGTCCGTTTTGACTCTAAGCCATCGTATAATAATAAGGCTGGGATAACAAAGAAGTTGGTACTTAGTCTTTTGTATGGGTTGCACTTGCAGGTGACATTTGATCCCGAGATCTTCTTTAACGTGATGCTGCCTGTGATTATCTTTGAAGCTGGGTACAGCATGAAACGGGTAAGTATGATGAGGCCTGAGGGAGAGAGAGAGAGAGGGAGATAGGGGGGGGGGGAGAGTTGTGTGTGTGAGCGCGCCATGCATGCATGGGTTTGTGAATGTGTGGTGTGTGTGTGTACTGTGTGTCTGCGTGTGTGAGAGAGAGAGAGAGAGAGAGAGAGAGAGAGAGAGAGAGAGAGAGAGAGAGAGAGAGAGAGAGAGAGAGAGAGAGAGAGAGAGAGAGAGAGAGAGAGAGAGAGAGAGAGAGAGAGTTGTGTGTGTGAGCGCGCCATGCATGCTATGGGTTTGTGAATGTGTGAATGTGGTGTGTGTGAGTGAGTGAGTGAGTGCGAGAGAGAGAGAGAGAGAGAGAGAGAGAGAGAGAGAGAGAGAGAGAGAGAGAGAGAGAGAGAGAGAGAGAGAGAGAGAGAGAGAGAGAGAGAGAGAGAGAGAGAGAGAGAGAGAGAGAGAGAGAGAGAGAGAGAGAGAGAGAGAGAGAGAGAGAGTGTGTGTGAGCGTGCCATGCATGCATGGGTTTGTGAATGTGTGGTGTGTGTGAGAGACAGAGAGAAAGAGAGAGAGAGAGTTGTGTGTGTGTGAGCGTGCCATGCATGCATGGGTTTGTGAATCTGTGAATGTGTGGTGTGTGTGAGAACACTGAAACACTGAACACTGAAAACGGTTTACTGCAAGGCCACCAGCCTGTATGCAAGGGAGGTAACAAAATATGACACACAACATAATATGGATAAAGTGTGGTGTGTGTGAGAGACAGCGAGAGAGAGAGAGAAAGTTATGTGTGTGAGCGTGCCATGCATGCATAGGTTTGTGAATCTTTGAATTTGTGGTATGTGTGTATGCCCGTGCATGGACTTGTGTGTGTGCATTGAATCCTTCCCATAAATGCAAGACTAACATTAACAGACGAAAAAGCCTGCATAAACCTTAACAGTATATATACTTGATTGTTATTTGCTGTGGTAGTCTTCCATGGCAGACTTTTGAGCTGTTTTACTTTTAGTGTCATTTCTTTTTTAATTTAGTTTTTGGTAGTAATGTTTTTGTTAAAAATGTAATCTTTGAATTTGTTTAAAATATTTTTAATCGAAAAGAAATTCAATGAAATTCTTTTTTTCTTTTTCAGAGGCATTTCTTCAGGAATCTTGGCGCCATTTTGATGTATGCTGTGATTGGAACCACAATGTCGTGTTTGGTCGTAGGGTGAGTTATGAGTTTAAGCAAACAAAAAAACGAGGAAAAAAATCAGAGATCATCCCAGTCATAACACAATGATACAAGCAGTAACACATACCATAGTTTTCACATTATTTTATTATTATATTTTCTTACTAATAGTAGTCATATTATAAGGCACAGGGGTGTCATTCTGGGGGAAAAGTATCACCTTATAGTCCGTAACATACGGTACATGTGCAGCCAGACACATACACAACGTACTCCAGTTAAGAAGTTCAGAAACATAGACACACAAAAGTACACATGTGTGCATGATTTATGCAAGCACAGCTACACTTACACATGCACACTCGTACAGGCACACACATGCGCACTCAAGCTGGCACGCACTTGCACATGCACCCCCCACACACACACTCGCTTTTGTACTCAAACATGCTTCATAAATTGAACATGGTAATTGAAAACATGAATGGTTAGTGTGTTTGACTTTGCAGAGGAATCCTGTTTGGTCTGACGCGGCTGATGTACGACATCTCCTTTGACCTCAACGACTGTTTCTTCTTCGGAGCGATCATCTCTGCCACCGATCCAGGTAATGTTTTAACTCATTTCCATCGCAACAATTTTGAATTATTAAAAAAACTCACAAATCATTCCAGCCATGCACACAAACAAAACATACATAACCAAAGGAGAAATGAAAGAAGATTACAGGTTTTTACTTCAGGTTTAGACATAGGGAAGTGGTAGATCAGACTTTTTTTAATTTATATAGACTTTATGTAGAAAAACTACACCGATTGATTCCCCTACAACGAACCACTACAAAAGCAAATTCAGGGGCAACATTGTGTTCTAAGGGAGTGAAGAGAGTTTAGAAGTGACCAAGGTATGGTTTGCACTCAGATTACTTCCCTTGAAGCAAATGCATAACATTGACAGTTATCTATTAATTCAGGACATATATGTCCGGAACGACTTGAATGAGTTAAAGCATTTCCTTCTTTTTGTTTTCTTTTTGTGCTGTTTTTCTTTTGCTCTAAACCACAGCTTGGAGGTGCTGTGGTGAAGTGGGTGAGGGAAATCCACATTTTTCTTCTGTAAAAGAAGATACCCTATTTTACGGACTATAAGGCGATACCTTTTTCCCTAGACTGAGACCCCTGCGCCTTATAATGCGACTGATAATATAGTAAGAAACTATAATAACAAAATCTGAATTTTGTGTAAAATTTGGGGTGTGCGCCTTATAACCAGGTGCGCCTTGTAGTCCGTAAAACGCGGTAGTCTGTTGATGGAAGGAAAGGAACTGTACTTTTCGGACTGTAGTGCACACCTTAGTATAAGGTGCACCCCCAGAATTGTACACAAACTTCAGATGTTGTTATTACATTTTCTTACTGTATTGTTACTCACATTACAAGGCGCAGGGGTCTCACTCTGGGAAGAAAGTATCGCCTTATAGTCAGAAAAATACGGTGACCTGTTAATGACCTTGTAATATAATTTTGGGGCAGAGGGTGGATGCCTCGTGCCTCCATATGGGGATCTGGATGACCCCGCCTCCACGAGCCTCTCCCTGTGGGAATATCGGGGTGTCTTTCATGAAAATAGTTCCCTCACCTTCTGGAAGTTCTGCGCTTGTAACTTTCTTTAATCTTTGACTCTCTTTGACTCTGCCTTTTCCCTTTGCTTTCTGTCATCTACTTTTTATCTGACTTATTGGCCCATTCTCCCTCCATGTGGCCTGGGAACGCAGAAGAAGAAGTAATCTAATTTTGTTTATTTCAGCATAAGTGTTTTCCTTTAATTCCCATGATCTTCACATGGATGTGGACCTCTATGCCCTGGTGTTTGTGACAATGATGTTATGTTTGTGTGTGTGTGACAGTGACAGTGCTGGCTATCTTCCATGACCTTCACATGGATGTGGACCTCTATGCCCTGGTGTTTGTGACAATGATGTTATGTTTGTGTGTGTGTGACAGTGACAGTGCTGGCTATCTTCCATGACCTTCACGTGGACGTGGACCTCTATGCTCTGGTGTTTGTGACAATGATGTTATGTTTGTGTGTGTGTGACAGTGACAGTGCTGGCTATCTTCCATGACCTTCACGTGGACGTGGACCTCTATGCTCTGGTGTTTGTGACAATGATGTTATGTTTGTGTGTGTGTGACAGTGACAGTGCTGGCTATCTTCCATGACCTTCACGTGGACGTGGACCTCTATGCTCTGGTGTTTGTGACAATGATGTTATGTTTGTGTGTGTGTGACAGTGACAGTGCTGGCTGTCTTCCATGACCTTCACATGGACGTGGACCTCTATGCCCTGGTGTTTGTGACAATGATGTTATGTTTGTGTGTGTGACAGTGACAGTGCTGGCTATCTTCCATGACCTTCACGTGGACGTGGACCTCTATGCCCTGGTGTTTGTGACAAAGGAGTTATGTTTGTGTGAATGACGGTGACAATGATGTTCTGTTTTTGTGTGTGTGACAGTGACAGTGCTGGCTATCTTCCATGACCTTCACGTGGACGTGGACCTCTATGCCCTGGTGTTTGGGGAGAGCGTTCTCAACGATGCTGTGGCCATCGTCCTATCAGAGTAAGACCGCTATTGATTTGTTTATAATTAACCCTCTTGCATTCGCATTTGTTACGGAAAAACCTCTTCTAGTGTTCAGGTTCTATTTTACATTTTTCATAAAATCTGTCTTTTGAAGCACACAGAGCACCATACAGTTATCATGGCATCGCTGCAAGTGGTTCAAGCTTCTGCATTGAGTGTGTATAACAAGCCAGAACGTTTATGGATGCCATCAGAGGGGAGGGGGGGAGGGGGAGGCGGCAGGTAATGGCTGATTATGGCCAACTTGAATACTAGGAGGCTACTTTAGGCTAGCCGGTTTTGGCCAACTGGAATGCAAGAGGGTTAACTAGACTTTGCGTCATTGACTGTTAGCGTTTTAATTTTGTGGTAAGAATTTAAACGGAATATGAAAGAAACTGCTAGTTCTGTTTTTTTGTTTTTAAAAAATCGGAACAGTTAGAGAATCATAAGAAAGAGTTTATTGTTTTGTCAAATGTGATGCAATGTACCGGTAATTACAAATTACAAGGCATAACCTAAGTTATGGTCTATGCTTACAAGTTTGTTGTGTAGAGATGCATGAAGACCTGTCCATGGACACATTGCAGTTTCAGCATTGAAGCCCTATTCCAGTCTTTTTGTTGGTTTATGAGTTTCTAGTTACAAATAATTTAGGGCTAATTTGGAACTTCTTTTTTGTTGTTGTGACAATTTACGGCTAAATGTAATGTTATGTAATGCATGGCGGCTGTTGAAATGTATGGAGAGCTGTTGACGGATGCTTTCAACATAGAGGCCCTCTCCCAGCCGCTTGGCCGCTTTGTGGGCGTCTGGTTATAAATAAGTTAGGGTGACCTTGGTACAAATTTGTACTGTTATGGGGCTAATTGTTATGGCAGTGGTGAAGTTTGCCAGTTCTGTGGAAATGTATAGTGATCTGTATATGGATGCTTTTTCTTTCTATTCTTCTGCGTTCCCAGGCCATATGGCCATAATCAATAAGGTTTGTATGTGTCCGGTTTTCAGTTTCCACTGGTCTCCCCTCTGCATTCAGCTAACACATTCTAATTTCGGAGGAGGATGCTTTTAACATGGATGTTGTCCCCCATCATTTAAACTTTTTATGTGGATGTCTAGATCAGGTGATTTAGGGCTCATAATGTAGGGCACATTTTTGTGAATGTTATCATTAATTTTTTTTATAGGGCTAATTGTTTCTGTTATGATGAATGCTAACAGGTTTGTCGAGATGTATGGGCAGCTGTTGACAGATGCCTTCAACACTGAGGCCCTGTTCCAGTCGTTTGGCTGATTTGTAGGCACCCAGTTCTGAACAATTTAGGGCTAATTTAATGGCTAATGAAGGGCTAATGTTTGAATTTGATGTGTACTGCTTAATTATGTTTGCAGGTCTGTGGAGATGTATGGGCAGGTGTCGACAGATGCCTTCAACACTGAGGCCCTGTTCCAGTCGTTTGGCTGATTTGTGGGCGCCCAGTTCTGAACAATTTAGGGCTAATTTAATGGCTAATGAAGGGCTAATGTTTGAATTTGATGGCTAAGTTTTCTGCCTGATTATGTTTGCAGGTCTGTGGAGATGTATGGGGAGCTGTCCACGGATGCCTTCAACACTGAGGCCCTGTTCCAATCGTTTGGCCGATTTGTGGGTGTATTCGCTGGGGCCTTCACCATTGGTGCCACTTTTGGAGCAGCCACCGCTTTTGTATCCTTTGCTTATTCATTGGTATAATTATGGCATTTTAAGCTCTACAACGATGCTTTTTACATCCAATGAAGGGTTGTGGCATCTGTTGGATGGTATCTCGGACGATAATAGGGATTTTGAAGCATTTTAGCGTGAGTATTCGTCGTATCGGCAACTCGTTGCCGCTTTCGATGATGTGACTCACAGTAGACTGTACTGAGTACGGCAGTCGTTGCTTCTCTTCTCACGATTTTGTTCACTAATAGGGCGCCCTCGTTTATTAGGCGCATAGGTCGAAATTGGAGGAAAAAATATCGCCTTATAGTCCGAAAATTACGATATTTCTTTATCTTCTCTCCTACCTTCACTGTTTAAGTATGAAGTCAGTTTCCAGTCAGATAAGAGTAAAATGCAATCTGCATTGATATAACGTGAAATGAAGACAATATAGGCTGTAAAGCGTAGAGTGGGTTGACCTTGACCTTGGGTGTCAGCTGACCAAGTTCACCAAGGTGGGTGAGTTCCCCTTGCTGGAGACGGCCCTCTTCTTCCTCATGTCCTACTCCAGCTTCCAAGCTGCCGAGGCTGCCGACATGACAGGTCAGTGTCGGTTGGTTTTGTTTTATATGAGAAAACAAAAATCATGGCGTTTGTTTTTTCAGTGACATGATGCCATCTCAAAATGTATCTGTTTCCTAAATAACTACCAACCTTTCCCTTCATGACCAGATGTGTGCTTGTCTGGGTGTGTGAATGTTTGTACTTGTGCGTGTGCGTGTCTGTGTGAGCGTGTGTGCAACCATATGTGTACGTGTGCGTGCCTGCGCACATGCATGTTTGAGTGTTTGTATGTGTAGTTGTGTATCTGTATGTCTGATTTTTTAAATTATTTTTAATATATATATATATATATCCTTATGCTGCATATTAATTATGATTATATGTTATGTTGTATGTGTTATATTGTAAACGCCTAGGGCATTAACTTGATTAGGCGTTCTAAATGTTAATAATAATAATAATAATAATAATAATGACATGTACATTTTGTTGTGAAAATCAAAATGAAAATTCTTTTACCAATTGCCTTTTAAGAACCAGTGACAACCAAGAGATTGTCATTAGGCAAATTCCCTTCTATTAAAAAAAGAAAAGAACTCTGACGCATCATCAGTTTTAGGGATTTTTACTTTTACCCAGACATTAAGTACAGAATATACAGTTCTATTTAGTTACAAGAGAACAGGTTGAGCCCAAAACTTTGTCTTACATGTTTTGTTTTGTGTGCTAAACTTTTTTTTTTCAGTTTAAATTTCTACTTTTTGGGTTTTTTTTGTGGACAGAATATAGAATAAATTGAAAAACGAAGAAATGAACTTGTGGATTTAGTTGTAAGGCCTGTTTGTTGCTGTTGTTGCAGGCATCGTGGCTGTTCTGTTCTGCGGTATCACCCAGGCTCACTACACCTACAATAACCTGTCCATTGAGTCCAAACTCAGAACTAAACAGGTAAAGAATAATATCAACAAAAATGAGTAATTTCATTAACCCCTTCACTGCCAGAGGAAAACAGAAATTATCGATTTTCTTATTATAAAGTTTAAAACAAATCTGTTAGACTCAATCTGATAAAATGGTTTAGAGATATATCTTTCCTGACTTGTCTAAACCAAAAACCATCATCCCAGGACTAAGACATAAAAAAAGTATGACATCATGAATGACATCATACACTACGAGACTATCTCATAGCAGGCAGGGAAGGGGTTAATGCTATTACAATTTAAATATTCAACAAATAAACATTCATTCACAGATTGGATTGTAGAGGGGAAGTATTGTTTTTTGATCCTTTTGCTATCTTTGCTGTTTGCTGTTTTCTTGTGTGTCTGTGTTGATAAAGGCGCATTCACTGAAATGTCCAGATGTTTCGTTGTGTCTCTTGTGAATAATATGGCGAAATTGTCGACGTGTTTGTTTGAGTTGTTTGAGCTGGCCAACTTTCCTAATTGTCGACGTGTTTGTTTCAGTTGTTTGAGCTGGCCAACTTTCCTAATTGTCGACGTGTTTGTTTCAGTTGTTTGAGCTGGCCTACTTCCTGGCAGAGAACTTTGTGTTCCTGTACATCTGAGTGTCTGTCTTCACATAGTGTAATTGTCGACGTGTTTGTTTCAGTTGTTTGAGCGGGCCAACTTCCTGGCAGAGAACTTTGTGTTCCTGTACATCGGAGTGTCTGTCTTCACATAGTGTAATTGTCGACGTGTTTGTTTCAGTTGTTTGAGCTGGCCAACTTCCTGGCGGAGAACTTTGTGTTCCTGTACATCGGAGTGTCTGTCTTCACATAGTGTAATTGTCGACGTGTTTGTTTCAGTTGTTTGAGCGGGCCAACTTCCTGGCAGAGAACTTTGTGTTCCTGTACATCGGAGTGTCTGTCTTCACATAGTGTAATTGTCGACGTGTTTGTTTCAGTTGTTTGAGCTGGCCAACTTCCTGGCGGAGAACTTTGTGTTCCTGTACAT
>CM065681.1:4210033-4265033 GCA_017654935.2 Phymorhynchus buccinoides | reverse complement strand
CATTTGATCTTTGAAACAAAAGCAATAGTGCTAAAGAAATGTAGCCTTTGTGTGTGTACTTGTGAACTGCATACAGGCCATGAGCTCACATAAACAGTATATAGTACAAGTCTACTCGATACTTATGATTCTGTGGCCTCATCTGTACATTTCATCATCTTTGTTATATCTTTATATCAATGAATCTTTCAGTTACGTTAAATAAAAGATTCATTCGTTCATATCTTACTACTACTACTACTAATAAACGGACACTTATATAGCGCTTTTTATCAAGCACAAAGCGCTTTGCAATCAGCATTGAAACACTCACATACATACACACACGTACAACAGACACGCACGCACGTATGTGCACGCACGCGAGTGAGCGCGTTCTTGCACACAGACATTTACACACAGATCCACACACATTTCATCAAACACACAGAAAACACATGCTCACTGAAACGCACACTTACACAAACATACACTTGTACAAACACGCACGCTCGCACACACTAGAATATTAAACAACTGTTTGGGCTGTATGTGTGTGTGTACGTGTGAACGTCATACAAGCCATGAGCTCACAGAAACAGTATAGTGTCGTCTCATCTGTACATTTCATCATCTTTGTTATATCTTACTAGAATATTAAACAGCTGTTTGGGCTGTATGTGTTTGTGTACGTGTGAACGTCATACAGGCCATGAGCTCACAGAAACAGTATAGCACTATGGAGACCACAGGCTCCGAGACTCAGGCGCCTTCCAGCACTGCATTGGTTGGTTTAAAACACTCCGCCTTTCTTTGTCTTTGACCACGCCTTTGTTACTCTTTTTGCGTGAACTATGTACTGTTTCTTCTATGCATATAACCTTTATCTTCTGTTATTGTTTACTGTTGAGTATTTGGTTCGTTTCTTGTTTCCTTTTGCACGTTTTTTTTGGAGGTTGTGTTGGTGTGGTGGTAACTGTTTCGATTGGATTTGCTTTAACGTTGTGCAAGGTTTGTGAGTAGGCTTAATAAACTGACTGGTGGTGTGCTTTGGTGGGTTTTTGAAAGCTTGTGTGTATGGTTCATATTATGTAATGTATTATTCAGATATTTTGCTCCTTCATTTATGCAGTTTGTTCCCCCCCCCCATTAACCTCATTAACGTGTTTAGTATAACATCTGTGCAGCAGCCACAAAATTATGGTTTTTCCTTTGAAGTTTATAGAACAAACGGTGCAAAATTTAAGAAGCTTTTTAAGTCTGTTTAAAAATAATAATTTTTAAAAAAGGTCCTGTTTTGGGAATCTAAATGTTGCACGATACAGGGGAAAAGCATGTTTCATGCTGTTCATTCTCACAGTGGTGACACTGAAGAAAATGTTTTGATTTATTGTTTGATTTTGTGACATGATATGTTTTACATGGAAAGATCGAAGACCATATCCTCAATGTCCGCTAATCCTGTTTTATTTGTGAATCATTTGTGGCTCAGTAGTAACATTTTGACCCACCAGATTATTTCCAGAAATCGGACATAGAAGACAGAATTTTGCCACTTTGTTTTTATTGATTTGGTTTAATAACAATCAAATACACAAAGAAATAATTTGAAATTGTTTTTCATGTTGTGAATACTGGTAGAATACATAAAAATACACATAAATATGCCCTAAGTAGAAAATTGGTATTTTGGGGGTTGTTGACTATTTTTGGCTTTTGTTCAAAAACATTGAGCGACTTATGTCTGTTTTTCCCATGCACCATCACATATATGCTTACGGCATATTTTGCTTTAATGGTATAACTTAAAGGATACCTATTGTGGATGTACATCAGTATGCACCATATATGCTTACGGCATATTGTGTTTTAATGGTATAGCTTAAAGGATACCTATTGTGGATGTACATCAGTATACACCAACACATATATGCTTACGGCATATTGTGTTTTAATGGTATAGCTTAAAGGATACCTATTGTGGATGTACATCAGTATGCACCAACACATATATGCTTACGGCATATTGTGCTTTAATGGTATAACTTAAAGGATACCTATTGTGGATGTACATCAGTATGCACCAACACATATATGCTTACGGCATATTGTGTTTTAATGGTATAGCTTAAAGGATACCTATTGTGGATGTACATCAGTATGCACCAACACATATATGCTTACGGCATATTGTGTTTTAATGGTATAACTTAAAGGATACCTATTGTGGATGTACATCAGTATACACCAACACATATATGCTTACGGCATATTGTGCTTTAATGGTATAACTTAAAGGATACCTATTGTGGATGTACATCAGTATGCACCAACACATATATGCTTACGGCATATTGTGCTTTAATGGTATAACTTAAAGGATACCTATTGTGGATGTACATCAGTATGCACCAACACATATATGCTTACGGCATATTGTGTTTTAATGGTATAGCTTAAAGGATACCTATTGTGGATGTTCATCAGTATACACCAACACATATATGCTTACGGCATATTGTGTTAATGGTATAACTTAAAGGATACCTATTGTGGATGTACATCAGTATGCACCAACACATATATGCTTAAGGCATATTGTGTTTTAATGGTATAACTTAAAGGATACCTATTGTGGATGTACATCAGTATACACCAACACATTTCAGATTCAGTCTGTCACTCACTTTTTTCAAAAAAAAATTGAATCAGATTATAAGAAGAAAAACTACAACAAAATGAATGATAATGGTTGACGACTACGTGACATTATGATTGTCTAATCCCTCTTCTAACTGGTTAACTGAATAAAATCTTGCTTGCTGATTTGCAGGTTGCCTGTATTAGTAGTAAATGCTAACGCCATGCTGCACAGAATTGGGTTTCCTTACTAAATCAGCAATAGCTTTTCTCACAATCATATTTCTTTCTTTTTTTTTTTTCTTTTTTCTTTTTTACCTTTTTTTGCTTACTAATGTAAGGGTCTTTGATCTAAATTTTTAGAATGTATTTTGTTGATTTCTTAAATATTGCTTTGAAAAAATGTAGGTATGGTAGTTAGGTTTGGGTTGATACTTGAAAGAAATTACGTTGAAACTTCTTTTTTTGTTTTATTGTCTTTTTGTTTTGTTTTGTTATTTTTAGCCTTACTATGGAAGAGAAGGGAGCATGGGTTGGGATAGAGTTGATACATTTTTTGTTTCCAGTTTGGCTATTTTTTATGGTCATTTTGTAATATTTGTTCATTATTTTCTTGCTCTTTCTATTTGTTTCTTCATTTCTTTTTACTTTAGTTTAGGGGGTATTTCAGTGACATTAGAGTTAAGTAATTTGAGGCTTTTGAAACATGTGAAATTCTACTCTGTGTGTGTGTGTGTGTGTGTGTGTGTGTGTGTGTGTGTGACCTTTTGCATATACCCAACAGGCATGTGCCCTTGTATATGCATGTTTGCATATTATGAAGGGATTCTCTTTCATGAGTGAAGCATTTTCATTCAATATGATTAACCAGAGCCAAACGCTGAACATTATTTATTGCGTGAGTGCTTTCGTTTTATTTTAAAACCTTATCAGGCTTTTTTATGAAGTCATCTGCAATGTTTTCAGTCCATCTATGCATTTCTTGTGATGATGACAAAAAGCTTTCACTAATACCTTATGGTGTCAACATGCTAACTATTTATTTATTATTTATTTATTTTGTACATTTCTATCGCGCTTATTCATCAAAGCTCTAAGCTCTTCTGATTTCCACTGAAGTGATGCCATATTCAACTCAACTCAACTCAACAAAACTTTATTGTCTCATAATTATGAGAAATTCAGTGTGGCAACACCCGTGATTTGAACAAGTAAAACGCCACATGCAATAATATAAAATTGCACGTCATGCTTAAAAGCAAAACGATGCACCAAGGTCTATTGTTGAGTGAAGAAGAACAACAATACTCTTTCATTACCAATTTCATGTGAAGTGATTTTGTCATGTGATTTGGTTGCAGTATAGATTCATTGCTCTGTGTGTGTTTACAGCTTGCTGCTTCTTCCGTGGTGACTTTCATTGTTATGGCTTTGTGTTTGTGTGTTTGTTTGTTTGTTTTGTTTCCAAGACTGGTGTATGTGAGTTAATTACTGTATTTTATGGACTATAAGGCGCTACTTTTTCCCTAGACTGGGAGCCCTGCGCCTTATGATGTGACTAGCAAACTCAGAATTTGGTGTCAAATTTGGGGGTTGTGCTTTATAATCAGGTGCGACTTATAGTCTGTAAAATATGGTAACTGGTGTGTGCGCGTGTGTGTGTGTGTGTGTGTGTGTGTGTGTGTGTGTGTGTGTGTGTTCTTCAGTTTAGCGTCCTTCGACTAAAAGTGATTCAGACAAATGTGTGTGTGTGCGTGTGCGTGTGTGTGTGTGTGTGTTGTTCTTCAGATTAACGTCCTTCGACTAAAAGTGATTCAGACAAATGTGTGTGTGTCTGTGTGTGTGTGTGTGTGTGTGTGTGTGTGTGTGTGTGTGTGTGTGTGTGTGTGTGTTGTTCTTCAGATTAACGTCCTTCGACTAAAAGTGATTAAGACAAATGTGTGTGTGTATCCGTGTGTGTGTGTGCACAGAAGTTTGTGGCATATGTGCCTGCATCCAAGCATTTTGTGTATAAATAAATGATTTTTTTAACTGTGTTTCTGCTGCCTCCTTTCAGCCCTGTATAATTCAATAAATAAGTGTTCTAATCCATTCTCCCTTGACTAAGATTTTCAAGTGTGCAAAGTGTGTTGTGTTTTTCTGTTGTTGCTTTTTCCTGCATTGATGTGGCCCTGGAACTAACTCCTAGAACTGATGGATTTGGAAGGGATCAGGGCCTGTATTCACGTTGAGGTAGCATGAGACTTAGCAGGATGCTAACTTAGAAGCTCTTCCAATGTCCTATAGGATTTAATAGGACTTTTGGAAGAGCTTCTAAGTTAGCATGATGCTAAGTCTCATGCTATCTCAACGTGAATACAGGCCCAGGTGAAGAGGTTGGAGAGGCTCCAGCATTTGTCTTTTGTCAACAACTGTCTCCTGTCGATTCTGCCTGCCAAGGGTCTTTAGTGTACAGTGGAACCTCCCTTATAAGACCTTCAAAAATCATCCAAAATGAGGTCTTATAAGGGAGAGGTCTTATAAGGGAGGTGATTTTAATACTTGCAAAAAGGACAGTGTCAGAAAAGTAGGTCTTATTTGGGAGGGAGTCTTATAAGGGAGGTTCCACTGTATTATTATGTATCAGTTGGAAGTGGTTCCTTGGCCAAGTTTACACGATCAGTCCAGTACTGATGGCAAAGTGTTGTGTTTTTCGTCAGCGATTTGTGGAACCCCGTTCTTGCTGGAGCTGCGTTCCATTTGGTCAGGTTTGGCATTTGATATATTGGTGAGCATGGCAGTCCTGGAGGATGTGTTTTGGGGGCGTGCATGCCAGTGCCTGATTCCAAATTGATTGTCAAGAGTGGGAGACCAAAGTCCAAATCGTCGGAGTGGGATTCGGAGAATGCGGCGTTGAAAAACTCCAGGCTCCTTGGTTGACAATAAGTTACAATTATATGTGTTTTTTTCCGTCTATTTCTTTCTTTTTTGGTGAAAAATTCCTTTCATTTATTTTTCATATGAATTTGAACAGAGATTCTGGTAGCTGACCAAAGATTAGTGGCCATTTGTTTCTGATTGGTTTGTGTGTGACATCCTTTACTGTTGTTGTGACTCTGTCTCTTCCAGTGTGGCTCAGAGGATGCCAACTCGCCAGTGTCTCCTTTGCTTTGCGCTCCGTTTCAGGTACCTATCCCCCCACCCCATCTCCCTCTGACCTCACCCCGCCCACCCTTCCCCATCCCCAAATCCACCTGTGCTCCTTTCCCCACGGACACATCCCCCATCCCCCCCCCCCCCTCTCAGCTCGCATCCGTGTGCATATTTATTTGCTTTTGGTGTGCTGTGATGGATTTCTTTTATGTGATATTGCTGTGGATTGTGGGGTCTGTGAATTTCTCTTTTATTGTATGTAAAAAAGAAAAGTTCTAGTTTCCACATCTTAAATTGCTCTGAACTGTTCATAGCTAAACTTTTGGATGATTCTGTGTCCCAAGTAGTTCTCTTTCATCTGACTACATCAACGCTTTGTTTGAAAAACTTCACTGTGTTCCTCCCCACCCCCTCCTTCCCTCATTGCCCTCAACACCACCCCTCTGATGTTGGCACAGAGAACATACCAGGATTAGAATCAAAATTGCGTTTCATAGTTTCAGATGATTTCTTGTGTTCTCCTGTTCCTTATTTACTGGGAGTACGTTCATATGCTTTCCACTTTTTGTTTGATATACAGTATACATATATATAGCCTGCTGTTTATTTTGAGTTGCAGTGTGCCTTAGGGAGTGGTGTGGCCGCACTTTGTGTTCATGCTGTAGTTGAGTTGCTTGCCTGTGTGTCGTTGTTCATGGCCATTGATGTTTTTAGTTTGTGCCTGTGTTTCTGAAATATGCTTGTGTGGTGAGAGTGAGAGAGAGAGAGAGAGAGAGAGAGAGACAGAGAGAGAGAGAGAGAGAGAGAGAGAGAGAGAGAGAGAGAGAGAAAGTGGATAAAAACAGAAAAATACAATTGGGGCAAAAGTGAGCTATTTGTCTATAGATGTCACAGTAGAAATGGGAATCCAGTAGTATTCGGAATCCTACTAGTAGAAATTGGAATTCTGATTAGTACTAGTAGAAATTGAAATTCTAATTTCTACTGGACTTTTTCTAGTAGAAATTGGAATTCTATTTTTTTCTACAACTGTACTACAAATTGGAATTCTGATTTGTACTGACAGCCAGCAGAAAATGGAATTCAGTACAAATTGGAATCGACATGTTGTTTCAGTTGTAAGAGAGGAAAGACAAAAGGAGGGTGAATTTGATAGTTTGAGAGCACTGATCGTTGAATTCTATGAACAAAATAGTTGTTAGCTCAGTTATGATCACGCTTGAATATTTTTAAATCGTGCGAACAGAGGTCAACTAACTCACTGGGAAGCTGAGCATAGTTCTGTTAGCATTATTCTAAATTGTCATCTTCACATAGAGGATGGAGGCCGTTTCACAAGAGAGAACGCTTGTAGTCGTTCGCACAATTCGGCAAAAACGTCCCTAAGAAACAGCTTGGTTTGCCGACAGTTTGTTGCTTTTTTGATTTGTACAGTAGTTTGTTTGACTGTTTTCTTAAGATTTTCTGCTTATTATGTATGGATATTGCAATTTGAATTTGCATAAGTCCAAACGCGCGCATATGTGTGTGTGCGTGTGTGTGTGTGTGTGTTTGTGTGCGTTAATGTGAGTGTGTTTGTGTGTGGGGAGGGAAGGATGCGTTTGTGTATACCAATGTGTATGTATGTGTGCATGTTTGTATATCTATGAGTATGTTTTGCGTGGGGGTGACGGTGGGAATGCGAGCGCGTCTGAGTATGTTTGATATGTATGATGTAATCTTGCATGTGGAGTGAATTTTAGTTTTGTTAAGCGCCATGAGTAGTTCATCTAGAATGTGCGCTCTATAAATGTCTATTATTATTATTATGAACCTAGAAATATCAATGATTTTGAATTAATCCAAGGGCTAGAAGTGAATTTAACCGTGGCATTTTTGTGTGAATCAAGCTCCGTCTCCCCGCTTTGTTTTCCCACTACCCTGATGCTAGTCATTTCAAACTAATTGTTGTGGACTTGAGTGGTGTGCTCCACCTTCTTTCTACCCCCTCATCTTGACTTCCCTCCACTACCCCCCCCCTCATGCTCACACACATTCATTTGTTTTGCTTTTTTGAAAGACTTTTTATTGATATTCATTATTAAAGCATTTCACTGATTGGCTATGGGCTGTTAGCCTTTGGCCCTCGTTAGCGAAAGTTCTTGGTTCAGAACTTGATTGTCTTTTTTGGCCCGTGGATTAATTTATCACGTTAGTGTATCATTTCAGATTTGGAAACTGAGTGTACCTGTGTCAGTGGCTTAGATGATATGGAAGCTGCAATCTGGAAATTTAAGATAATACTAATTTTTTTCTCGTGAAGATTAGAAAAGGTTTGTAACATAATAGTTATGTGTAAAATTAATTTCCCCTGAAAATGTTCTTCAGACCCTCTTAGCCTTTAATAGCTGCCAGAGTGAAGAGTTTTGACTTTGTTTTATTTTTTTAAGGATAAAGAAACTTTGTAAAAAGAGAAGCAATTTTTTTAAAAAGTTTATAATGGTGGGTGGGTTATTCTCTATGAAAATGTTATCTTTTCTTGTGTGTTTTTGCTTCCTTCTGCTGTTCTTCAGCTGTTTTCATGAAATAGTCATTGTGCTTGCTATTAGTCTAATGAAGAAAAGAGAAGTGCACATTTCTTTCAAACTAAAACACAAAATCTGCATGAGTAGTCTGCAGACGCCATCATGTTGCATGCACGCTTCTGATAATCTGGCTCTATGTATTCAACTCATCCTTCCTTTCTGGATGCCAGGTGTGTGTGTGTGCATGTGCGTGAGTGTGCGTGTGCGTGTGCGTGTGCGTGTGCGTGATTTTAATTTTGTGTATACGCATGTGTAGAGGGGTGTAGAGCGTTGGTTGTGCCAATGAGAAGATTATTGTGTTTGATTGAGATCCTACATAATTGCACAAATGTGTTATGGATTAAGATAGGGTGATTAAGGTGAGTGAAAGAGTTGGTTAGAAAGAGAGAGAGTCAGAGAGAGATTTTTTTTTTTTTTTCCAATTTCAAGTTTTGTATAATTTCTTTATTATCTATTGAATTTCATCGTTTTTTGTTTTACTTTTTTTTTCAATGTCAGTACAGCTTTTATAGTTAATCTGACAATAAACTGGTTCCAGTCCAGTCCAGTGTTTTCAATATAAGTAGTTTCCCCGCCTTTTGGAATGTCTGTGCTAGCAACTTCCTCCAATCTATTCCATCACTCTCTTTGACTCTGCCTTTTCTCACTGTCACCTACTTAATGGCCTGTTCTCTTGTCACTTTATTTTATTTTAGAGAAGCTCTTTTGAATTAAAGTTTTCTCCTTGAAACAGACACATAGCAGTACCTAATTATGTCACTCATTATCATGGTCATACGGCCTTAGCCTAGGAACACAGAAGAAGAGGATGCCTTCCTTTCTTCATATCACTTATTCCTCTGAACATATTATTGTTATTCTTTTTAAAAAATATTATTTGTTCTTCTTCAAAGTGTGACTAGAACATTTTGTTTTTCTTTGTTTTGTTTAGTCGATTTTTGTGTGTGAAAGTTTTTAACCCTTTCGCTGCTAGCTATTATATTTTTTCAGCCAGAAATTACTGTCAAGTTGGCGTCTGTAATACTTTGAATTGAATCTCCCGATGACAAGACTATCAAATAAGGCCTCTCCTTACTCCCCAAATTAACAACATAAGGTCTTTGGATAACAGATCCTAATTTCATGCCTTTTGCTGAAAGTTTTAGTGACATGGGTGTTAAATCATCGTGGGCCAGAAATGCGACATCAGCGGTGAAAAGGTTAAAGCTTATTGAGAAATTCATGTATACCAGTCTATTTAGTTTTGCATGGATGTGACTTGTGCATTTTTCTTCTGGTTGTAGAGGTGTATGCTGTTCCACTGGGCACGATTTGTTGTGGTTGCATGGTTTGTCAGACAGTGGGCTGAAGAATGGAATGGAGGCTTTACACAGTTAGGGTCTGTGCACATTTTATGAAAACGTCCCTACGGAAACCTCACCCGCAATCCCCAAATAAAGTGAAAGACAGTAGGAAATTAGTGGATGGGATGTGGGGATGGGTTTCGCGTGCGATGTGCACACTCCTTCATATTCCTTACTTACAGATTTATTTTTACGGATTGTGGATGGGTTTTCATAGGGAGGTTTTTGTAAATGTACACATAGCCTAATGCGAAAGGTGAGCTCACAATATGATGTATGTGTAGTGTGCTGGTGCATGGAAATGTGTGCCGGGATTGGAATTGATGTACTTTTGGGGAGAACTGGTTTTTCTTAGGAGCGAATTTTGCATGTTTGTGGCATGGTTGGGCATGTGTTCTGTTCCGTGTGATTGAATATGATTGTTTTTTTACTTTTATAAACATAGCTTAATACTATTATTTGTTTGTAAAAATTGTATCAATATTTTTTTTTCCAATGCATTTAATTAGCTTAGCAAGAAGCATAACATATTAACTTACCATTGTAACATCTCTTAATGTTTTATTCAACACAGTTTTAGAGTTAAAGTTTTTTTTGGGTAATAATGTGATTATCTTTTACTCATTGGGTAGATTTGATAGATTGCTTCTACTGTATATAAGACATTGCTTTTTCTGAAAATGTTAATCCATTGCCTAAAACTGTTGATCTGGTGTAAGTAAAGCACAGAAGCAATCTGTAAAGATAAGAACTTCTCATCTAAGATTAAGAATGAATCTCACACTTATTAAACTTGATAACCTTAAAACAATTTGTTTGATAGCAAGATATCAAAGTTTTTTTATCAGTGCTAAAGAACGACAATGAAAACATGATGTAACAGTGGTTAAAGGTGCTTGCATCGAGTTTGTTGATTTATATACTAACGTAATTGATGGTCTGTTGCTAAAAACTACTTGATTTACTAAGCTAAATGAAGTAACTGCTTAATGATTGTGCTTTAGATTGCATAGAGTTTGTTGATTTATATACTAACGTAATTGATGCTCTGTTGCTAAAAACAGTACTTAATTTACTAAGCTAAATGATTGCTAAATTAATTAACTGCTTAATGATTGTGCTTTGCAATTTTGGGGTTCGAAACTTAGTTTTATCGTCTTCACATGCATAATAGAAGAAACAAGAAGATTAAGACAAGCGCACATATATTATATGACACAGACATAATACATTTTGACACACCTTGGTGGCATGAAGCAACTTGGGCAAATTGGCAGTTTACATTTTGTGTGTGTGTGCATGTAAGTGCTTTTAGAGAACTGTGTAATCATACGTTTTAAAAAAAATCTCAAAAGTTGAAAAGCGTATTTTTGAATTGGTATTTTTGAAAGCGATACCAATGGAATGCAGAAATGTGAAGACGCTTTGAATTTAATTTTTGACAATGCACTTTTGTAAGAATGGAAAAAGAAGATTGTTGAGCAAAGGAAAAGTATAGTGAATGTACTAATTGTTTAACTTCCACAATTGATGTTTTTTGCATAATGCATTCTGGTGTATGGTGTTTGTGTAAAGGTAGAAGCATCCTATAAATGAACAATAGAAGATGTATGCTCTCTTTGGTTTACAAATGCAAATAAACATGTATCAATGCAAGTGCAGACTTACAAACAAACGTGCACTTTTGTGAAGTCACGCATACTCCACTCTGTCTCTCTTTCTCTCAATCTGTCTCTCTCTTACACACACACATACAAGCACGCATGCACACACACACATGCATGCATGCATGTACGCACACACACACATACACACACGCATGCACGCATGCACGCACACACACACACACGCACACACGCAGACACACACACACACACACACACACACAAGAAAAAGAAAGAGAAGATATTTCGGTGCCACATTCATTTATTTTGCATCACTTGAACACAAACACAAACATACACACACACTCTTACATATTTCTCTTTCTCTCATTTAAACAGAGATGCATTCACTTAAAACAAAACGATATGCACATTTGTGTTTGTATCACCTGACTTCTTAGTTTTTCTACATGTTATGTACCCTATTATTGTGTTTGTATCACCTGACTTCTTAGTTTATTCACATGTTAATTACCCTATTATTGTGTTGTGTCGTACTGCAGAGTTCAGCGGGCGAAGGTCAGCCCCCTGCTGCCTCCTCTGCCAGTCGCTCGGAGAAAGCCTGGCTGGTGGCCAAGTGGCACCACTTTGACACCAAGTCAGTACCGAGCTACAGTTGTATTATTGCTATTTGGTACTTTTTAGTCACAGAGGTGTCTCTGTGAAATTCACAGCCAGAGGCGCGCCACCCATTTTTAACAACATTTACATGCAATTTTTGTGCGACTGATGAAGGAAATGGTGGGGGGTAAATTTAGACCAAATGACAACTTTTTCATTGCCACTGGTTTTATCTTGTGCTAAGTGCATGGGCACATGGGACCTCGGTTTATCATCTCATCCGAAAGACTCCGCATTCAGACCGTAAGCCTAGTGCGAAGTGAGAGGAAAAGTCCCCTGTGCTGGGGTTTAGTGTATATGAGGTGAATGCGTTACCTCTGTGCCACTCTACACCACTTTCTCCTTTTCTTCATTGTCATCTTTGCCTTCTTCTCTCCATTTTCTCCATTCTTCTTCTTTTTCTTCCGCCAGTCGCTCGGAGAAAGCCTGGCTGGTGGCCAAGTGGCAGCACTTTGACACCAAGTATGCACCGTGCCAGAGTTCGGTTCTACAGTTGTACTTCTTAAGGTTAAAAGCGTTTAAATCCAATTGTTGGGATTGGGTAAATGCCTGTTCCTGTTAGAAAAAAAAGGGAGAGGCTCTCACAGTGTGCTTGCTGACGGAGAAACAAGGCAGTAAAAAGGTGTAGAGTGGCACAGAGGTAACGCGTTCGCTTTGTATACAATAAATGCGAGTTTGAACCTGAGTACAGGGGATTTTTCCACCCTACGGTCTGAACATGGAATCTTTCTGATGAGACGATAAACCGAGGTCCTGTGTGCCCATGCACTTACTTGGCACACGTTAAACCCGGTGGTGACGAAAAAGTTGTTATTTGGTCAAAATGTACCCCCCCACCCCTTTCCTTTTTTATCAGTCACACAAAAATCACATGCAAAAAAATTGGTGGCATGCCTCTGCGACACACTCCAGGTGGGAGCAACCTGATTTTCACAGACGCCTCTGTGAGTATAATGTACCAAATACCAGTCAGCTTGTGCTCTTCATATGCCTTTGCTGTTGCTTGAAAACAATGCTGTTATTGAGGAAGCAATGAACATTCTGATGGAAGTGATTAACCCTTTCACCGCCAGCTATTTGTTGTGCCAAAAATTATTAAACTGAACAGGGTAGAAATAAAAATATATCTGCAGTTATTGGGAATTTCTCTGTTAAATGCATATCATTAGGCCTATCCTTACCTGCAAAAAATAAGAAAATAAGGTCCTCATTTGATGCCTTTTAGTGACATGGGTGTTAAACCATTGTGGTGCATACCATATTTTTCGGACTATAAGGCGACACTTTTTCCCAAGACTCAGACCTTATAATGTGACTGATGAAATAGTAAGAAAATATAGTAACAAAATCTGAAATTTAAATTTGGGGGGTGCGCCTGATACAAAGGTGCGCCTGATAGTCTGAAAAATATGGTAAATGCGACATTGGCGGTGAAAGGGTTAAATGTGACAAAACTGTATTTGTGTTTTGGTTGAATTCTTGTTTTATTTGTTGTTCTGCAGGTTCATGAAGCCTTTGCTGACCAACTGTCGGCCGACGCTGATCGACACCATGCCCCAGTGTTGTCTGCCCTTCGCCAGACTCTTCACCACGGAGGAGCAATTGTCACAGGTGAACGAGTCGCAACAGCTTAAAACATCATCATGCGGTTTGGTTTGGTTTTTCAAATAAATTTGCTAAACATGTAACTCCTTGGACTGCTGATTTCGAATTCTGCGACCGGAACATGCGGAGGTGTGGCTGCGAATTAGGACTCGGAATGAGCGGCGTGGGAGCAATGCCACTGTACGGCCCAGAACAAACCAAAAAAAGTTTAACTTTTAGATAAACGCAGGGGTAAAAGGCATGTTAATAGACTGCGAATTCGCAGATTTCCGCGAAAAACGACATTCGGCAAAACAAAACAAAAATTGCGGCCGACAAAATTGTGCCTTTCAGTTCACGTGAGGCTAGTTCACGCCAAGAGTTTCGCTCTGCAGGAAATAGCTCCCGACAAGGACCACTTCCGCGCATGCCTATTCGTCGTACTTGGCACTGTTTTTCCGGTGAATCTTCCTTTGAAAGCGTGAAAACATCAAAGTTTTCTAGAAAAAAATAACAAAAGTGAACAACAAAAGATGCAGGAGAATGGGCCAATAAGTCAGAAAGATCGTAGATGACAGAGCAAAGGGTAAAGGCAGAGTCAAAGAGAGTGACAGATAAGAGGAAGTTACCAGCACAAAACTTTCAGAAAGTGGGGGAAACTATTCGAAAGCCCCCCCTTCCGCCCAGTATCCCCACAGTGAGATACTGGTGGAGGGTGGCGGGGTTGTCCAGCTCCCCGCATGGAGACACGAGGCATCCACCCGCTGCTCTGGAAGGCTGACTGAATGCTGATCTGTGGTTTTGGCAGGGTGATGGGGGCGTGGGCCGTGACTCGGACACGGACATGATCATCGATGAACAGCAGCTGTCCATGGGGGGTGGGGGGGCGCACAACGACGCAGCCTCCCTGGAGCAGGTATCCGTGTCCAACCACCAGGCTGGGCGCAAAGAGACCATGCAGGTAAGGGCCAGCTTTTTGTGGCACACCTGTGTGCTGTGCGTTTTTTTTTGTGTGTGAACATATTGTGTTTAGCTTTGGTGGAGATGTTAAAGAATTGTATCATTTTGTTTTTGGGATCTAGTTTAGATTGAGTACCACACTTTTGGGACAACAAAACTACAAACATTCATTTTTTTCAAACTCCTGTTTAGCCTTAAAATATTTGGTGCATGAGTTTATGTGCATCAGACAGTGGAGCGAGACCTTCAGCTGGCGAACAGACGCTAGAGCGATGCCATCAGACTGACTGCCGATAGGAGCCGTTGGAGCACCCTGGCTGTCGCATGACGCGGGAGCGTCTGAGTCTGAGAGAGTTTATGTGCATCCAGAAAAGAAAGTGCCTGTACTTTAAGTATGGCCTAGAAAACAACAACAACGGAACAATAAAAAAAGGTTATGCTTGCGTGCAGGGTACAAAAGAAAATTCTTGTCCATACTTGATGCACAAATGTATGGAAATGAATATGCACGCTCCAGTTCATAAATTTGTTGATTTAATTTCGTTAGGTGAAAACCAAAAGGTTCGCTCACAAGAGGAATAAAGGCAGCTGATGCAGTGATACCTTCTGGTTTTCACCTGGTTCGTTCTTCTTGGATCCTAATTTCTAATCATCGTTTCTATCATTTGTGCAGCCATTCCTCCTGGCTTGTGTTAAAAGTCAACAGCCATCTTTTTCACATATGAAGAAGGGGTTTTGTTAATCATTAACATTTTGATTTTGGATCAACTGGCTCACATGCTGTATTTGTGCATCCTAAGTATTGTATGGATGATAAATAATTGAAAAATGATCAGTTAGATAAAAAATAGTTCTTGTAGTCCCAAAAGTATGGTACGCTAGAATAATGTCTGTATTGTTTGTTTTGTTTTATTCTTTATCCAGTTATACACGGAATAATCATTGTACCCAGTTGCACCGGGATATTATTGGTGTATCAGTATTACGTTTATGTTTAGTTTCATCATGTATGTTTGAGCATTTCATGTATGTTTTGATGTATTGAATGTATTAATTTTGTTGTCAAAATGTATCTGTTATGCTGGAAGAGTAGAAGTAGTAAAGGATGGTGTATTGTGTATTGTTCTTGTTGCTATCTTTATTTTCCTAAGTTTGTGTGTATGTGTGCGTGTGCATGTGTGCGCGTGTGTGTGTGTGGTAGGTTGGTTGGTTTATGGATTCTTCAAATGCTTTTTCTTCACTTTATGTTAATTCACAGAAATGATATCGAAAAGGTTAATAAAATTTGTGAATGTTTTTGTTTATTTCATAGGTTTATATTTGATTGCTTTTTCTGTTCAAGCATTCTTATGTTTCTTAGTGTGGTTTGTTTTTGTTCCAACATTATTTTATGTTTTCACATTGGTTATGTTAGTGTTAGAATTTATTATTTTTCCTTCTCAATCTGTTTTGTTTAATTTTTTATTAGAATTATCATAATTTGGCTTCGCTAGCTCTGTATACATTTGATAAGCACCAGTAATTATTTTCAACTATTCCACAAACAGTATTCTTCAGAGCTGATTCTAGGGTGCGGGATTGGTACAATCCCCCCAAAATCTGTTCCTTCCCGCAATAATCGGGTCTAAACGCGGGCCGACGCCCACATATTTGCAGAACTGCCCGCACTTTTTACCGATCGCTGCAGAAATTCCTTCGTCGTCTGCTAAGTCCGTTGTCTGCACAAACCGAAAGCATCGAGCGGGAATGAATGATTTCTCGACATTCCATTGGTTCCTTTACAATGTTAGTGTAAATTAACCAATCGCGTTCATCTCGTTTTACCGACAAGAAGTTGCGAGAGTCCTACTTGCCATGTTGAATTTTCTTCAAAATGAAGCGGACAACGACGCTCTTCGACTTTGATTTTTGTAGCGGCAAAGTAAAAAAAAGAAACCCTCTGCCAAACGAGTGTGCAGAAGATGTTGCAGAAACAGCTACTGCATCAACAGTCTCGGAGAAGCAGCCCGAAGATAACGGCACTAAACTAGTGCGAGGGAACACCAGATCCAAGACGAGTGGCTGAAGAAGTGGCCATGGTTAGCAAAGATTGAATCGGCCGCCCCCCCCCCCCCCCCTTCCCCTCATATCCATTGGACCTGCCCCCCTTTTTTCATTCTTAGGGGGGAAACGTCCTCACTTTTTCAAAATCCTAGAATCAGCTCTGTTCCTGCGGTGTTCAGCCCCTTGTGTTCAGTTGCTTTGTGGGGACATTGTGTTTTCTAGCTTGAAGATGAGCTGCACCGCCAGTAAAAGGCGGGCTCCCAGTGTCGTACTGTGAGTGACACGCACGCAATATAACAGTACAGCAATAGAATAATTCTGCATGAATTTTGGCTACAATATTTGTCAATAATCACCTTGTATAGAACTGACTGTGATCCTTTTTCCCTCTCATTTGGCTGCATTTAATGGTGTGGGTGTGCTTGGTGAGGAAGTGGACTAAGCGAAACCCTAATGATTCTTCTTGTTAACAAGTGGTATTCATGATTTTGGAAACATTATTTTGGTAGTATTACATTTATAAACTTTTTTTTTTTGTGGCAAATTTCTGTACTCTGTTTCTTGAACAAGATCCTCAAAGATATGGAATTATTTGTGTTAAATAACATTTATCTTTCATAGCAAATTAATACCTTTTACTTTAAACAAAATTGTACTTTATAACCACGTTGCTCCTTTGCTATGCTGACATACAGATGTGTGCATGCATACACTCCATACTCGTGCACGCACACAGATAAACACCAAGTCACTCAGGCAGACCTGATGAGTGCACATACACACACACACACACACACAACACACACACATGCACCCACACACACACACGCACACACACACACACACACACACACACACACACACACACAACACACACACACACACACACACACACACACACACGCACACACACACACACACACGCACACACACACACACACACACACACACACACACACACACACACAACACACACACGCACACACACCTCACCTTCTCTCTCTCTATTTTCCGTGATCTTCCATTTTTATTTCTGTAACTTTGTTTTCCCTTCTGAAATAATCAAAGCGTAAGACTTGTACTAGCCGTTGTGTACTATTAAGAACAACAAACCCACCTAATCTTCTAACAACCTCCAAGTTAACGCTGACCCTGTCTGCCGTCTTTGTGTGATGGTGCAACAACTCATCTAAGTCAGTCAGATTTTGCCTTGGTGCTCATTATCATTTATTTTATGTTATGTTGCAGTCTTACACATAATCTAAATCTGGGGAGTTTTTCTGATTTTGGGAGGAGGGGGGGGGGGGGGGATGAACTGTTATCAGACTCTTATCATATTTTTTGTGCTGGTTGTGGTTTTAAGCAATTTTTTTGTACAGTTTTTTTCCTTTCTGTTTTTCTTTTTCTTTTCGCTTTGTTTTTATCTGTGTTTTTTTTAATACTTAATTCTTTTTATTGCTATCATTTTTTTATGTTGAAAAAGTAATTTAAATCATTTCCACATCTTTCATTTCGCTTCTTCTGATTTTGAACGTTTCTAGGGAATTCTTTTTTTAAGTTAAGTTATGTATATATTCTTTGGATTTCTTTTTTTTGCATGGTGTTGTGGGTGCTTGACTAGCCATTCTTCTCATCCTGGGGTGTAGGAGTATTATTATAATAATAATAATAATAATAATAATAAACGGACACTTATATAGCGCTTTTAATCGAGCACAAAGCGCTTTATGATCAGCACACACACACACAAGACAGACACACACACATGCGCATTATAATCACATCTCTTTCTTTGTTTGACTCTCTGCCCATTATTTCATGAACTGCTGCACATAATCACTTCACATTTTGCGCTGTGGTATATGACCTGAAGCTGTTGTGTCCCATCGAATCACTGTTGTGGTGGAAGGCTCAGCGACACCCTCAGTGTTTTTGAAGACATTGTTGTTGATAGCTTAGCTTTAAGGAAATGGAATACGTTGTTGATAACTTAGCTTTAAGGAAGTTGCTCAGTAGATGGGAAACTTGTTTTTCTACATTTATTTCTTACTTTTACAATATCATGGCAGCCAATGAGTTATATATTTTGTTTGAATTTAAGTTTCCAATTTTTTTTAATTCTTGTTTTTGCTTTATTTTAGTTCTAAATTTTAAGTTTCATTTGACTTTCAGTTTTGAGTTTCTAAGTTTCAGTTAAGTTGTT
The DNA here is from genome assembly GCA_017654935.2 of Phymorhynchus buccinoides. NCBI lineage: Eukaryota > Metazoa > Mollusca > Gastropoda > Neogastropoda > Raphitomidae > Phymorhynchus > Phymorhynchus buccinoides. The sequence continues at coordinate 4,246,300 of CM065681.1, read as the reverse complement.
TGTAGCTTTGTTCTCTTACGTTTGTGTTTCAGCTTGAGAGCGATCACTCTTTAGTGAAGTTTTGATCAGTCGGTATGAGTGTTCCCTTCTCTCCTATTTCTGTTTGAAATCTCCCCTACCGTGCCATGAGTGTGCATGAACGAGTGTATTCCACCCAAAGCCTTTCTCTCCCCCCCCCCCCAACCCTTCATGCTCACATTAAGTTACATGTGCTGTACAGAAGAGAGAGAGAGAGAGAGAGAGAGAGAGAGAGAGAGAGAGAGAGAGAGAGAGAGAGAGAGTTTTTACCATCTGGGAAAGTATGTGATTCTTCTTTCGTCTGTGTGCTGATTTATGGTTGTGTTGTTAGTTTAACAAGGTTGGAGGTGTGTGTGTGTTGCGTGGCAGTATGATATTCATGGTTGTGTTGTTAGTTTAACAAGGTTGGAGGTGTGTGTGTGTTGCGTGGCAGTGTGATATTCATGGTTGTGTTGTTAGTTTAACAAGGTTGGAGGTGTGTGTGTGTTGCGTGGCAGTGTGATATTCATGGTTGTGTTGTTAGTTTAACAAGGTTGGAGGTGTGTGTGTTGCGTGGCAGTATGATATTCATGGTTGTGTTGTTAGTTTAACAAGGTTGGAGGTGTGTGTGTGTTGCGTGGCAGTGTGATATTCATGGTTGTGTTGTTAGTTTAACAAGGTTGGAGGTGTGTGTGTGTTGTGTGGCAGTATGATATTCATGGTTGTGTTGTTAGTTTAACAAGGTTGGAGGTGTGTGTGTGTGTTTGTGTGGCAGTGTGATATTCATGGTTGTGTTCTTAGTTTAACAAAGTTGGAGGTGTGTGTGTGTGTGTGTGTGTGTGTGTGTGTGTGTGTGTGTGTGTGTGTGTGTGTGTTGCACGACAGTGTGATATTCATGGTTGTGTTCTTAGTTTAACAATATTGGAGGTGTGTGTGTGTGTTGCGTGGCAGTATGAGATTTATGGTTGTGTTGTCAGTTTAACAGTGTTGGGTGTGTGTGTGTGTGTGTGTGTGTGTGTGTGTGTGTGTGTGTGTGTGTGTGTGTGTGTGTGTGTGTGTGTTGCACGTCAGTATGAGATTTATGTCTGTGTTGTTAGTTTAACAAGGTTGAGGTGTGTGTGTGTTGAGTGGCAGTATGAGATTTATGTCTGTGTTGTTAGTTTAACAAGGTTGAGGTGTGTGTGTGTTGAGTGGCAGTATGAGATTTATGTCTGTGTTGTTAGTTTAACAAGGTTGAGGTATGTGTGTGTTGAGTGGCAGTATGAGATTTATGTCTGTGTTGTTAGTTTAACAAGGTTGAGGTGTGTGTGTGTTGAGTGGCAGTATGAGATTTATGTCTGTGTTGTTAGTTTAACAAGGTTGAGGTGTGTGTGTGTTGAGTGGCAGTATGAGATTTATGGAGCAGTCATGTTGTGTCTCACAGAATTAATTACTCACTTATTCAGTGCTTGATGAATGGTTTTGGTACTGACTTTTTGAACTATCGATACTCAAAGAATGACGTGTCGAATGGTACTGTAAGATGTCACAAAAGCAAAGGCATCTCCTAGTATCATATTTTTTAAAATTATTACTTTGTTGTTGTGGAGGTGAGCATTGATGTATATTAATTTATTTCATGTATATTCATGTACATGCATATATTGATGGGATGGACTGGTGCATGCCATAGTCGATATATTTGTTATCCAGATTTGGAAAAAAGATTTCCTTTCACACACTTCTCAGAAAAATTAAAAGGTTTTACCCAGAATTGTGCTTGAGCTTCATTATTGAAAATGTTGGAATATCTGCATCCGTTTCATTGGCAGAGTGCCGATATTGGCTATGAGTCATCAGCAGAATATTTTACAACTATCTTTAACCCGAAAGAAATGTTTACTACAGTGGAACCTCCCTACTGAGACCTTCCCTAGACTCCCTCTAAGATGTGACCCCTAACATTCTCACCAATTCTCCCTTCATATCTGGACCACTGAGTGTCCACCTCCCTACTGAGACCTTCCCTAGACTCCCTCTAAGATGTGACCCCAAACATTCTCACCAATTATTCTCCCTCCATATCTGGACCACTGAGTGTCCCCCTCCCTATCAAGACTCCTCCCTATTAAGACCTTTTTTGGGGGTGATTTTTCAAGGTTGGGAGGTTCCACTGTATAATACATTTTACAAGTATACAAGGAGTTCAAATTTATTTTAACATAAATTTAAATACCCTGATAATATTTATCATGCCTCTGCAGATTCTTTCCCCAACCATATACATTTTGGAATTTTTAGAAGACATGTATTGATGTAAAATTGACGAGAACTTATAGATTATACTTAGCTCCTTGACTGCCACCAACGTATCATTTACTGACCTGATGGTATCACTAATGATGCCATAAGATGAAGAAGAACAACCTTGATATGCTGGCTTTTGCTCTAACACAGTCAAGAGAGTTATATCCCCAGACCATTTTGCCAGATTGGCTCTATCAGTTGTCTTTTTCATGGCATGATTTGCCCAATTATTTTTCTCTAATTTTCTCTGACAGTCAAGGGGTTAATTTTGTCCACTGTTCTTTTTTTCTCCATTTCAAACTAAGCATTGTGAAAGAGAGTGTGCGGAAGGAAATCTACCACATATCCACACTGCAGTGCATGAAAAACACACACCAACAAACATGCACATTGTAAACTGACTGTACCATATTTTACGCACTCTAAGGCAATACTTGTTTCCTTGACTGAGACCCCTGCTCTTTATAATATGATTAAGAAAATAGTAAGAAAATATAGTAATAAAATCAAAATTTTCTGTCAAATTTAGCCTTATAATCGTTAAAATATGGTACATAGATCAGGCATGGTAGACCTCCACAAATTGCGGAAAATCCGCAAATGTGAAAATTTGACCAAAAAAAAAAAAAAAGACAAAAAAAAAGAAGGTAAAAATTGGCTCGGGTGCCTAAAAATTACGTGCGTTAAAACCTATGCAATCGCTTCATGGAACCGGATGTGAATGACTGAACAAGCAACTTCCCGCCGAAGTTAGCAGTCGTGCGCGGCCTAGTTCACGCCACATGTTTCCAGATTTGTGATCCTAGAGCTTCTTTTTCTTCTTCTTCTTCTTCTTCTTCTTCTTCTTCTTCTTCTTCTTCTTCTTCTTCTTCATTTTGATGCCCAACTTCATCATTTTAGTTTGAGTCGACATCTTTCAAATGAAATGCAGAATCGGTTGGATATTCTTCCTTGAAACTCCCTTTGCCCCCACTACCATGCCTGATAGATATATAGTGTAGAAAACTCCGCACTATACCTGCATGTGCCTGCCTGTACCTTACTGTAGACACGTGGTGTGTTTCATGTTGTGTTTTCTTTACAGATGGATGATGTCACCATTTGAGGTAGTCACTCACATTGTTATCTCCCCTAATTGTGTCATTGGCGTTGTTTTCGTTGAGTATTTCCATCTTTGTGGGAAGGCTTGAGTCCCGTGGCTTTGGGCTTTGTTGCACAAATCAGCCTCCATCTTTGTAACAATGGCGAATCAGCTCCTTTTCTTTTACTCTCTTGCATTCACATTTGTTGCAGAAAAACCTCTTCTAGTGTTCACGTACGTGCCCACAATTTTCAGAAAATCTGCCTTTTGAAGCACACATGTTGTCATACAGTTACTATTGTATCACTGCAAGTGAGAAGCTTCTTCATAGTGTGTTTTAAACAAGCCAGAATTCTGTGCGTGATGGAAATGCCGTCAGAGGGAGAATTGGGTGGGGGCAAGATGTGGCCATTTTTGGCCGTTTTGAATACACAGAGGCAACTTTTGGCCGGCCAGTTTGGGCCAACTTGAATGCAAGAGGGTTATGAACATTATTAGATAATGAAGGATTTTTATTAAATGGTTTTTCCTAAATTGGTATGGAATTGAATATCAAGATAACGATGAAGTTTTCTTATTTTTGATTTAGTAAATGAAGTGTATTTTCCTTTAGAGACTGGCACAAAATGGAAAAAAGTAAGGATTTTTTTTATAACTGTCTGTATATACTAATTAATATGTATACCTTAATCAGTTTGCATGTGACAACAAAACTGATAGAAATAGTGCAAATGTGTCACAAAAACAATGTAGCATTTTAGAATACACGCTTATTTCTATGGCATGTTTTGCAAGATGGAAGCTGATTTTGGACAAGCTAAACAAATCTCACCTCTTCACTCTTTAGTGTTTAGTGTCGTTGGTCAGTTTCATGTTTGTCTTGCTGGGTTGTTCTCTTGTTGGTAGGGCAGGAGGGGCAAGTGCGTCCTCCGCACCTCCGAGTGTTTCTTTTTCACGGTGAAAAGCTTGTCAAAAAGCCTGTTGTGTGTGTCCTGGTTCTTTCGTTCACTGCACTGTCCTGTGTGGGGTTTATTCTTGGACTTTGTGCTTTGAAAACTTGCCTTTGGGGGACTCTTTTGGACAGTGAAGTTTGTAGAAATATTCTCTGGGTTTGCTCTCCTGTCATTCTGGTGCAGCAGACATGCTTTTTTTGCTGTTTCTTTGTGCATCATGTTAATGAGAGGCATTTCCCTGTTTATTACCGTAATTTTCGGACTATAAGGCGATATTTTTATCTCCAATTTTGACCTATGCGCCTAATAAACGAGGGCGCCCTATTAGTGAACAAAATCGTGAGAAGAGAGGCAACGATTGCCGTACTCAGTACAGTCTACTGTGAGTCACAACATCGAAAGTGGTAACGAGTCGCCGATACGATGAATACTCACGTTAAAATGCTTCAAAATCCCTGTTATCATCCGAGATACCGTCCCACAGATGCCATAACCCTTCATTGGATGTAAAAAGCATCGTTGTAGAGCTTAAAATGCCATAATTCTACCAGTTTTCGTGAAGAAATGTCCAAACACAACAACCGGAAGTCATTAAAATGGAAGTTCGATTATTTGAGAAGGGAGCCAACTCTCGTTTATGACAGCAGTAATGGCGGTCGGTAAGCGTTTACAGGACGTGTACGGGCTTCAAACTTCGACTTTCTGTTGCGAGGTGTGTGTCGCCTTATAAACGAGGGCGCCTTTAACTTTCATTTTTTCAGATTTTTCTTCAAAATTGCCCTATTCGCCTCACATTTTAGACCTAGTCTGGTTTAGCCCTGGGGGGGGTGCAGGGTAACCCCCAGCTCCTCACCGAGTATTATACACAGCAGCGCCTAGTGATCCAAAAAATACGGTACTTTTATTTGTCCCCAACAATTATTTGCAGACAGTGATCAATCAAAAAGTTATTGATGGCCATCTTAAAAGTTTTTATTTGTTTCGATTCTTGTCCATTAAAAAAAAAAAATTCCAGTTCTAGTTTTTGCTTTAATATTTATTTAGGAAATTACTGCAGCACATATTGAAGTTCTATATACTTAAAAGTCATCCGTTCTCTCTGAGAATTAAAAAACCCAAACAATATTCAGAAAGGACCACAGGGATTGGTCTAACACCCTCTCACCCTCCCATCTTCACCTCATCCTTTTCTACTCATTGAAAAAAACAGCAACCCCCAAAACCCTATTCCAAAGTAACCATATTCGTTTAATGATGATATTCATTCCACAGGACTAGTTTGGTATCATAGGGGCAGTAATTTAAGCTTAATATTATCTATGTGTGTTCGTTTTGCTATTTTGTTTTATGCTACAGTATTGACTTCCTTCTGGAAGTTCTGTGTTACCAACTTCCTCTAATCTCTCACTCTCTTTGACTCTGCCTTTCCCCTTTGCTTTCTGTCATCTACTATCTGTCTGACTTATTGGCCTATTCTCCTTTTAACAAAAAAAGTATTCCAAATAATTTTCTGCTTTGAGCTCCTCTGAAAGAGGAATGTGTCAGCTGAATGCAGCGGGGAGACCAGAGAAAACTGAAAACCGGACATATACATACCTTACCCATTATGGCCATATGGCCTGGGAAGAAGGAGTAGAAACGACTGTCTCTGTTAATTTTTCTGTCTCTCTTTCCTACAAAAAGCATCAGTTTGATCCTTTGTTTATTTTGTAGAGATTTCTTTGTTCATTTCTCTGTCTCTTTTCTGGATTAAAGAAAAGCATTTAGCTGTTTTTTTGTGTCTGTTTTATGTAGCAATGGCTTTGTCTCTGCTTATTTCTTTGTCTCTCTCTCTTCTTTGTCTCTCTCTCTTCTTTGAAACGCTTTCCATTGTTCATATGTTTGGTTTTAATTGTTTCTTGGTTGAATAGACAATGTTTTGACACTATGCTGTATTCAGCAGTTCCCTCTTTTTTTCTGCCTTTCTCTCAAATCTCGTTCACGCAACATCTCTATCTGGTTCTTGAGACTCTGTGTGTGTGTGTGTGTGTGTGTGTGAGTCTCAGAGAGAGAGAGAGAGAGAGAGAGAGAGAGAGAGAGAGAGAGAGAGATGTGTGTGTGTGTGTGTGAGAGAGAGAGAGAGAGAGAGAGTATGTGTGTGAGAGAGAGAGAGAGAGAGAGAGAGAGAGAGAGAGAGAGAGAGAGAGACAGACAGAGAGAGAGAGAGAGAGAGAGTGTAGATGATGAAAGTATATTATTGTTATTATTTACTGTAACTAGCGCAACACCGAGTACCAGTAACGCCTAGTAACGGTAACGCCAAGTAACGGTAACGCCAAGTACTGGTAACGCTGAGTACAGCAAATTTGAAGCGATTTGGTTAAGAAACGGCGGAGTTATAAGGCCCCGTTTCCCGTTGGCGCTGCTCTGAGAGTGACGCGCTCTCCCTAGTAACGGTAACGCCTAGTAACGGTAACGCCAAGTACTGGTAACGCTGAGTACAGCAAATTTGAAGCGATTCGGTTAAGAAACGGCGGAGTTATAAGGCCCCGTTTCCCGTTGGCGCTGCTCTGAGAGTGACGCGCTCTCCCTAGTAACGGTAACGCCTAGTAACGGTAACGCCAAGTACTGGTAACGCTGAGTACAGCAAATTTGAAGCGATTCGGTTAAGAAACGGCGGAGTTATAAGGCCCCGTTTCCCGTTGGCGCTGCTCTGAGAGTGACGCGCTCTCCCTAGTAACGGTAACGCCTAGTAACGGTAACGCTGAGTACTGGTAACGCTGAGTACAGCAAATTTGAAGCGATTCGGTTAAGAAACGGCGGAGTTATAAGGCCCCGTTTCCCGTTGGCGCTGCTCTGAGAGTGACGCGCTCTCCCTAGTAACGGTAACGCCTAGTAACGGTAACGCTGAGTACTGGTAACGCTGAGTACAGCAAATTTGAAGCGATTCGGTTAAGAAACGGCGGAGTTATAAGGCCCCGTTTCCCGTTGGCGCTGCTCTGAGAGTGACGCGCTCTCCCTAGTAACGGTAACGCCTAGTAACGGTAACGCCAAGTACTGGTAACGCTGAGTACAGCAAATTTGAAGCGATTCGGTTAAGAAAAGGCGGAGTTATAAGGCCCCGTTTCCCGTTGGCGCTGCTCTGAGAGTGACGCGCTCTCCCTAGTAATGGTAACGCCTAGTAACGGTAACGCCAAGTACTGGTAACGCTGAGTACAGCAAATTTGAAGCGATTCGGTTAAGAAACGGCGGAGTTATAAGGCCCCGTTTCCCGTTGGCGCTGCTCTGAGAGTGACGCGCTCTCCCTAGTAACGGTAACGCCTAGTAACGGTAACGCCAAGTACTGGTAACGCTGAGTACAGCAAATTTGAAGCGATTCGGTTAAGAAAAGGCGGAGTTATAAGGCCCCGTTTCCCGTTGGCGCTGCTCTGAGAGTGACGCGCTCTCCCTAGTAATGGTAACGCCTAGTAACGGTAACGCCAAGTACTGGTAACGCTGAGTACAGCAAATTTGAAGCGATTCGGTTAAGAAACGGCGGAGTTATAAGGCCCCGTTTCCCGTTGGCGCTGCTCTGAGAGTGACGCGCTCTCCCTAGTAACGGTAACGCCTAGTAACGGTAACGCCAAGTACTGGTAACGCTGAGTACAGCAAATTTGAAGCGATTCGGTTAAGAAAAGGCGGAGTGATAAGGCCCCGTTTCCCGTTGGCGCTGCTCTGAGAGTGACGCGCTCTCCCTAGTAATGGTAACGCCTAGTAACGGTAACGCCAAGTACTGGTAACGCTGAGTACAGCAAATTTGAAGCGATTCGGTTAAGAAACAGCGGAGTTATAAGGCCCTGTTTCCCGTTGGCGCTGCTCTGAGAGTGACGCTCTCCCGATTCTCTTCAAATGTGCTGCCAGGCTTTGCCCCGGCAACAGCAAGCCTGACAGCAAATTTGACGCGATTGGGTTAAGAAACGGCGGAGTTATTTGTGAAAAGGTGAAGCGGCGTATATCGAGCGCGTTTATATATCGATTCGCTTCCGGTTTGGCACACAGATAGTTACCGTCTCCGGTCATGTACCTTCCAAATGTGAAGGCAATCGGCCCAGAAATACCGGAGATACGGGCGCCGAGAGGCCGGCGGATACACGTTTTGCGCATTTGCCAAACCGCGCAAATGACACGGCCGCCTCAGTTGCCGTTGCCATCAGGGCTCACAGCAAATTTGAAGCGATTCGGTCGAAAAACGGCGGAGTTATAAGGCCCGTTTTGTGTTTCAGACAAACGGACGGACACTTGGCTTTTTACTATGATGATGCATGTATTAAAATGCACATGTTCTTGTGGATCTCGATATAATTGAAATCAGAATTGTTGAAGGCACAACTATTCTTAGCTTTTAAGTTCTGTTTTCAGAAGTTTTTTTGATGATTAAAGCGAGAATATGTTTCAGCTTACTGGCAAATATTCTGTCTCACAGCATCTCTAATTCTGTCTGTCTGTCTGTCTCTCTTTCTGCCCCCTCACCCCCATCTCTTTGCCTCTTTTACTACCCTCCGTCCTTCCCTCCCCCCCCCCCCCCCTGTCCTTTTTCAGTTTGGCTCTCCTTCCCCCCTCCCTCCCCCTCCTCTCATGCGAGTGCGTGCGCACGCACATGTATGTATTTATTTGTTTGTAACTGACAAAATGAATAAAGGCAAAACTTCAGATAAGATTCATTTAAGTTGATCAAGATTTATTTATAGTGGAACCTCCCTTTTAAGACCTTAGAAAATCATCCAAAATAATGTCTTCAGTGGGAGGGAGTTGTATAAGGGAGGCAATTTTAATACTTTCAAAGAAGGGCAATGTCTCAGAGAAGCAGGTCTTAAGTGGGAGGGAGGGAGCCTTATATGGAGGGTCTTTTTAGGGAGGTTCCACTGTATCAATGTACCTCATTTTTAGCAGCATTGTTTCATTTTTCTCTTCTATTTTTATTTGCTTTCTAAAAAGAAAAAAGAAAGAAAGAAGGAAGAAAAGGAAATAAAGAGAAAAAAGGGCAAAAGAGCCCCCCCCCAAAAAAAAAAAAAAAAAAAAAAAAAAAGAAAGAAAAAGAACATTGCAAAAAAACAACCAAAAAAACACAATGTTGATAACTATGTTGTTGTGCAGATGGAAGAGCGGACCAAGAAAGGGAGTGAACCGTTGCCATGGAGATTGGGTCTTCACGGCTCCTTCGGTGACAGGGTGTGACGACCGACTGCCCAGGGGATATCCCCACCATCATCGTCATCGTAATCGTCAACATCATCATCGCACAATTATTGTCATCATCATTATAGTCGTCTATTGTAGAAACGTTCATCACCGTCTCATGCATTCACACACTCAGCATCCCTTCTGTTAGCTTGACATACACGTTACTAGTTTCCACTCTTTCCCCATGGCAACACAGTGATGCTCTAGTAAGGCATTGCTTGCCTGTCACTGTGTTGCCATGAAAATAGATTGAAAACTAACAACGCGTATTGCGACCTTTACCTGCCCATTTTGCTAGTGCTAGTTCTCTGTTGTCCATGCATTGTATACTGAAGCGAGAGAAGAAACACATATAGTGAGTAAAGTTTTTCGTCAAAATGTCAATGTTTTTGAGGAAGCTCAAATTTCATAGTCAGCGATCCATCGTGATGATAAAGTGTGGATGATGCAATGTGATTTAATGCGATATGATGTGATGCATTACAATGAATTACAATGCAGTACAACACAATGAGTGCTGTGTGGAGCAAAGCAAGGTAATGCTGTACAGTGCAGTACATTACAGAATGGTGCAATATAACTTTGAGGGGTGAATGCCAGAACTGCCCATCTGTGCTCTTTATTCCTTTTGAGATAGACCGTTCTGGCAGGCACCCCTCGAAACATGATGCTGCTTAATGTGATACGGCGCAATGCAACACAATGCTACGCAATGTTTCTGAACGCAACGCTACGCAAAACGCAACGCATTGCTACACAATACAACAAACCACAATGCATATACAGTGGAAGCTCCCTATTAAGACCTCCTTTATTAAGACTTCCTTTTAAAGACCCACCACGTCACGTGTCAAAATCACGGTTTCGAGGTGTTTTCCCTCATTAAGACTTCCTTTTAAAGACCCACCACATCATGTGTCAAAGTCACGGTTTCCACGTGTTTTCCCTCATTATGACTTCCTTTTAAAGACCCACCACATCATGTGTCAAGATCACGGTTTCCACGTGTTTTCCCTCATTATGACTTCCTTTTAAAGACCCACCACATCATGTGTCAAAATCACGGTTTCCACGTGTTTTCCCTCATTAAGACTTCCTTTTAAAGACCCACCACATCATGTGTCAAAGTCACGGTTTCCACATGTTTTCCCTCATTAAGACTTCCTTTTAAAGACCCACCACGTCACGTGTCAAAATCACGGTTTCCAGGTGTTTTCCCTCATTAAGACTTCCTTTTAAAGACCCACCACATCATGTGTCAAAGTCACGGTTTCCACATGTTTTCCCTCATTAAGACTTCCTTTTAAAGACCCACCACGTCACGTGTCAAAATCACGGTTTCCAGGTGTTTTCCCTCATTAAGACTTCCTTTTAAAGACCCACCACATCATGTGTCAAAGTCACGGTTTCCACGTGTTTTCCCTCATTATGACTTCCTTTTAAAGACCCACCACATCATGTGTCAAAGTCATGGTTTCCATGTGTTTTCCCTCATTATGACTTCCTTTTAAAGACCCACCACATCATGTGTCAAAGTCACGGTTTCCACATGTTTTCCCTCATGACTTCCTTTTAAAGACCCACCACATCATGTGTCAAAGTCACGGTTTCCACGTGTTTTCCCTCATTATGACTTCCTTTTAAAGACCCACCACATCATGTGTCAAAATCACGGTTTCCACATGTTTTCCCTCATGACTTCCTTTTAAAGACCCACCACATCATGTGTCAAAATCACGGTTTCCACGTGTTTTCCCTCATTAAGACTTCCTTTTAAAGACCCACCATGTCATGTGTCAAACTCACGGTTTCCATGTGTTTTCCCTCTTATAGCTGACACTAAATCTTAAGAAATCTTCCTAGCATAGTAGGGAATGTGACATGTGACGTGGGGAGTCTTTAAGATGTGACCCCAAAACCTTTCCCCCAACTTTTTTTCACCTTCATACCCGGACTACTGAGTGTCCACCTCCCTATTAACCTTTACCGGATCATGCTTTTCACTACACAAACACGATGGCGGGGGTCTTCCACCACCCCCTACTCAGCAAAGAGCGAATTCCTAGGTGTTTATCCCTGTCCGGATGGCGGGGGTCTCCCACGACCCCTACTTGTCAATGAGTCACCACGTGTTTATCCCTGTCCGGATGGTGGGGGTCTCCCACGACCCCTACTCAATGCACTGCAGTGCTCTTTAAAGTAGGGGTCGTGGGAGGCCCCCGTCATCCGGACAGGTATATCAAAATTACGCGTCATATTACGTCATTTATATTTTATACACATTAATGAAATTTAACACACTTAAAGCCATTTATGTTTTTGACAAAGTCATGAAATTTCATGAAGATTGCTTAAATAGTTTTAGAGATATAACATGTTTTGTGTGTCAAGGGGTCGTGGGCGACCCCAGAAGTCCGGTAAAGGTTAAGACCCCTCTCTATTAAGACCTTTTGGGGGGCTGATTATTCAAGATCTTCATAGGGAGGTTCCACTGTTTTAACACTGTTCCATTTGAAACTGATTTAATTTGACGTTTCTTTTGTAAGAAACACGTAGAGATCACCAGGAAAACACCCGTTACAGAGATTGCAACACTCACTTTGCTCTGGTTTCCTTGAAATCAAACCGTCAAATCGGCGATTCCTCCTTGGCGGAGGTGCTGTAAGTCAAATTCTTTCACCCAAAGAGAAGGCGTGTGACGTCTCTTTTCTAGTGGCCGCCAAATCGTTTGCACGAAATTTTTGCATTACAAGCCTTTTTATTTTTTTTTTTTCAATTTTATACAGTTTATCTAAAGGAGTTTCGCTCACAACAAAGGACATAGCTCCAATTTGTTTTTGACTACACTACAAAAAAAGAAAACGCTTCAACCACAATGAGTGACCTCCACCCACCCCATCCAAAATGGCTACTCTCTCCGGCATCTCCGCCAAGGAGGAATCGCCGTTTTGATGGTTTAAGTTCTAGGAAACCAGAGCAAAGTGAGTGTTCCGATCCTTGAAAAGGTTGTCTTTCTGGTGATCTCGACGTGTTTCTTGCAAAACCTCATCTGTCAGGGTCCACCTTTAAAAATAAAACTTGCATGCGCGCAAGTGAAAGAATGGCTTAGTTTTTAAAGAAAGATCCAAATGAAACTGGAGCCAACCTCACTTTGCTAGTTCTTCTCTCGCTCAGTACGCCATTCGGTATGCCCTGGGTAGCTCCAGTACAGAAATGGGTAGAACTCAAACCACAACCCCCATCTTCCCCAGCTGTAGTGTGTATGGACAGGTAGTATGATCTGCATCATTTTTTTTTAATGCTGCCTGAGCCCTGTGATTTTTTTCTTGCTTTTTTAAATTTTATTTAGGAAGGCGGATTTTTGCCTACGGTGTGTGCCGACAGTATTGTAGTTGGGTAGATTATTTATTGGAGCTTATGCTTATTTTAACAGAAAAATGCATTTAACCTTTTTCAGCAGATTTTTTGTGTGTGTGTGTGAAATTTAGCATTTTTAATGGATGATCTCTTTTTTGTTTTTTTGTCTGTTTTATGTGGTTTATTTTCTTTTTTGGTCGCCATTCTACACCCTTCTCTCCCCTGCTTTCCCTTAAAGCTTGCCCAGGCTACAAAATATGTCCGTCACTTGATCCATATTTAATGTAGACTCGAGAAGAAAAGAGTGAATGAAAAGCCTGTACACATAGTGTGATGCTTCAATAACCTGTGTGAAACACTGTTCTAGTCTTAGTATGAATCGTGTGGAAAGCATCTCAGCTTTCTCTACACTTATCATCATTGACAGTTATGGATAATTTTTCATAACAGAAGTTTTCATTTGAAAGGATGGTTCTCTGTGATGTTATTGCCAACAAGTATGTGGAAAAAGCAGAAATACCCCCCTCTCCCTCCTCCTCCTCCCCATTTTCCTTCTTTAAAATGATATGGACCTGAAAGATTCATGCATGCATTTTTTGGGTTTATTTTATTGTGCGTGTTTATTTTGTTTATCTGTTGTTTTTTAAAGCAAAATTTCAGTTGGTAATTACTAGTCATGTAGTGTTCTTATAGGATTAACATAAAATATAAGATCTGGTATTGCCTGTGTCTCTGTCAGTCTGTGTGTCTGTCTTTTGCTTTGCTTGGAACCTTCCTTCCTCTTTCACCCTCCCCCTTCTTTCTGCCTGCCTGTCTGTCTCTGTCAGTCTGTGTGTCTGTCTCTGTCAGTCTGTGTGTCTGTCTTTTGCTTTGCTTGGAACCTTCCTTCCTCTTTCCCCCTCCCCCCCTCCCCCTTCTTTCTGCCTGCCTGTCTGTCTCTGTCAGTCTGTGTGTCTGTCTCTGTCAGTCTGTGTGTCTGTCTCTGTCAGTCTGTGTGTCTGTCTCTGTCAGTCTGTCTGTCTGTCTCTGTCAGTCTGTGTGTCTGTCTTTTGCTTTGCTTGGAACCTTCCTTCCTCTTTCACCCTCCCCCCCTCCCCCTTCTTTCTGCCTGCCTGTCTGTCTCTGTCAGTCTGTCTGTCTGTCTCTGTCAGTCTGTCTGTCTGTCTCTGTCAGTCTGTGTGTCTGTCTCTGTCAGTCTGTGTGTCTGTCTTTTGCTTTGCTTGGAACCTTCCTTCCTCTTTCACCCTCCCCCCCTCCCCCTTCTTTCTGCCTGCCTGTCTGTCTCTGTCAGTCTGTCTGTCTGTCTCTGTCAGTCTGTCTGTCTGTCTCTGTCAGTCTGTCTGTCTGTCTCTGTCAGTCTGTGTGTCTGTCTTTTGCTTTGCTTGGAACCTTCCTTCCTCTTTCACCCTCCCCCCCTCCCCCTTCTTTCTGCCTGCCTGTCTGTCTCTGTCAGTCTGTCTGTCTGTCTCTGTCAGTCTGTCTGTCTGTCTCTGTCAGTCTGTCTGTCTGTCTCTGTCAGTCTGTGTGTCTGTCTTTTGCTTTGCTTGGAACCTTCCTTCCTCTTTCACCCTCCCCCCCTCCCCCTTCTTTCTGCCTGTCTGTCTGTCTCTGTCAGTCTGTCTGTCTGTCTTTTGCTTTGCTTGGAACCTTCCTTCCTCTTTCCCCCTCCCCCCCTCCCCCTTCTTTCTGCCTGCCTGCCTGTCTCTTGTCTGCCTGCCTGTCTGTCTCTTGTCTGTCTGTCTGTCTGTCTCTGTCAGTCTGCCTGTCTGTCTCTGTCTGTCTGTCTGTCTCTATTTCAAGTTTCCCTCTCTCTCTTGCGCTCGTGGATTTAAGTCGCATAGATCATGGTTGTTCTAATTTATGTATTTTCAACATCCTGAGTTACTTTTTTACAGCGAAGTTGTAGGCTTGTACAATAAGATCTGATCTTCTGAGAGTACATGTGCATGTAGGTTATTTCATTTTACTTTATGCTAGTATATATATAAAACGCCCTATGTGGAAAAGCATTAACTGATTGTGATAGCTTCTTCAATTGATTGTAATCGCAAGTGATTGTAAGATAAAATCTGTGATGCAGTGAGGAGTTTTAAGAGTGCAGGAAGAACGATTCTTTTGTCGGGTGATTGAAAATAGATGCTGAAAGTGGTGTACTGCGACCTTTGCTGCTCAGATTCTGTGTGCCAAAATCTATTGCCCTGCATTGAAGAGGCTTTCCATACCAATCCACCCCTCTACCCCATCTCCTTCTATCCCTTTCCACTTTTGTCTTCTCCCTCCTCTCCCCCTAACCCCCCCCCCCTCCTCCCCCCCCCCCCCATCTGACATCCCATTCCAGTTTTCCTGAGACCCTTTCCTATCTCGGCAGGAAAAAAATGTTTTTATGCTTTTTTCTTTTTTCTTCAGGGAAGATACTGATGTTGGGTATTATTATTTTGTGTGTGTAACTATTTTATTTTTGTCTTTGCTGAATTGTATTTGTTGTTTTAATAGAAAGAAGTGTGTGTGTGTGTGTGTGCCTGCGTGCGTGCGTGCGTGCGTGTGTGTGTATTTTAGAATAGATTTGATCGGGGTACTTTTAAGTAGTGATAATTTTTGTCCACATTGTTGAACCACTGGTAGCATTGGTGTTTTGAGAAATTGTGAAGAACTATTTGTTTAGAATGCGTTTGAGTCGGAAAAAAAGTGGAATTTTCTTTTTATCATTTTTGACTGTACTTTTTTTTATGCATTACATGTACATGAACTGTGAGATGAATGGAATCATAGTTTGGAAAGTATTTGTAATATATGTTAGTTTCCTTTATTTTAAATAATTGTAGAACGAATGCCAACTTTTAAGAGTCACTGCCGGTGGAGTAACTTCAATTGTACATGGCAATATGTACCGGTATTGTAGAAGATGTGCAGTTATTCTCCTCTGTGTGTGTGGGTGCGTGTCAAAGTCAAAATGTTATTTCCAGATGGACATCGAATAAGCATTACATTATGCTTTTTTACATCCATAACAAAACAGAAATCAAATAGTAAACAAGCAGAACATGAAAATTATGTGATGTGTGTGTGTGTGTGTGTGTGTGTGTGTGTGTGTGTGTGTGTGTGCGTGCGTGCGTGCGTGTGTGTGTGCGTGCGTGCGTGCGTGCGTGTGTGTGTGTGTGTGTGTGTGTGTGTGTGTGTGTGTGTGTGTGTGTGTGTGTGTGTGTGTGTGTGTGTGTGTGTGTGTGTGTGATAGTGTGTTGTGTGTGTGTGTGTGTGTGTGTGTGTCTGTGTGTGTGTGAGTGAATGTGTGTGTGTCTGTGTGTGTTTGTGTGTCTATGTTGTGTGTGTGTGTGTGTGTGTGTGTGTGTGTGTGTGTGTGTGTGTGTGTGTGTGTGTGTGTGTTTGTCATACTGTGAGTTGATTGATAATGCAGCTAATAAGGCATCTTTAGTATGTGCTATTTTATTTGTATATTGTGTATTTGGGTTAAATTTTGTTAGTTAAAAAAAAAATTCTTGTAAAAAAAGTTGCATACATTCAGTCTGCAATGGAAACTTTTAATTTTATTTGCTGCAACATTTGTTTGGAAACATGTGTTCATGAAAGAAAAAAACCGCGTTTTCAAGTTTGCGGTTCAGATTTCGGTCTTAAAAAGAAAGTTGATGGTCTTCGGGAATCAAATTACTTTTTCCTTTTTTTGTCAGGATGAAAGGGTAATTAACACAGTGCTCTGTGTGTGTGTGTGTGTGTGTTGTGTGCGTGCGTGCGTGCGTGTGCGTGCCTGTGTGTGCATGTGTACGTGCTAGTGAGTGTGAATGATTTTGATGTTTATATTTTCGGTGTGTATGCATGTTTCTATATGTGAGAATACTCATAAGATTCTTTGCGCCTGAGTCATTTTTTAATGTAGTTTTGATTTGTCGTATTATTCCATTATTTCCTTTGAGCATCAGCATTAAAGGAAGACTTGCCGGTTATGTGTAACCTTTCAAATGCTCCTTGCACTGATAAATACAATCGGAAATTGATGTACTCCCCCTTTCGTAATGGCGTTTGCAGAGATTTTTAGGAATGCATTTGACCATTTTTCTGTATTTCTGTAATTACGTTTGAATAGATCTCATCTTGTTCTGGATTTCGCTGCTCTCTACCATGCATTCAGTGTGTGTGTGTGTGTGTGCATGTGCGTGTGTGTGTGTGTGTACATGTGCGCATAGCACATGCGTGTGTGTGCATATTCAAAGACTAAGCATTTTCATCTCTTTGGCCCTGTTCATATAAATCAAAGACTAAGCATTTTCATCTCTTTGGCCCTGTTCATATAAATTATACAGATTGAAGTGGTTTATGTCTCGTAATACTCCCGATTACCTTGGTTAAGTTTATAACATATAAATTATACAGATTGAAGTGGTTTATGTCTCGTAATACTCCCGATTACCTTGGTTAAGTTTATAACATATAAATTATACAGATTGAAGTGGTTTATGTCTCGTAATACTCCCGATTACCTTGGTTAAGTTTATAACATATAAATTATACAGATTGAAGTGGTTTATGTCTCGTAATACTCCCGATTACCTTGGTTAAGTTTATAACATAAATTATACAGATTGAAGTGGTTTATGTCTCGTAATACTCCCGATTACCTTGGTTAAGTTTATAACATATAAATTATACAGATTGAAGTGGTTTATGTCTCGTAATACTCCCGATTACCTTGGTTAAGTTTATAACATAAATTATACAGATTGAAGTGGTTTATGTCTCGTAATACTCCCGATTACCTTGGTTAAGTTTATAACATAAATTATACAGATTGAAGTGGTTTATGTCTCGTAATACTCCCGATTACCTTGGTTAAGTTTATAACATATAAATTATACAGATTGAAGTGGTTTATGTCTCGTAATACTCCCGATTACCTTGGTTAAGTTTATAACATATAAATTATACAGATTGAAGTGGTTTATGTCTCGTAATACTCCCGATTACCTTGGTTAAGTTTATAATATATAAATGTGTCCTGTTTTTACTTGAAAACAAGAAAGAAGCACACACACAAAGAGAGGTAGTGATTCATATAGACTTTCTCTCCTGTGATCTTTTTTTAATACATGTACTTTCCCGATGTATCTGTGCCAGAGAAACACTTCACCTCTGACGGGCACCCACAGCTGCCGCCTGTTCCCTGCAGACGGCAGATTTCAGCACATTTCTGATTTTTTTTGGGATTGCTAAACAAATGCTAACAATAAAGTGTTTGGCATCAACAGAAAGAGCAAACACTGAACTGAACGGTTATGGTAGAAATAAATCATTACCGGGTACTGTCAGATCGTGCTTACCTCTGAAAGTAACAAGGGTAACAGAGTAAAAAAATAAAATAGTGTTCTGTTTTTATAACCCCAAACAAAAGGTAAAACGGGCAAAAAATGTTGATGCTTATTTTTTTAGTCTTCTCTATCATTATTTATACCTTTTCACGTCATCCTATAACAGGAACGGATTATAGGGGGTTTTACTGGTCGCATGGAACCCCCCCCCCCCCCCCCCCCAATTTCTCTCTCTCTATATATATATCGCGCAGCGCGCACACGCACGCACGCACGCACGCACGCAGGCAGACAGACAGACAGACAGACAGACACACACACACACACACACACACACACACACACACACACACACACACACAACACTTACTATATCGTTCATCAATGACCAAAATTTAATGTTCGTAATTGTAAAGTGCTTTGAAATCCGCTGGAAACCCCCCATTATGTACAGCATAATCCGCCCCATCTAAAAATGTGCTCCACAGTACAAATTCACTTCATTTATTTATGTACAAAGGATAACCACTTCCTGTGTCTGGAATGTAATAGTTTCTCCTAGAGCGATCATGGAAAAGACGGGGATTTTTTAAAAATTGGAACCACAGCAGCCTGTTGCTACGTCCAGAGATGTGGATGTTCCCAGCCACAGTAGGCTGTGGTCACGTCGGGAACGGATTAGAGACAAGAACCACAGCCTAGTGTGGTTACCTCTCGAAAAGGTTAAAGTTTCTGCCAATCTTATTTGATTCTAAACCACAATATAAACAATGAATAAATACAGTGTAGATGACAGAGAGAAAAAACTTGAGTTATATTGAATGTTTCCAAGAATCAGAATTGTTTGAAGATTTGCAAATTTCAGAGACATAATGTTTGGTGGTGGAAGATTTGTTTCTGGCGGCAAATATTTTGCTTTTTTAATTTTTTTTAGCTGAGTGCGATCTCTGCCATTAGATAGTGATTTCCCCCCCCCCCCCCCACCCCCCCCCCCCCCCCCCCCACCCACCCCCCCCCACCCACCACCCCCCCCCCCCCCCCCCCCCACCCCCCCCCCCCCCCCCCCCCCCCCACCCCCACCCCCCCCCCCCCCCAGCCCCACCCCCCACCCCCCCCCCCCCCCCCCCCCCCCCCCCCCCCCCCCCCCCCCCCCCCCCCCCCCCCCCCCCCCCCCCCCCCCCCCCCCCCCCCCCCCCCCCCCCACCCCCCCCCCCCCCCCCCCCCCCCCCCCCCCCCCCCCCCCCCCCCCCCCCCCCCACCCCCCCCCCCCCACCTCCCTGAATGACACCATTTTGACCATGTTCAGATCTGAGTTCAGTGTTGCCGCTCCATTCTTCTGCATCCTTAGTGGCTATGCATTGTGATTTTCAGAGGATTAGACTTTAGACAGCTCTGATATCTAGTAGTTTATTTTACCTTCCTTTTTCCGTTCTCCTGTTATCCATCTTTTTTCCCTTCTAACTACATGTATCTCTCTGCCATGTGACGTGTCCAAAATCGGTTTCGCTGTGTGTGTGTTTTTTAGAAAATGATTTTACGTTCCATGAAAGTTGTGTGCTGGACTATAGAATAAAGTGTTGTACCATGATGAGTAATTGTGTACTGTCATCTATGCTGAATAAAGCATTGCTAAATTATTTTAATATCATTGCATGATTAACGGTAATTTTGTTCTTCCATCACTGGGTTAGTGACTTTTTGGGGAGTTGATGAATGTATGGAAAGAGGAATTAGAACAGGAAGTAAAGATTTGAGTTGGAGAGAAACGAATAGAAACTTCTTCTGCAGATATCTTTTTGTTTATTGATGATCTGAGTATTGAGTTGGAGAGAAAGGAATAGAAACTTCTTCTGCAGATATCTTTTTGTTTATTGATGATCTGAGTATTGAGTTGGAGAGAAAGGAATAGAAACTTCTTCTGCAGACATCTTTTTGTTTATTGATGATCTGAGTATTGAGTTGGAGAGAAAGGAATAGAAACTTCTTCTGCAGATATCTTTTTGTTTATTGATGATCTGAGTATTGAGTTGGAGAGAAAGGAATAGAAACTTCTTCTGCAGATATCTTTTTGTTTATTGATGATCTGAGTATTGAGTTGGAGAGAAAGAAATAGAAACTTCTTCTGCAGACATCTTTTTGTTTATTGATGATTTGAGTTCCTTTTCACTGCCAATTTCATTCACGAAATGTGACTACCTTCTGCATGTGTAGGCCTGCTCTTGTGTTGGTAGGGCAGGTGGGGGCCAGTTCTTCTCTGGCTCCTATCAACACCTCGGGGAGTGTCTTTTCATACTTCTCAATATCACATCTTTTGGTTTACTGATGAACTGAGTTCCCATTTTCTGCCTGCAGTATATCATTTAAAAATGTGACTACCTTCTCCTTGTCTACTTGAGTGATGATCTGAAACCTTGTCTGCTCGATTTGCAATGCGATGTACTGATAAAACAACTATGGTTACTCTGTTCTTCAATGGTAATCCACTCATTCATTTTTATTTTACTGTTATATTTTATGATCTGATTTATTTTGTGGCCCATAAGATAAAAAAAAAAGCAGGGAGAGGGGGGTGGGGTGGGGAGGAGTGTGCTTGGTAAGAAAAGAGAAATGAAAAAATGTAAAGTAAATCTGTTGATATCTAATTTCTTTGGTAATCTATGAAGTCTTTTGGCGTTTGCGTAATTTATTTTTATGTTTTAACGGCATTAGTAAGTGAGGCTGTAAGTTTTGTTGCCATTGCTGAAGTCTTGTCCTAAGTATTTTATTCTGCATTCTCATTTTCCCCTTTGCATAACTGCTTACAAAAAACATGCATTTATAGAATGATCTCTTTTCTTCATCCGCAATCCATATAAAGTTGAATTTGACGTGGATAGTTTTACATCCAAAAATGTGTATTAATTAATTGAACAGAATAACTGTTGATATTCTCTATCCTGTCTTGTGTGTGAATTTGGAATATAGTAATGGCATTCTTTTTTTCTATGCTCTGACTGATAGGGAATAAAAATCCTTCCCAAACACTTGTGCCTCAGTTAGACAAAATTCGCTATATTCATGCCACACTGTGTTCTCCTTAATACTTGAGATAATGATATTTTAAAATCTGCTATTTTATTTCATTTTATTTTAGAATGATGGGTGCAATTAAGTATTGCAGGATAAGTTTACCTCTTTGCTTCATTTTGTTCTCTTTGTTTAACCCTTTCACCGCCAGCCATATTTCAGCCAAAAATGTCCATCAAATTTACCTGGGTAGAGAACAAAATCCATCTGCAGTATTGGGGATTCTTCTGTGACATATATAAAATAAGGTCTATCCTTACTTCCCCAAACTAAGACAATAGGGCCTTTGGATAATAGACCCCAATTTGATGCCTTTTAGTGACATAGGTGTTAAACCACTGTGGTGCTAAAATGCGACTTTGGCGGTGAAAGGGTTAAATCTCAAGCGAAACTCATGTAAATACAAAAGGGTTTGTATTGTCTTTGAGTGTGCATGAATAAAATATGTACAGCAAGATGCTTGTTTTGTATCTTAGCCATTCATTATTTCCAACTTGAAAGTCTGATTAGAAATTAGAATGTTAAATGAATGTTTGTTATCGTAAGGTAGAATTACGAATTAGTATTATTATAAGAGAGGCGGTTATTTGAAAGCTGGATGTAAAGCTTTGGGTTGTTTTAAAGTTTCTATCTTTAAACACACATGAAAGAATTGCGGTTCTGTGTGTTTGTACATAGTAATGATTGATATGATTTACTAACACGAAACAATTCATTATTGCTTGTTTATCTAAATACACATAATGTCCATACGGTCAATTATTGATATGTGCATTTGTTCCTGGAATTGTCCATACGGTCAATTATTGATATGTGCATTTGTTCCTGGAATTGTCCATACGGTCAATTATTGATATGTGCATTTGTTCCTGGAATTGTAGATCTTTGTGTTTTAACTCGATCAACACTGGCCGATTGCTTCCTTTCACAACCGTTCAACATGAGAGTATGCGATAGCGTACATCGTGTTTAAACATTCACACTGCACAACTCAGTGAACCCATGCAACCCAAGCTGGTTAAAAAAATATTCCTCTACAGTCCCTTAATAGTTTTCAACCAATGAAATGACTTCTAGTCTATTTTAAGGACGGCAATGAATGAAAACGAGTCGCTACCCTTTTTAATGCATTGTTTTCTTGAATGTTTTGAAGAATAACTGCATGCACTGTACAATATTTAGTGCAGATGACCACAACAGCAGGGTTCATAGGGGCCTTACCAGTCCTTATAAGTCTTGACCAATTGAAATCTCCAAGTAAGGACTTACAAGTGCTTACATTCACTTCAAGGTCCTTACAAGTCCTGACAGCTGCCAAAAACTGCCCTGAGCAGCAAGACCATACTCAAAATAGATCGCAGAAGCAGCACTTTTACACTTGAGAAACATCGCTCAGCACCTACTTCACCTTACCCCCCTTCCCGTTTCAACTGACCGCTTAACAGATGAACGATGCACCGCGAGTTGTCAAGAGAAATTGGACTGAAATCTCGTTCTTTATCCTGGTGTCATTTTGCGAGAAAACTTGTATATCTGTGTCAGCCATAGTTTTTCTATCGGCTTAGACATTGTTCCCAATGCTGGGAAAGTGTTCCTTTCAAGATCGTTGGCTAAAAGATGCAGATTATCCTTAGGCCTACAGGTCCTTACAAGGTCCTTACTTGGGGATAGCTGAAAGCCCTGGGAACCCTGAACAGGCATTTAAGTGTGGCAGACCCTGCACTCACACCACTAACTGACTCGCTGCACCCATATCTGTGTGTCACTAAAACTGGAGCCCACAACCCTACTGATCATCAATATATTGTTTTGACAACAGGTAGACATGTAGACATCAAAGTTCTAGTCATGAATGCATCCGTAGTTGATTTAATGGTAGATGAAATATAATGTGTACAGAAGAAGAAATTTTGGTGTTTTACGTCCTCTCGACCCGGGTAGGCACATATGGGACATATATAATGTGTACACTAAGTCATTGTCTAAATAGTAGACTGATAGAAAATTAAAAAAGAGCATTACCCAAATGTATTTTTCAAAATCTTTTTGTTTGTTTTGCTTGCTTGTCTTTCATATATTTTTCCTCTCCATTTATGATTTTATTTATTATTAGTTTTCTTTTTTGGTAAGAGGCTTCTAACCACATATTAGACATAGTGTAATTTTTTTCTGTAGGATTTTTTCCCCTGCTGTGGTAAAAGGTGAAGCTTAAACTGTGATTTAGTATGTGCTGCTACTTTGAAGTGAATTAAGTTCAGTGGAAAGGTTGCCCGGTTTAAAACAAAAAAACTTGACTCCATGCAAAATTCCAAGGTTTGTTTTGAGAATGTGTGCATTTATGGGTGTTTGTGTGCAGCAGCTTGCCACAATTGTGCTCACATACTTTTTGCCCAAACCCTATTTTAATTTGCTTTGCGTTGAGTTCACTTTCGATGCGAAAAATGCGATTGAAATGGCTGGTTTTTACCAGATCATGGTGAAGGGGAGATAATCAAGCTCTGCTCATAGAGCTTCCATCAGGCTCAATTGATACAGTTTTCATTATTTTATCGGAAAGTCCTGCATTTATTTAATTTATATTGTGCATTGTTGCATTTTCTTTCTGGCAAATTTGAAATCTGAATAATCAAAATTGCTAGATTTCCAAGCTAGATACCGTGAACGAATACTTAGATTGCTTTATAGTTAACTTCAGAAAGATGTGGTTGCTTTAAAAGCTTATGAAAAGTTCTACAAGTTCAGGCTAAAATTATGGTTAAGTTTCATTATTAGAGGGATGTAACTCAAGAAAGGACATGTCTGGATGTGTAGTTATTCCCCCTAGTTGAATTGAAACGAAGAAAATTTGTTTAAAATTGGTGACGACACTTCACATTGCTTTTAAATTTGAATTATTTATTTTTAATTTTTAAGTGATTGTTGTTTTGTTTTCTGTGAACCTTCATTATGCAGATTTATTATGATTACACGGGCTTACACACGGGCTCTCGTTTAAACCGTACTCGTACTAAATGGGTTTTCCTGTATTTATTTAATTAATCAGTTTATCAGTTTCTTTTTGCGCTTGTTTCTAGTTACTGAATCGCCGCTTTTGATTGTTTATAAGGAGATGTTCTTTTATGGCTAAAAAATGATGGTATAAATCAGATCCTTTGTGTGTTTGTTGTGTTGTAATTTGAGTGCAATTTCATCGGACTGAATGCATATTTCTATCTTGGATACTTTTTGATTGTGTCCCCCCCCCCCCCCTTTTTTTTGTTCCCATGTCAAGCAAACCAGATCCACAGTCAGTGGTTGTGGGTTATTAAGTTATTCCAAGTGCAAGTCTAATAAACTGGGTATAAACAACATTTATTTGGCTGAAAGGTTTTGTTTTTAATGTGCATTAATTAATTTGGTTCTCTGTTTCTCTGTCTCTGTCTCTCTCTCTCTCTATCAATCTCTCTCTCTCTCTCTCTCTCTCTCTCTCTCTCTCTCTCTCTCTCTCTCTCTCTCTCTCTCTCTCTCTCTCCTCTCTCTCTCTCTCTCTCTCTCTCTCTCTCTCTCTCTCTCTCTCTCTCTCTCTCTCTCTCTCTCTCTCTCTCTCTCTCTCTCTCTCTGTCTCATGTGTGTGTGTGTGTGTGTGTGAGAGAGAGAGAGAGAGAGAGAGAGAGAGAGAGATTTTTTCGTTTGCAATTTCATTCTTGTTCAGTTTCTTTGTTATTTATTGAATTTCATTGTTTTGTTATATATTTTTTTCTCAATGTCATTACAACTTTTATGGCTAATCTGACAATAAATTGGTTCCAGTCCAGTCCAGTGTGTGTGTGTGTGTGTGTGTGCGTGTGCGCTAATTTATAGTTTAGACATCACACATATGTTTACAACTCTCAATCTCAAAATGTTTCAGTTTCATGACAGTAACCCTAGGCTGATCCTAACCTAATCCCTTTCCTGAGAGCGGCAGAATGTTGCTTCTCGGTGAAAATTGTCAACGCAAAAATGCGATGGGGATGTGTATTAGGTATGAGGTACTTTATAGTCACAGAGGCATCTGTCAAATTCGGGTTGCTCCCACCTGGAGAGCGTGTCGCAGCCAGGGGCGCACCACCCAATTTATTAAAAAACAATTTGCATGCGATCTTTGTGTGACTGATGAAGAAGGAGTGGGGGTGGGTGGGTGTTAAATTTGGACCAAATGACAAGTTTTTCGTTGCCACTGGGTTTAACGTGTACTAAGTGCATGGGCACACGGAACCTCAGTTTATCGTCTCATCCGAAAGACTCCACGTTCAGACCGCAAGGCCTAGTGCAGAGTGAGAGGAAAAATCTCCTGTACCCAGGTTTGAACTCGGGTTTACTTGACACGAGGCGAACGCGATACCTCTGTGCCACTCTACACCTTTGCCTCTTTGTTGTTGTTTGTGTGTGTGTTTCTCTCTCTAGGGTCGGGTGGAGAAAGCAATGTTACTGCTTTTCCCATTTCCCTGGTCAAATATTATTTTTTAATTTTATATTTCGTTTTGTGTCCCACTTGGTGACTGTGTGCCTGTTTTCCTGTCTGTCTGTCGTACACAGACACATTGTCTGCCTGCTCATATTTCTGTCTCTTTCTTTGTATTTTCTGGGTTTAAAACAGCCTGCTGTAGTGCCTGCATCCTCATGAACTGAATGGGAAAGAATGAGGCTTTTTGACTACTACTTGGCCACACGAAAGGGCAATTATTTTAGGACTGAGTTGACCATGTCACCTAGTGACGAGTCAGGAGGAGATCATTTTCTGTGGCTATAAACTGCTACTTTGTGACAAGCAAGGGCGATAATCTTATGTAGGTGGCACACATATTGCACGAGACGGGGGCAGATACGTTACAGTATAAAGCCTCAATCTCATTTTGCAAATACAGTATATATTCATATACTGTAGCGGTACCATAGCCGATGAGGTTTTACCGAGGCGTGGTTACCGCTACACATATCTGTATTTTAAAAAAATCGGGACTTTGCTGGTGTGGCACTGCCTCTGGGCATTGCCCCCAGTAATGTTCCCACCATCTTTGTATTTACAAATGTCCCATATGTGTCTATGACCGAGAGGACGTAAAACACCATTTTTCTTCCTCCTCGCAAATACAGCAACACTTGTACTTTTCGTCAGTTATTTAATACGAAAGGGCTCCAACAGATTACTAGAAGTCATTTAACGCTGAAAATAATATAGTGTGTTTGTTGGTGAAAATAGAAAATGCTTGTCGAGTATAGAGTTCAAAACTCTGTCAGGAAGGAAAGTGAGGAGTATTAAGCATTCAACATGCTTTATTTCTTTTCTTTTACTGCAATCTCCCGTAATTATGACTAGGGGAAGACGGGGTAAAAAGCGCATGGGCGGGTAAGAAGCCCACCCCAATTATCATGAAATAAAGAAAATTTCAGTCAAATTTGCCCATGAAACGAATGCTAGACATTAACGCTCGTCTCATGGGCAAAATGAGACTGAAATTTGCTTCATTTCATGAGATAATTGGGGTGGGCTTCTTACCCGCCCATGCGCTTTTTACCCCGTCTTCCCCTACCGATAAGTGACCGTCGGTCTGAACGTGGAGTCTTTCGGATGAGACAATAAACTGAGGTCCCGTGTGCCCATGCACTTAGCACACGTTAAGCCCAGTGGCAACGAAAAAGCTGTCATTTGGTCAGAATTTACCCCCCCGCCCCTTTCCTTCCTCACCAGTCACACAAAAATCGCATGCAAAAAAAAAAGAGGATGGCGCGCCTCTGGTTGCGACGTGCTCTCCAGGTGGGAGCAACCCGAATTTCACAGAGACGCCTCTGTGACTATATTAAAGTACCAAATACCTAAAACAAACAATAACCTGCAAATGTCCGACCAGATAAATTCCCAAAATGTAATGGGTGTTTTTAGGGGGTAGGGGAAGACGGGGTAAAAAGCGCATGGGCGGGTAAGAAGCCCACCCCAATTATCTCATGAAATGAAGCAAATTTCAGTCTCATTTTGCCCATGAGACGAGTGTTAATGTTTAGCATTCGTCTCATGGGCAAATTTGACTGAAATTTGCTTCATTTCATGAGATAATTGGGGTGGGCTTCTTACCCGCCCATGCGCTTTTTACCCCGTCTTCCCCTACCCGAACTCATTCCCGGATCCCCCAAAATAGTAAAATCTTTAAAAAAAATTTTTTAGTAACGATCTCCAGAAAGACAAACTAACAAAGACAAAAACAAAGCCCCTAGCAGATGCAATGAACGAAGAAAACAAAAACCCTTAGCTGAAAAATAATAGAAACGCAACTTTTTCAAATTAGACACACTATTGAAATGGGACCAAATGTAATGATCAGGGTAAAGCCTAAAAAGTCTTTTAACCATTTAAAGATAGAATTTGGTAACATTCTATCTTTAAACGGTTATATCTTCATGTTGATCAGGATATAAGAGGCGTTTTTGTTTTTAAATTTTTTTTATTTTTATAACCATAATACACTTTTTAACACGAACCCCGGTTCCCAATCTTCTCAAAGAATATTTTAACTTGCGAACTGAGAGAATATCTGTACCCCATCTTCATTATAAGTGTTGTCTCTGTTCTGTCTATGTATGTTCTGTGATGTTTTATCTTCATTTTCTCATACCCTACTAATACACATGTCCCATATGTGCCCACCCGGGTCGAGAGGACGTAAAACACCAAAATGTCTTCTTCATAACCATAATACTGACTTGAAGTCTAAGAAGTAACTTCTTAGACAGAGACGCCTCTGTGACTATAATGTACCTAAGCTAACCTAACCTAACCTAAACATCATTCTACCAATACCAGTTGGATTTGTTTTAGCCATCCCCCCAAAGAAAAGAAACATCGTTTCTAGGCGATTTAGAGACGGTTTCCTTCTAGACGATTATGTGAGATATGACAGAAAGAAAGACTATTCACGTGCAGACTGATCCTCAGTAGCAACACAGTTCTCCCCCTTTACTTTACCTTCACTATTCCTTGCTGCCTGGGAAATAGGAGGCACTCTGTCCTCTCTCTAGGCCTATCGGTGAAGCTGGTTGGCCCATCATCTCTGTCTGTTGTCTCGCTCTCAGCCGTCTTTCCCTCCACAGACCACGTGCCTGACTCCAAAGACAGCGCGCGCCACTTACGACCTCCACAAGCTGTGGTGGCTCAGTTGATGCGCGTGTAGCACGTGTCTAGATAGGCCCTAGCGCGTGCACTGTTACATCGAGAGGACAGTGTGGTAGGGCTTAGCCTATTGATGACAGTTGTGGTTGAGCTAGAATGTATTTAAATGTTATTAGGCTTTGAGCTAATATGCATGTGCCAGGAATGGATGGATAGCTTGTCCATTCGAAGTCTTTTAGCCTCAGGGCTGAGTGTAAAAAAGCAAATTGTATGCTTATCTCTTAACCCTGATTAAACTAAATTTCGTTCGTTCGTTAGAAGTCAGTACTTAATAATATAAATTTACATTGAACAGATAAAATCATCTTTTTTTCTCTTCTTTTTCTTTTCTTTTCTTTTGTTGTATAGGCTGGAAACATTTCCTCTGTTGTGTTATTTTGTTTAAGCGAGCGTGTAATTTTCCAGTTATCATGAACTAAAAAACCCAAACAAACAAGGGTGGATAAGAGAATTCGCAAGTGAAAAATGATTTGACTGTTAAAAAAATGTCAGGTAAATTTGGATACAACCAAAATCAAACGTCAATACTGTCAGTAAATGATTGTAATAGACACAAAGGACTGATTTATTATGGTTATAATAAACGACTATCGAGTCGACAAAACATACAATTGACGCGAGAGAATTCGTAAGTGAAAAATGATTTTGACTTTGTTAAAATGTTAGGTAAATTTTGAGACAACCAAAATCAAATGTTAATACTATGAGTAATTGATTGTAATGGATACAAAGGACCGATTTATTATGGTTATAATAAAAGACTATCGAGTCGACAAAATATACAATTGACGCGCGGCAATTAAAACAAAATTGACTTTGTTTTATGTGATATTTTGATGTATTGGTACAGGTAAAGGCTTAGAAAACTTTTAGCTGATGTAACTTAAACAAATATATTTATTGTTTTGTTAATAAACAAACATCAAGAACATAAAACATATGTCAACATAGTAATCAGTTGGACGAACATTTCTACTGAAAGAGCAAACTCACAGATATTCTTATGTGACAACAACTGAAAAAAACTTTTTTTGAAAAGCTAATGATTAATCAGAGATAGGAAAAAAGCGACAGTCCCACAGATTGGCTGTATAGGAAACTTTCGGTATTCATGGTTGTATATCAATCGACCAGAACTGGAACACTCACAGAGAATGAGCAACACTTCGTTTGTTGTATATCAATCGACCAGAACTGGAACATTCACAGAGAATGAGCAACACTTCGTTTGTTGTATATCAATCGACCAGAACTGGAACATTCACAGAGAATGAGTAGGCCTAACACTTCGTTTGTTGTATATCAATCGACCAGAACTGGAACATTCACAGAGAATGAGTAGGCCTAACACTTCGTTTCTTAATAAAAACGCATCGTTTATGAAACTCCCAACTAATAAATCATTTTGTAAAAAGAACTGAAAACTGTAGTGGCTCTTTCACGCCGTCAATGTAGTGTAGTTTGTGGAGGACAGATTCCAAGATGGAAGGCTTGATCATGTTGTCATCCATGGGAGGGAAGAAAAAGCACAGGACTGTGAGGATGTTGTCATCACCATCGTCGTCGTTGATGTCATCGTCGTTGTTGTCGTTGTCGCTGCTGTTGCTGTGTTGTGTCCCCGTGGGGACGAGGCAAACCTCTGCCAGGGGCGGCTACAAGAGACAGAGGGGCAATGCTGATACAGGTAGGCCTGAGAGTGCTCTGTTTGTTTGACATATTGTGTCCGTGTTTTTCATTGTGGAGGCCTATCTATCTTAGCATGGGTGCTACTCTTTCATTTTTACACTGATTTCAGTATGTTTAATTTTACCAGAAACCGAACTTCAGTTTTGTTTTAATTCATGAAAACAAAAATGACCTCAAGCGATTTGGGCCGTTTTGAACTTGGTTGTTCTATCTTGGAAGTTTACAAAGTACTAATTTTACGAGGCTTATCAGACTCAAACTGTCTCTGTCTCTCATTTTAACTGTCTGTCTGTCTCGTTGTATCTCTCTCTTAAGTTGCCTCCCTGAATCGTCCGACGGGGCTCTGCCCCTGTACCCTGCCTGGGCCGTGGGTCCCTGGACCCCAGCTTTTCATTTTTATTTTATTTTTGGGAGTTGCACCCATGTATATATACTACTCAAAATAATTCAAAGGCCATTCTCGTATTTGGCATGCTTTTGAACATTCAAATTGGTGTCCAATACCAAATTTCTTTCTTTTTTGTGGTCAAGTATTCAGCTGTTTCTCGCCCAAACATGCTACACCGAAAGAGAAACGCAACAGACAAAACACCACCCCACAACTGACCTTTCTTTCGATTATTTTTTTTTTAGCTAAGCGCATCCAAACTTATTGGCCAGTTTTCGTGGATTTAGCGTTTATTTTTCATGTTAGTCAGTGTAGCATGTTTGGATAAGAAACGTCTGAATGCTCTGAGAGAAAAACATGCCGATTGGGACATTATCTTACAGTTTCATAATGAAATTTGGTCAGAAATGTTTGTATTAAAAAAAAATACCAACTTGATTTTTAAAAGCATGACTAATATGAGAGTGGCCCGTGATTTCGTTTGAGTAGTATATGACTAGACGAATATCTGTTGTATTTTTCATGTATGTGTTTGTCTTAGGCATGATTGCGCGTCTGTTCTATCTGTCTGTCTGAACGTCGTTTTCTCTGACCCGGTCAGTCAGTATATGATTGTGTTTATCTTCTTTTTTTTATTTTTTATTTTTACTGTATCGTTCACCTGCATCTGCGTGTCTGTCTGATTCTCTCTCTCTCTCTCTCTCTCTCTCTCTCTCTCTCTCTCTCTCTCTCTCTCTCTCTCTCTCTCTCTCTCTCTCTCTCTCTCTCTCTCTCTCTCTCTCTCTCTCTCTCTCTCTCTCTCTCTCTCTCTCTCTCTCTCTCTTTCCCCATTTTTGCTTATTTGCATTGTTTCTTGTTTTCTTGTTATTTGATAGTCATGGTTTGTTTTTTTCCTCCTTGAGGGCATGGTGTAAAGAAGCGAAAGCTTATCTGTTTACCCTCATTAAAAAACATTCGTATTCGTATTCGTATTCGTATTCGTATCTCTCTCTCTCTCTCTCTCTCTCTCTCTCTCTCTCTCTCTCTCTCTCTCTCTCTCCCTCTCTCTCTCTCTCTCTCTCTCTCTCTCTCTCTCTCTCTCTCTCTCTCTCTCTCTCTCTCTCTCTCTCTCTCTCTCTCTCATATTCCCATTATATCTTATAATTATTTTAAAAGTGGTATTCTGAAAAAAATCTCATTGTCTCAGAATTGTTTCCCCCCTTTGTTCGTACTCAATGTAAGCCACCAGTTCAAGTTCACCATTGTTAATTATTATCCATGTTTGCTTTTAATTCCCATTAAAAAAATTCTTTTTCAGTTATTTTATGTGCCAGTTTTTGTTCCATTTTCTTGACTTGATTGTTTTTATGTCAAACTCATCTCTCTCTCTCTCTCTCTCTCTCTCTCTCTCTCTCTCTCTCTCTCTCTCTCTCTCTCTCTCTCTCTCTCTCTCTCTCTCTCTCTCTCTCTCTCTCTCTCTCTCTCTCTCTCTCTCTCTCTCTCTCTCTCTCTCTCTCTCTCTCTCTCTCTCTCTCTCTCTCTCTCTCTCTCTCTCTCTCTCTCTCTCTCTCTCTCTCTCTCCTAAAATCTTTATCCTTGAAAAATAAAGTTAAAGTTTTCAAAGTTTCAAAGTTCTCTCTCTCTCTCTCTCTCTCTCTCTCTCTCTCTCTCTCTCTCTCTCTCTCTCTCTCTCTCTCTCTCTCTCTCTCTCTCTCTCTAAAATATTTATCCTTCAAAAATAAAGTTAAAGTTTTCAAAGTTTCAAAGCTCTCTCTCTCTCTCTCTCTCTCTCTCTCTCTCTCTCTCTCTCTCTCTCTCTCTCTCTCTCTCTCTCTCTCTCTCTCTCTCTCTCTCTCTCTCTCTCTCTCTCTCTCTCTCTCTCTCTCTCTCTCTCTCTCTCTCTCTCTCTCTCTCTCTCTCCATGACTGTGACTGCTTTTTCCTGTTTTTCCTTCTCTCACTCTCTCTCTGTCTGTGTGTATGGCTTTTCAAGTTTTCTCAGTGTTCATCTTCTTTGTTCTTCTTTCTCTTTGGTTTAATCGATTTGTTTATATTGAATAACACACAGTAAAGCAGCAACATAAACAAACTGGAACGAGCACAACAAGCTTAAAGCTTATACAAGGCGCTCAAACATTATGCAATATTGGCTGTCAAAAGTAATAAGAGAATGGAACAGAACATGATAATGAAAATGATAGCATACAAAACGTACAAACGATGTGCTTCATGCCCGGAGCATTAGGCTATGTACACACATAAGCGAATATTCCATGCGGAAACCCGTGCGCAATCCATAAACAAGTGAAACAAAGAAGGGAAAAGATTTGCGCACGTGCCCGAATTTCCCCTATATGCGTAAACTTTTATCCTTCTTTCTTCCACTTATTTAGGGTTTTCCGTACGGAACTTACGCGTCTACTGTGAACCCGGCCTTAGGGCCGACATTTGTCTTGTCACAATGGCGCATGTCATACTTCTGTCGTTCTCTTTTCATTTCACTTTTTAGTTCGGTACAGTGCTTTCAGTTGTCACCATAATAGAACAACTTCGGATATAATGTTAACTGATTCTGGACGAATTACGAGTATACTCGGAACAGGAGAACGCCAGTCAACGAGTATTCTCGGAACAGGAGAACGCCAGTCAACGAGTATTCTCGGAACAGCAATTTTTTTAGTCTAAAACCTGTCTAAATCTATGTTTTTTTCCCAATCCAAACCACGTTTTTCTAGTTGCATCTCTTCATCACTGTTCCAGCTTTCGCTTTACTTATGTTTATGTTTACTAATGTTTGGTATTTCTATCTAATTTTAATGTTAAAAATGTCCCAAAAATCGGCCCTAAGCAAGCCTCAGAAAATAGGGGAAGACGGGGTAAAAAGCGCATGGGCGGGTAAGAAGCCCACCCCAATTATCTCATGAAATTAAGCAAATTTCAGTCTCATTTTGCCCATGAGACGAGCGTGAATGTCTAGCATTCGTCTCATGGGCAAATTTGACTGAAATGTTCTTTATTTCATGAGATAATTGGGGTGGGCTTCTTACCCGCCCATGCGCTTTTTACCCCGTCTTCCCCTACTTTAATCGTTTGCATTAACAGTGATATATTGATAGTAATAAGGACACTTAATGAGTTTGATTTTAATGCAGGTAAACACGATCTGAAATCGGACAAGTGCAACGCTGAGCGGAAGCAAAGTCCCCTCTCAGCATCACCGAGCTACTCGGAAATCGGAATGTGTCGGCTGTGCACATACATAAAAACGCATCAGAACAGCACGTAACTAGAGGAAGACGGGGTAAAAAGCGCATGGGCGGGTAAGAAGCCCACCCCAATTATCTCATGAAATAAAGAAAATTTCAATCACATTTGCCCATGAGACGAATGCTAGACATTAACGCTCGTCTCATGGGCAAAATGAGACTGAAATTTGCTTCATTTCATGAGATAATTGGGGTGGGCTTCTTACCCGCCCATGCGCTTTTTACCCCGTCTTCCCCTACATAAAAACGCATCAAAACAGCACCTAAACTGAATAGATTTTTTTATATATAGCCTTGGGGTTCGGACCCGTGATTTGAGCGCGCGCGATCATGCGCACACGCACGCACAGAAAAATTCATGACAACTGTGTTATAGACCATTCATGAAGAAATGTTGTGAAAAAAACCCCGCATTGAAATACATGCAAAACTTCGCGAGATATTATTAGCGATTATGTGTTTCGGGGTTTGAACCCCGTAACTAGCGCGACCTTGACCTTAATGTAAAACTAAATACATCAGTGGATAGCTTGCATCTTGGCAAACTAGTATACCAAATTTGATGATGATAGACTGAATAGCTTTTGAGAAAAAAACGGACGAATAGCCGGACGGAGGCACGCCGGACGGACGCCGCCGGACGGACCAGGACAAAAACAATAGGGGGAAGACGGGATAAAAAGCGCATGGGCGGGTAAGAAGCCCACCCCAATTATCTCATGAAATGAAGCAAATTTCAGTCTCATTTTGCCTATGAGACGAGCGCGCGCTAATGTCTAGCATTCGTCTCATGGGCAAATTTGACTGAAATTTTCTTTATTTCCTGAGATAATTGGGGTGGGCTTCTTACCCGCCCATGCGCTTTTTACCCCGTCTTCCCCTAGTTCCCCGAACCTTCGGCTCGGGGACTAAAAATAAACTCGGATCACCCAGTAATGTTGTCAAAACTGAATCACTGACAGTGTGAGTGTTGTTGCGCTTCTTATTGTTATAGACATTTTTCTAGGCAGCCCCAGGCTAGTAATGGAGTTTACCTGAGGCAGTGAAGTCCTGAAGGGGTTTGTATAATGTTAATTATAACACAGTGGCTACGGGTACGGCGTCGCTGCAACACTCAGACCATGTTCAAGGATAGTAGCTCTTCCTAGTCGAATTTTTCGTCAACAAAATGCATTTTCTTATATCGTATATTTAACGCATCTTGGTAAGGAATAGGGTTAGGGATAGGGTTAGGAACATGTCAGAGTTGATGTTAGTAGTTTTTGAAGACATTTGCGCACAATTTATGCGTCCCGTGATGGAGCGCCGTAGGGCCTACCTGTAGCCTGGATAATGTGAGATACGGGCCCGTACCCCGAGCCTCTGCCTAATTATAAATTGTCGGGGTAAACAAACAAACAAACCAAAAACAAATAAGAAAAACAACAACAAACAAACAAAACAAAACAACTACAACAACAATCCACAAGGCCTATACTTCTGATTGATTTTTTTTTTATCAAATACCTCTTACCTCTATTATTTAAAAAAACAAAACTTATTCAGTCAAAGGATGATGACTGAAAATTGGAAGACGATTGGAATTTATGATTTTGAATAATTATACTTAGAGACATATCTAACTTTATATTTATTATTTATGCATCTGTATCGTTAAAAATTCGGGACTT
The DNA here is from genome assembly GCA_017654935.2 of Phymorhynchus buccinoides. Taxonomy (NCBI): domain Eukaryota; kingdom Metazoa; phylum Mollusca; class Gastropoda; order Neogastropoda; family Raphitomidae; genus Phymorhynchus; species Phymorhynchus buccinoides. The sequence goes on along the minus strand of CM065681.1, from coordinate 4,210,875 downwards.
TCCTGGTGTTGCACTGCCTCCAGGCGTTGCCTCCAGGATCTTTCCAACCATCGTTATATCTACTAATGTCCCATATGTGTCTAACTCTTTCAGACCGGAGGACGTTAAACGTATTTTCATCGAGACATATCTAATTCCGTGCTTCATTAATTATTTTGTTATATTATGGACTAAGTAATTGAATCTGAAATTCCAACTGTTTTTCTTTCTTTTTTTCTAAAGAGCAAATGAAAAAAAAAAGAAGTGTCGAAGGTGAAGGAGAAGACAAAGACGATGACGAGGAAAAAGAACCAAAACGAATACAAACAAATAAACAAACATCTAAATACAAATATTGGATGAAACACACACACACACACACACACACACACGCACTCTCTCTCTCTCTCTCTCTCTCTCTCTCTCTCTCTCTCTCTCTCTCTCTCTCTCTCTCTCTCTCTCTCCTCTCTCTCTCTCTCTCTCTCTCTCTCTCTCTCTCTCTCACACACACACACACACACACACACACACACACACACACACACACACACACACACACACACACACACACACACACACACACACACACACACACACACACACACACACACACACACACACAGAGTTAGTATTGGATGGAAACATTCTTGCTTATAAGCATTCAGTTAAATTTTTAGGTGTATATTTGACATCAAAATTAAATTGGACAGTTCATATTGAGTATTTGATTTCAAAAGCGAGAAAAAGACTTAATTTTCTGAAAATTATAAACAAACAATCATGGAGTCAAAATACCAAAACATTACTACATCTTGCAAATTCTTTAGTTCGATCAGTACTATCCTATGGGCAAGAGGTTTATT
>CM065681.1:4182533-4190033 GCA_017654935.2 Phymorhynchus buccinoides | reverse complement strand
TTTAATCTTGTCCATAGGACAGAGCATAATGTAATTTTCACATATGTAAGTATGTAAAATTGTTAAAAGTTATGTTGTTTTTGTTTTAATTGAGTAGTGGGACCTAACCCCTACTAACTGATCTTTTAGGTATATAAGTTCGGTTTTAATCTGGGTCCGTCTATAACGAGTTGGTTATAAGAGCCAGTCGTTTCGTTTTCTTTTCCCAGGAACCTTTGTACACCACTACTATGTGTGTACCCTTTATTTATTGATTGTACCTGTCCTATTAGGACGTTTTATGCTTAGATTAAGATTATTTTATTAAAATCTATATCTTTAAAATTGTTTATTATGTTAAAAATAAGTTAAGATTTGGTAAAAAGCTAGTTTGTGAATATTGAAGTGTAATAGTTATGTTAAAAGTTGCTATTAAAATCTGGTTTGTTTTATGTATATTTTGGTCTGTTACTTGACCATGTGTAATTTATTATTTAAATAAATGAGATCTAGTCCAGATCCGTTATATTATATAGAGCCGTTTACAAGTGGGGGGACATACCGCCAGAGGCCTCCATTGTTATAAATAATTTTATTTTTTCCATCTGATCCCAGGGGGGGGTAGCAACAAAGACTCTCCCGCCCCTGATGTCATGATGGAGTCTGAGATTTTAAGTGAAATAGATGGAAGTTTTTCTTATTTATATTTAAGCTCTAGATGGTTTTAAAGAGAAGGTGAGAGAGTTGAGGGTGGGGATGAGTAACGATTCCTGTGTGCTCGGAACGGAGGGAGGGAGGGGAAGGGACCCCTCCTCTCCGCCCCGAGCAGTGACAGGACACCGCATGGGCAATCCCAAAAAGGGGGGGGAGCACAAGCGTAAAACGCAACGGTTACGAGAGAAACCCCCGTTGTGCGTACCGGACACCTATCTGCATGGGAGAAGGGATTTTAAAAGATAGTGGGCTCAAAAGAGTCACTTCAGCCCATCAGGCACATATTTTAGTTAAAAGGGAGAAGGGGGAAGAAGGGAGCGGGAATGCAGACAGGTATACGGCCCGCACACCAGGGGGACTCTATTCCCACCAGTAAAAATGGTTCAGTTTTTAGACAAGGTGTTTAAATGATACCTGGCCAATTGCCCCGGCGAGCCAAACTATTGGTGACCAACCTAATTTACCATGTTCACATAAGAAATTCTTTTCATTGTATATTAAGTTATTTTGTTTACATTTGTCTATGACAGGTTGTAATTCCTTCTTTATCTGATTGCAGGGATCAAAAATATGATTCAGGCTAAAGATCTTTCCACATTTACATGGGGTGTTCCTAAATTTACATCGGATGGAGTCAGTGTAGAATCTGTTGATTCTGCCTTGAATTTTATGGGGAACGGGCAGATAAAGTCCACCATTAATAAATTTCCTGCACCGGAGGTGGGCTTCTACATAGGAATCCAATTCCTCAGCCCATCTCCGGTACACACAACGTTTCAGATGATTTTTAATCTCTGACAGGGATAATTTAATATTTATAAATTGACCCTCGGTTTGTTCAGCTGCCCTTTTGGCTGCCGTGTCAGCAAGGTCGTTCCCTGTGAGTCCCAAATGGGAGGGAATCCACATGATGGTTAAATCGATACCTTTGATTCTTATTTGGTGTATAAGATTTTGTATCTCTTGAATGATTTTCCTTCTATTTTGTGTATTATTTTGCAATGCTTGTATCGAGGATAAGGAATCTGTGAGGATTGTAACCTGAAACAATGATTTTTGGAACTCGTTTATAAAAAAACAGGCTTCCAGAATTGCCCAGAGTTCTGCGCTAAAGATTGAGATTTTTGAATTTAGTTGAAAGGATTTAGTAATTTTGAGGGTTGGAATAGTAAAAGCGCACCCTATTTGTGAGTCGGAGATCTTAGAACCGTCCGTATATATTAATAAATGGTGTTTAATTTCAGAAATTTTTTCTTTGGCAGCAACTGAAAGTAGATTTGGTTGGTTTGATTTTGAGTACATTTGGTGTAGAAAAGTGTCAAAGTGTGCTGATTCCCATTCCCAATGTGGGATAGGGAATTTTGGATGAGTTTCAATATCATCTATTTCCAGGCCCGCCATAGAGAGCATTTCCCGGGAATAGTCTAATGGGTTGCAGACTTTTTGTGCAATAATTGGTTTTTGTTGTTGGAAGGATGGATGGCTATAAAAAGGGTCTTCGAATTCTTCCTTAAAACTTTCTATTGAAAAATGATTTGTTGCGTATAATCTTGTTAGAAATGTAGCAGTGTTTAATTTCATAAGGTGATTTAATGGAATCCAACCTATTATTCCGTAAATCAGGTTAGTATTTGCAAACTTTGGAACGTTGAGGGCTGCTTTTAGGGCTTTTAGTTCTATTGTTTGTAGTTTGTTTACTAGGTTACTTGTGATGTTATGGAATGTTTCCATCCCATACGTTAGACGACTGCGAACTAGAGCTTGTGTTAAAAGAACAAGAAACTTGGAGTTTTGAGCCCATGTCTGGGAAGAGATAATTCGGACAAAGTTGGCACCTTTTATAGCTTTTTTGCAAAGGTGGTCAATATGTGGGCTCCAGTTAAGGCGTGGTGTGAGTATCACCCCTAGAAACTTTACTTTATTTGTCATTGGTTTTGGTTGGCCCAGAATGTTAATGTTAATGTTTTTTTGAATTAGATTATGGCGAAAGCACATAAACTCACACTTGTCTGGGGACAGGGAGAATCCATTTTTCTGTAAGTAATCAATAATAAGACTTGTGTTAGTTTGATGATTTTGTAGGTATTTAGCTAGAGCTTTTGAGCTTTTTGTGAATGCTGACGACCAGATGGCTATGTCGTCAGCATACATAGAAATTTGACAATTTTTGAGTTTTAGATTGGAAATGTCATGAATCATGATATTGAAAAGAGTTGGGGCGATAATGCTGCCTTGGGGGACCCCCATGTCAATTTGATGTATTTTTGACACGGAGGACCCCACTTTGACTCTTAAAGCACGGTTATTTATGAAGTTTTGTATAAAATTAAACATATTCCCGTGAATACCGAGACTGCTGACTTTATCTAGAAGCCTCCCATGCCAAACGGAGTCGTACGCCCCTTTGATATCAAAAAAGGTGGCGAGGACTTTCCTGCGTCTCGCAAAGGCCTTTTTGACGTAGGAGGTTAATCTTATAACTTGTTCCATGCAGCATCTATGTTTTCGAAAACCTGCCTGGAATTTGGGAAGAACGTTATTTTTTTCCAAATAGAAATCCAGTCTGCTTTTTACGATACGCTCGTAAATTTTACCCAGATGTGGGGTGAGGGAAATGGGGCGGTAGCTTGCGGGGTCCCTAGCCGGTTTTCCAGGCTTAGGGATCCCGACTACCTGTGCCTCCTTCCATGCATTTGGGATTTCGCCCTCAGCCCAGCATCCGGAATAAAAATGGTGCAGGACTTTGAGAAAAGATGGGGGCAATTTCTTTATGATTGTATAGGAGATAGGATCATCTCCTGTTGCTTTATTTGTTTTCCTAATCATATTAATGGCGGCAGCAAGCTCGGTAGTCTTTAAGGGAGCATTGATGGTATGTGAATTGTCATTAGACTTTTCAAAATGATAGTTTATTTTTCGTTTATCCCGTTGAAAAACAGGCAAGTGTTTTGTTTGGCTCGCCTGGGCAAACCGGTTGGCCAGGACATCAGCGGTATCTGAATCAGTGGTTGTCAAGTTATCCCCATCTAGGACACGCGTGTTAATATTATAGCCTTTATTTTGGACCTTCTTTAGACGTTTCCAGGCCTTGCCTAGGTCCTTGAAATTAATAATGTCTTAATGTTAAAGCAACCCTCAGAAACACATTAATAAAGAATAGAGATAATGTTGTTTCCATCAACACATAATAAAGCATTTACATTTTTGTGATTTGTTTATTGCTTCATTTTTGCATGTTGTCGAAAATCACTATTCTGTGTGAAAAGACATTACATTAAAGATTCATTCATTCATTCATTCATTCATTCATTCTTTCATTCATTCATTCATTCATTCATTCATTCATTCATTCATTCATTCATTCATTCATTCATTCATTCATTCATTCATTCATTCATTCATTCATTCATTCATTCATTCATTCATTCATTCATTCATTCATTCATTCATTCATTCATTCATTCATTCATTCATTCATTCATTCATTCATGTTTCATTCATTCATTCATTCATTCATTCATTCATTCATTCATTCATTCATTCATTCATTCATTCATTCATTCATTTCCACATTCCACCTAACCTGTACGGTCTTTTCCATAATAGCTTGACATCTGATAGCCCCCCCCCCCCCTCTTTGTATTGAGGGCATCGGTATTAAACTGATGATTAAACAGTACCTCCAGGATGGGCCCACTCCTTATTTTCGAAGGCCAGCGCACCAGAAGAACTTGTTCATGAGGACAGATGCTACGAGGACGCAAAGATTGCTTTCAGCGTCACCGTCCTAGCCTAGATTAGCAACTGTCTGTTTTATTAGTACTTTCTCTTTTAAAATATTTGTCTTTTATGTTCGTTTCATTTTTAGCAATTGTTTGGCTAAAGCTAGAAAAGTGTCCCTGACATAGTAACCGTTTTATGTACTGTATCTGTGTCTGTATCAGTTACGTTGAAGGAGCCTATGAAGATTACTCAACGGAAAGGGGAGAGCGCTTTACGAGTTTAAAATACTGTCCTGATGGTATGACAGTAAGACAATGGGCCATAGACCTTACTACAGCACAAAACCAACAACAACAGCTAGCCAACAAACAAACAACAACAACAACAACAACAACAACAAAACAACAACAATTTGTTAACAGCTATCTTTTGCTTCATACCTCATCGTTGCTTTTGAAACATTTTAGGACCTCGTTCCCCACCCGTCTCCCTCAAACCGAAAACCAAATGTGAAACCTTCCCACCCCCACTTTGTATATAGGCCTAATGTATTGTCTGTTATGTTGTGTTTTCTCATAAGTTAAGAGATTGATCACCTTCTGTTTTTTAACAAATTGACTAGCCATACCAGCATTGCAATATAATGCCATACTAGCATTGCAGGAGAACTCGGTTACTGAAACCAAGTGGCGATAAAGATGGAATCAGCAGCTTAACTTGATCTTTCCATTAGGCCCAAGTCACACGCTTCTCTATGCTGATTGATAGACTGTTCAAAGCTCCAAATGAAATGCAAATACATTATTTCATGCAACAACCTCTTAATGTCTTGCTATTATCCCAACTGACTGCCCCAATCAATAGTTATATTTTTTAGCTTTAGGAATGATGTAACCCAGAAACAAGAACAGATCCGAGGTTAATCTCATTCTGTATCGAACCTCTTTCTTCACACGCGCGCATGAACGCATGCACAAGCACACCCACCCACGCACGCACGCACACACACACAACACACACACGCGCGCGCGCGGAGCAAACAAAAGCAGTAAAAGGCATTCTTGGCGCGTTAGCTCACCAGGCGTCATCCATGTTGGGCCGCCATTAACGATGACCCGACATGCAACAGTGCAGGAAGCGCGTCACAGCACAGCAGTTGATGACGTTCCACTCATATATTCGGGCTACGCGCGCCAGACAGAGACCTTCCAGACGGCTACCCCCCTTCAACCTGCCCCCGCTCCCCTCCTCTCTCTGAAATGAATCAGGAAGAGGGCAGGCAGAGCATAATCGAATTAGCTGAAGAGAAAATTAACATCGGAAAAGAGCTATTTTGCTGCGGGGATGTTCTGTAAAGCCTGAACCAGCCCAGTGAACTCCAGGGGGGCAATATAAAAGCGAGATGGAACGAGAAAGAGTTTCAGGCCCTACTAGTGGGGCAGACATCTTGGAAGGATTTAAGAATTTTGAAAAAGAAATGAAAGTAACTCTTCCCACCCACCCTCCTCCTCCTCCCCAGCAGCTTCTCAAGAACCTCCCCCCCCCCCCCCCCTGACCAAGCTCTTCGTCTAAAGCCTGGGGAAAAACAATCCCACCCCAACCGTCTCCTGTAATTTCTTGTCAATTAAAACTTATGATGTGATTTTAAACGTTAACTCGGTGACGAATGCCTGCGCATTAGGGATAATTTACTGTGGGAGGTCTTTAAAGTTAGCTCCAGAACAAACTTCCATTCGGCTCCCCCATGCTCCATGCCCCAACCCCCAACCTCCATTCCAACCCACTCAATACATTTTCACCCCCCCTGTGGGTTTTTTTTACTACCAAATCGGGAGCAAGTCATTATGAGCTAAATTCAGAAAAGAATGTGATGGGCTAATTACCAAAACACATAAATGCTGGATCTGTTGCACAAAACTGAAGTGAAAAAATAAAAACAGTAAAAAAGTAGAAACAGTCAAACAAAGCAAAAGAATAACAGAACGAAGTAGCCACAGTCTGAGCTCCCAAAGCAAAGATTGAAAGACAGTAGAATCAGAGCTACCCTTTTAATCTTACCAAGTATTTAAGGAAAAGGGAAGCAGTGGGTACAGGTTAATTAAAGGAAAGGGCACTAATTAATTGAATGAAGCGAGTCCCCAAAGTACAGTGTCTAGAAGTCAGGGGAGAAGAGACCCTCCAGCCTTGAAGGTACTGTTATCAAAGGCTAGGGAGAAATGTTCCAATCACAAGGGCAGAAGTTTCCACCCGTTGTCTCTGTCTCTGTCTCTCTGTCTGCCTGGCTGTCTCTGTTTCTCACCCCACCCCCTTCTCCTACGCTCCATATTGATCATGATGATGATTATTTCACTTTGGGCTTAACTCTTTCACCGCCAAAGTCACATTTTAGCACCACAGTGATTTAACACCTATGTCACTAAAAAGCATGAAATTGGGGTCTATTATCCAAAGACCCTATTGTCTTAGGTTTGGGAAGCAAGGTTAGACCATGTTTCATATATGTCCCAGAAGAATCCCCAAATACTGCAGGTGGATTTTGTTCTCTACCCAGGTAAACGTAATGGACATTTTTGGCTGAAATATGGCTGGCGGTGAAAGGGTTAAAAAGGAGTACGTTACGACCTACATGGATGACGGTGGGTTTCTTGTGCCTGTAGGAAACATAGTGGGAGTAAAATTATGCACACATCAACCATCACTTTCTTCGGGTTACATTGACCTTTTCTGTCTTTAAAAAAAGAAAAAGACAGATGTGAACATTAGCCTTTCAGTCTTCAATGGCTCTCACCTTATCTTTCTCCCTTTCCTGTTTCCCCTCCGTCATGGACAGTCTATGTGACTACAGTATGCCTGTATGAAGGGCTCTAACCTTTCAGTCTTCAATGGCTCTCACCTTATCGTTCTCCCTTTCCTGTTCTCCCCTCTATCATGGACAGTCTATGTGACTACAGTATGCCTGTATGAAGGGCTCTAACCTTTCAGTCTTCAATGGCTCTCACCTTATCGTTCTCCCTTTCCTGTTTCCCCTCCGTCATGGACAGTCTATGTGACTACAGTATGCCTGTATGAAGGGCTTTAACCTTT
>CM065681.1:4157533-4165033 GCA_017654935.2 Phymorhynchus buccinoides | reverse complement strand
GTGGAGAGGCTTTTTACTCTGGTTTCCGTTTCCGCTTTTAAGATGGAGTACTGTTCAAAGCAAGGATCGTGCAGAGGGTAGGGGGCTTTTACTATTCATTAGCACATAGCAGTCTTTTCTAATGCAGGAAAACGTATACCTGATGTCTTCCTTCTCTGCCGCTTGCCAGGAGTCTTAGTTTGTGTTTTTTAATCCGACAGTTTATGTCATGCTGATTCAACACAATAGACAACCGTAGTTTTAAGAGACAGAAAGTCTCTACCGGCAACGTGGTTTTCATTTTCCGAGAGCGAGTGTGATAGTTCTATCCCAGACTATGCTAGATCAGTTCATTCCTATCTTCAAGCCCATTCCCAGGTTGGATCTTTTTGTCCCTTTGCATATTTGTTTTAGAATAGTTCCAGACTGTTCCAGGTGTAGAGTGGCACAGTGGTAGCGCGTTCACCTCGTGTCAAGTAAACCAGAGTTCGAACCTGGATACAGGGGACCTTTCCTCTCACTTTGCACTAGGCCTTACGGTCTGAACGTGGATTCTTTCGGATGAGACGATAAACCGAGGTCCCGTGTGCCCGTGCACTTAGCATACCGTTAAACCCAGGGGTAACGAAAAAAATGTCATTTGGTCAAAATGTACCCCCCCCCCCTTCCTTCCTCATTAGTCACACAAAAATCGCATGCAATTGTTTAAAATAAAAATTGGGTGGCGCGCAACCCGAATTTCACAGAGACGCCTATGTGACCACAAAGTACCTAATACCTAATCTCCGGTCGTTATAAGAACTGGCATTTTTGTTTTTGTGTGTACAAAAGTGGTCTGGATTATCTTAAATTGCATGACTACGCCTTCGCAACACAAAGCAGAGTACTCACACATGTACACCAGTGGTAGACTGTGTATTGTTGGAAAACAACAGGAAACTGTTGTACCTCATAATCTGTTGTTATTGCTTTGATGTCTTCTAAAAAAAAGGGATTGTATCCTGAAAGGCAATAGAACAAACTCTTGTCTAATCTGGTAAATAAATTGTCCATAATCATTTTCATAAAGTGTAGAGGTTTGGTTTAATAGTTTAATAGTTTCCTTGTATATAAAAAAGGCATTTTATAGCGAAAACACTATCCGATTAATATATGTTTTGTACAATAATCCCACCTAAAAAAAGAGGAAACATTCTTATTTGTTGACAGTTATTAACATATTTTTACTTTCAAATCGCAAACAACATTAAACACTGTGATTGACAATTATCAACACGTTTTACAAATCGCAAACAACATTAAACACTGTGATTGACAATTATCAACACGTTTTACAAATCGCAAACAACATTAAGCACTGTGATTGACAATTATCAACACGTTTTACAAATCGCAAACAGCATTAAACACTGTGATTGACAATTATCAACACGTTTTACAAATCGCAAACAACATTAAACACTGTGATTGACAATTATCAACACGTTTTACAAATCGCAAACAGCATTAAACACTGTGATTGACAATTATCAACACGTTTTACAAATCGCAAACAACATTAAACACTGTGATTGACAATTATCAACACGTTTTACAAATCGCAAACAACATTAAACACTGTGATTGACAATTATCAACACGTTTTACAAATCGCAAACAACATTAAACACTGTGATTGACAAGTATCAACACGTTTTACAAATAGCAAACAACATTAAACACTGTGATTGACAATTATCAACACGTTTTACAAATAGCAAACAACATTAAACACTGTGATTGACAATTATCAACACGTTTTACAAATCGCAAACAACATTAAACACTGTGATTGACAATTATCAACACGTTTTACAAATCGCAAACAACATTAAACACTGTGATTGACAATTATCAACACGTTTTACAAATCGCAAACAACATTAAACACTGTGATTGACAATTATCAACACGTTTTACTTTCAACATGAATACAATCCGTGTCTTGGTTTCTTCTTATACATTTTCCTTGTATGTGTTTTTGTTTTTTCTTTTTCCCCCTCTGTCTGCAATGTGCACACTATCATGGCATCCTTCAGAGTTACGTAACACATGCCTCCTCCGTCTGTCTCTCCCCCCCCCCTCCTCTCTTTGTCTCTGTCTCTTTGTTCACCCTTTCACCTCTCCCATGTGTTCCACTCTGGCACCGGCAAATGAAGACATACTGTGTCGTGTCTCCGAGGAAAGATACCGCACAGTTAACGGTGCCAGATTGTGAAGTTTTAAAAACATATATTGAAACTTTGGGTGGAGACCAATGTAGGGGAAATGTGGCAAGAGTAGGAACTTGAGAGAAAAATGATAAGAAAAGAGGGAGGTAGGTGGGTATATGGCTATTTATAGGCCTCGCGGCCCTTTTGCGCATCGTCTCAGTGAATTTAACTTTTTTATTTATTAAAGAAGAGGGAAGATGGAGGGGAAAATGAGGACATTCGGTCTTTCCAAAACATTTTTTTCAACGATCTTTTAAAAAATGTCCACACTGCAAGACCAGTGGTAGGGGAAGACGGGGTAAAAAGCCCATGGGCGGGTAAGAAGCCCATGCCAATTATCTCATGAAAGAAAGCAAATTTCAGTCAAATTTGCCCATGAGACGAATGCTAAACATTAACTTTTCACCGCCAATGTCGCATTTATGCACCACAATGGTTTAACACCCATGTCACTAAAAGGCGTTAACATGTCACAGAGGAATTCCCAATATTGCAGATAATTATTTTCTCTACCCAGTTAAGTTTAATGATATTTTTGGGCTGAAATGTGGCTGGCGGTGAAAGGGTTAACACTCGTCTCATGGGCAAAATGTGACTGAAATTTGCTTCATTTCATGAGATAATTGGCATGGGCTTCTTACCCGCCCATGGGCTTTTTACCCCGTCTTACCCTATGACTTCTCGTGCAATGAGAGTGTGGTTCAACTTCCATACTAACCTCTCACAATCTATTCAGGGTCTGTCCACTGTCTTACCTTTTCTTTTTCCTAAGTAGAACAACAAGCACTGACGGCCTTATGCAATGCTGTTGGCTGCAGGTTTCTTGTGTGCTCTCTGAAGCAGCAGCACAATGCTGGCAAGTGGACAATTGATAATAAAACTCGCATAGTGCACTGTGTGCGTGAGCCATGCAGAAAGGTGCATTGTTTGCAAGATAGGGTTTATCTAGAGAGAACGAAGCGAGTAGGCCTATATCTTTGTATCTACAGTTTAGCATTTTTATTATGCTTTATAATGTTATGTCTTTTGTTGGTTTTAATGTAAAAATCGCAGTCGTTGCCACTTGCAATTTGTCTTATCAGAGATAATAAAGTTGTGTTTGAGTTGAGTTTGAGTTGAGAGAGAAATAAAAGAGCATACGATATAGAGCGCGCGCGTGTGTGTGTGTGTGTGTGTGTGTGTGTGTGTGTGTGTGTGTGTGTGTGTGTGTGTGTGTGTGTGTGTGTGTGTGTGTGTGTGTGAGTGTGTGAGTGTGTGTAGCAGAGGGGCGACTGCTATTATGAAAAGCTGCTGCAAGAATTCATGTGTAGTGGGATTGCCTTGCCCAAGGTACATCCCTGACTCCTTCTGCCAGCATCGGGTCCACCAAATACCAAGAAATGCTAAAGGCTGCAGCACCAGTGCAATATTATCTCCAAGGTTGCAAATCACCATCATTCGCAAATAAATACCACGGGAAAATCTGGAATCCGGGAACATTCCCAAACTTTCCCGGGGAAATTCAGAATTCCGAATTTTCCCAAGCAAGTGTCTGCATGCTTATAGAAAACATTAAAGAGAGAGAGAGAGAGAGAGAGAGAGAGAGAGAGAGAGAGAGAGAGAGAGAGAGAGAGAGAGAGAGAGAGAGAGAGAGAGAGAGAGAGAGAGAGAGAGAGAGAGAGAGAGAGAGAGAGTCCTACAGAGTGAGAGAGAGATTTAAGAGAGAGACGAAGAGAGAGAGAGAGAGAGAGAGAGAGAGAGAGAGAGAGAGAGAGAGAGAGAGAGAGAGAGAGAGAGAGAGAGAGAGAGAGAGAGAGAGAGAGAGAGAGAGAGAGAGAGAGAGAGAGAGAGAGAGAGGGGGGGGGGGGGGGGGGGGAGGCGCACACATAACTTTCAAGTTTTGAATATTTGTTTCCACAGAAAATTCTGAATTTTCCCAATCTGAGGAAGATTCAGAATTTTCCGGAATTTTCCCGGATTCCAAGTTTTCCCGTGACATAGACATTGATCTTTCATTCCTGTAGGTAACACAATAGCACACAACTCTCACTCTCACTTTACTATTGGAAGAACTGTAACTCCTTGTTACATTTCCTACACACGGCAAGACAGACTGGGGCGAGCTGCCTGCCAGCCCAGTTAATTGACCAGTCACTGTGAGCTGCAGTGATTTCAGTTCGGGGGTCAGAAGATGGATGACCCTGCCAACTGACCAACTGAACTGGTCAGTGAGTCTTTTGTTGGTCAGTAATGAGGGAACAAAAGGATATGTGTGGAAATGACTACCGAATGAGTGAAAGTCTTGACCAATAAGAAACCCCATCAACATATGTAAAAGAGTAAAGAGAGAGAAAGAAAGCCAAAGATGACAAATCATGTTGGCATACACCCAGTGGGTCTGCTGTTTTGAGTGGAGAGAGAGAGAGAGAGAGAGAGAGAGAGAGAGAGAGAGAGAGAGAGAGAGAGAGAGAGAGAGAGAGAGAGAGAGAGAGAGAGAGAGAGAGAGAGAGAGAGAGAGAGAGAGAGAGAGAGAGAGAGAGAGAGAGGTGTGTGCGGAAACATGATCTACTCAGTTGTTTAAGCGTTGATAGTTATAACACTTTTAAGAAAATGAAAAAAAATATCGCACATAACTTAGAACTTATTCGGACCTCAAGCCAGTCTTTTCAAATATCTCAGAACAACAAGACAAGAAATTAGATATTATTGTGTGTTTAGCATTAACATATACACTGAAGCAACCAAAGAAACAAAGGTCTCTTCCCAGTTTCTTTATTCCTTCAGTTGTGTTTCTTTTTAAACGAATGCACCATCACCCGTTTCCGATACAGTTTGGTACCTAAATCCATGGTCACATGCCAGCATATATTCCAGCACACAAAGGCAATCACGGATTGTTCCATTGACCAAACAAACCTAAATGCACTCTGAGGTTGTCTGTGATGAGCCTTTTCCGTTTTATGCAACACCGTTGGAAAGTTAATCTCTCTCTCAGTCTTCTGCCAGTGTTTGGCTGGGCAGTCAGATGTGGTGCAACACGCAACGTGCTTGTGGTGTTGTCTGTGATGAGCCTTTTCCGTTTTATGCAACACCGTTGGAAAGTTAATCTCTCTCTCAGTCTTCTGCCAGTGTTTGGCTGGGCAGTCAGATGTGGTGCAACACGCAACGTGCTTGTGGTACGGGTACGATCAAAGAAGCAAGTTCATCTCTCCCTGTCTTCTGCCAGTGTTTGGCTGGGCAGTCAGATGTGGTGCAACACGCAACGTGCTTGTGGTACGGGTACGGTCAAAGAAGCAAGTTCATCTCTCCCAGTCTTCTGTCACACGCAACGTGCATGTGGTACGGGTACGGTCAAAGAAGCAAGTACATCTCTCCCAGTCTTCTGCCACACGCAACGTGCTTGTGGTACGGGTACGGTCAAAGAACGCGAATGGAAAAAACACACAGAAAAGTACCTGCTTCATATCAAATCATAGAACAATTATTTCTCAAGAATCTTTCTAGCGACTACATTTATAATCATATAGTAAAAAGCTAAGTGTCCGTGTGTGTGTGTGTGTGTGTGTGTGTGTGTGTGTGTGTGTGTGTGTGTGTGTGTGTGTGTGTGTGTGTGTGTGTGTGTGTGTGTGTGTGTGTGTGTGTGTGTGTGTGTGTGTGTGTGTGTGTGTGTGTGTGTGTGTGTGTGTGTGTGTGTGTGTGTGTGTGTGTGTGTGTGTGTGTGTGTGTGTGTGTGTGTGTGTGTGTGTGTGTGTGTGTGGTGTGTGTGTGTGTGTGTGTGTGTGTGTGTGTGTGTGTGTGTGTGTGTGTGTGTGTGTGTGTGTGTGTGTGTGTGTGTGTGTGTGTGTGTGTGTGTGTGTGTGTGTGTGTGTGTGTGTGTGTGTGTGTGTGTGTGTGTGTGTGTGTGTGTGTGTGTGTGTGTGTGTGTGTGTGTGTGTGTGTGTGTGTGTGTGTGTGTGTGTGTGTGTGTGTGTGTGTGTGTAGTGTGTGTGTGTGTGTGTGTGTGTGTGTGTGTGTGTGTGTGTGTGTGTGTGTGTGTGTCTGAAACACAAAACGGGCCTTATAACTCCGCCGTTTTTTGACCGAATCGCTTCAAATTTGCTGTGAGCCCTAACGGGGCGATGGCAACGGTAACCGAGGTGGCCGTATCATTTGCGCGGTTTCGCAAATGCGCGAAACGCGCATCTGCCGCCATCTCGGCGCCCGTATCTCCGGCGTTTCTGGGCCGATTGCCTGCCAATTTGGTAGATACATGTCCGGGGACAGTGACTATCGGTGTGCCAAACCGGGAGCGAATCGGTTCAGAAACGCGCGCGCTATACGCCGCTTCACCTTTTCACGAATAACTCCGCCATTTCTTTACCGAATCGCTTATTTGCTGTCAGGCTTGCTGTGCTGAAGAGAATCGGGATAGCGTGTCACTCTCAGAGCAGCGCCAACGGGAAACGGGGCCTTATAACTCTGCCGTATCTTAACCGAATTGCTTCAAATTTGCTGTACTCAGCATTACCAGTACTTGGCGTTACCGTTACTAGGCGTTACCAGTATGGTGCATTGCCAGTACTAGGCGTTGCGCTAGTCTTTTGTTAATAGCCTATGTTGCAAAGGTGGCATAGTGGTTAAGACGTTCGCCTGCCAAATCTAATGCGTGACTTCAACGTGAGTGACACGGGTTCGAATCCCGGCTCGCCCTTTCTTTCTAGTTCGACAGTAAAATCAAACTGACTGTCGAGTCCTTCGGATGGGGACATAAAACTAGTCTGACCCGTGCTCTTTACGCACGTAAAAATCCCACGGCAGTTGAAAGTCGGTAAGAGCAGGAATAAACCCCGCTGCCTGGTATGGCCAAATTGATAGCTAGGTTTTCCACGTGTGCCCACACCCCCTCCTCACCCTAGGGGTAGGCGCTGCACTTGCGGCGACGCGCTCTCCTGGGGAGAGCTGCCCGAATTTCACAGAGATAAGTCTATGTGACTAGAATATACCAGTTACCAAATATGTAATCTAATATCGTCATTCTCTCGAGTATATCTGATATGATTATCAATACAAATGTTGCCACAAGGGTAATGAAGCCGTCGCACGCAGTTGCAAGGGTCAGACAAAGTGAACACAAATACTAGTAATTGGCAAGGTTTCAAGGTTTTTTGTTTTAAAAAAAGCCCCTTGGTGTACATGGATTGATATATATAAACAATGAAAAAAGAAAAAGTAAAAAAAAACCAATAAACGGACAAACAAACCTTTGACGACAACAACAACATACAAAAACAAAAACAAACAAACGAAAAAA
>CM065681.1:4142533-4152533 GCA_017654935.2 Phymorhynchus buccinoides | reverse complement strand
AGAGAGACAGGGACACAGAGAGAGACACAGAGAGACAGAGACACAGAGAGATAGGGACACAAAGAGATAGGGACACAGAGAGACAGAGACACAGAGAGACAGGGACACAGAGAGATAGAGACACAGAGAGATAGAGGACACAGAGAGACAGAGACACAGAGACACAGAGAGATAGAGACACAGAGACTAGAGACAAGAGAGAGACACAGAGAGACAGAGACACAGAGAGATAGGGACACAGAGAGATAGGGACACAGAGAGACAGAGACACAGAGAGATAGGGACACAGAGAGACAGAGACACAGAGAGATAGGGACACAGAGAGATAGGGACACAGAGAGACAGAGAGACAGAGAGACAGACACAGAGAGATAGGGACACAGAGAGACAGAGACACAAAGAGATAGGGACACAGAGAGACAGGGACACAGAGAGACAGAGACACAGAGAGACAGACACACAGAGAGAGGGACACAAAGAGATAGGGACACAAAGAGATAGGGACACAGAGAGACAGAGACACAGAGAGACAGAGACACAGAGAGATAGAGACACACAAAGAGACAGAGAGAGACAGAGAAACACACAGAGACACGAGAGATAGAGACACAGAGAGCAAGACTTGGAAGAAGAACACAGCCTAAAGATGTTGCGCAAAAACGTGATCAAATAATGTAAGGCAAGGGTGCGGCAGAAATTAAAAGTGAAATAGCGAGAAATGGGAATAGGGAAGAAAAAAAAAGAAACCTCAACAAACATACAGAGCCGATAGAGAGACTAGGATGTGTTTCAATGTATACAGGGATAGAGAGCAAAACGAGCTTTGGAAAATGAACAGAGTGAAGCTGGAGTGGATGGGAAGCCATGAAAACACACTCCCTGTACAGCCAATGCATGGAGATGGTTAGATTCTTTTTTTACCCCCCCCCCCCCCCAAATACACACACATACACGCACGCACGCACACACGCACGCACGCACGCACGCACGCACGCACGCACACGGCACACACACACATACACACACATATATACACACACACACACACACACACACACACGCACGCACGCACGTCTCGTGTCAAGTAAACCCGAGTTCGAACATGGGTACAGAGGATTTTCCCTCTCACTTTGCACTAGGTCTTACGGTCTGAACGTGGAGTCTATCGGAAGAGACGATAAACCCAGGTCCCGTGTGCCCATGCACTCAGCACACGTTAATCCCTGTGACAACGAAAAAGTTGTCATTTGGTCAAAATTTACCCACCCACCCCCTTTCCTTCCTCATCAGTCACGCAAAAATAGCACGCAAAAAAATAAATTAATAAAAGTGGGTGGCGCGCCTCTGGCTGTGACGCGCTCTCCAGGTGGGAGCAACCCGAATTTCACAGAGGCACCTCTGTGACTATAAAGTACCTAATACCTAATACATAATAGTGTATAGTCTATGGTTTTCACAGACCAACTCACAGACAGACAGATAGACAGACAAACAGGCAGACAGACTGACGGACAGAGAAAAACACAGGCCTTCACTGTTGTCGCAGTGTACTACTGTTTTAATGAAATTGGACAATGAGTAGTGCAACAAACAGCGACACAGAGTCGGTTGGGTAACACCTAAGACGTGGCGTGTCCATTACAAAACATACAGACAGCCCTGATTCCAGGAGACAAGACCTCGTCAGGTGTTCATGGCTCTATCGGCCTCTTCTCTATCTCTACCCCCTCTATCTATCTACCTACTCTATCATCCCGTGGCTGTCAAAGAATTGTTAGAATTCTGTCAAACCTCAGATTTCATTCCTGTACTTTATTTTTTATTTTTTATTCCTTCTTCATCTTCTTTGGCCTTTTCCTTTTCTGTTCGTTTTCTATCTCGGTCCGACCCGTCTGTGTGTCTCTAGCTCCGTCTGTCTTCTTCTTCTGCGTTCCCAGACCATATGGCCATAATGGGTAAGGCACGTATGTGTCCGGTTTTCAGTTTTCACTGGTCTCCCCGCTGCATTCAGCCGACACATTCCGATTTCGGAGGAGCTCAAAGGAGAACATTATTTGGAAGATTTTTTGTGTATGAAAGACCCCCCCGGTATCCCCACGGGGAGGTACTCGTGGAGGGGTGGGGTCGTCCAGCTCCCCGTATAGAGGCACAAGGGCATCCAGCCACTGTCCCGGTCTGTCTGTCAATGTCTGTTTGTTACACCTACAGTCGGCCTGTCTTTCCATCCACCCATCCATCAATTTATTTATTTAGAAAACTTATTTAGCGCTTTACCTTAAACCTGAATGCGCTTTAGAAAGCGTTGTTCTCTGGACTTGAAACAAGTCATTTGTTGTCTTCTGCAGTGGCTTCCGATCTATATCGGGATAGAGTATAAACTTTCCATAAATGTCTTTGTTTTCATCTCTCTTTCTGCATTTGGTTGACATCTTGACATTCTGTAAGAATCAGTGTTGAATCAGGAATTGTAGTATTTGCGTTTGCCTTGGATAGTACCGTAAAATAAAGCAACTGGAGGTTTTTTTTCATTCTTAAATAAGTCAGATCTTTTGTTTTTCATTTTTTATTCCATTAACATTCTTACAAATGTTGTGGTATGTTGTCCTGAACGATTTCGTCTGGCAAGGCCAAGCTATATTATTTACACACACCAGATTTGTTTAGCATTGGTATGCAGACGACGAGACTTTTAGTGTTGCCAAGGTAAGAAGACTACGACCTGATGGAAAGTGTGGCAAGGAAACGAGTTGTGCATTTGTTTATTTTGGAATATATGATATCACCGTAGCACACAATCTGATGATCTACTAGTATGTACATATTCCATCACTTCTGTCAGAGGAATCTATTTTGTTTAGGAGAGAGAGAGAATACGAATACGAATGTTTTATTGAGGGTAAAATGGATAAGCTACAATAGCTTCTTTGCACCATGCCCTCTCTCTCACACACTCACACCATTCATCAAGCGAAGAAATAACGGCAGCATGACGCATCTACGCTCATATGACAGGAAACTGTCTGAGCGAACGAAGAAGAAGAGGAAGAAGAAGAAGAAGAAGAAGAAGAAGAAGAAAGAAGAAGAAGAAGAAGAAGAAGAAGAAGAAGAAGAAGAAGAAGAAGAAGAAGGAAGAAGAAGAAGAAGA
Source organism: Phymorhynchus buccinoides (assembly GCA_017654935.2). Classification (NCBI taxonomy): domain Eukaryota; kingdom Metazoa; phylum Mollusca; class Gastropoda; order Neogastropoda; family Raphitomidae; genus Phymorhynchus; species Phymorhynchus buccinoides. The sequence continues at coordinate 4,149,388 of CM065681.1, read as the reverse complement.
AGAAGAAGAAGAAGAAGAAGAAGAAGAAGAAGAAAAAGAAGAAGAAGAAGAAGAAGAAGAAGAAGATCAAGCGAAGAAAATGTGAGCTAAAGCAACAACAGCGACAACAATCAATTCAAGTAAATGAGAAAAATAGTAACAAAATGAGAATTATAGGAACTGAAAAAGAAAAAAGAAATGGATTAAAAGTAGATATGAATACAAATGTGAGCAATGGTGGGTTTGAATTGGTGATTGGAATTGAAAAAAAAGAAAGAAAACAAATATAGTAAAATACATGAACATTACTGATGAACAAGATTGTTTATTAAGTACTTGTGATGAGGGAGAGAGAGAGAGAGAGAGAGAGAGAGAGAGAGAGAGAGAGAGAGAGAGAGAGAGGGAGAGAGAGGGGAGGGGAGAGAGAGAGAGAGAGAGAGAGAGAGAGAGAGAGAGAGAGAGAGAGAGAGAGAGAGAGAGAGAGAGAGAGAGAGAGAGAGAGAGAGAGAGAGAGTTCAGACTTCAGGAACATTATTTAACAAGGATGAGAACTTCGGGATATCCTTTTTATCCATTCTGTCCCTGATAGAGTGAGAGAAAGACAGACAGACACAAAGACATAGACTTAAACAGAGACAGATATGGAGATGCAGACAGATAGAAAAAGAAAGAGACAGAGACAATAACGGGTAGAGGGAGGGACAGAAAGACAGACAGACACAGAGACAGAGAACGACATAGATTTAAACAGAGACAGACATGGAGATACAGACAGATAGCAAAAGAAAGAGACAGGTAAAAACATAAAGTATGCACACAGTCGAACATTTAAACACAAACATTCAACATAACATGAAAATAAATGCATGTACACAAACGCACCTGCGCAAGAATTTGCAACGGTGACGTCATACTCAACCAAAGGCTGTATATGGGGAAGATAAGCATCCAGTCTCTTTTCCCTATATGAGTAGTGAGGACAGAAACACTGGTTATGTCCCTTTTAAACAGGACACATTTTACACGTCGATAGGCCAGTTGAATTCTCCGTTCAAGTTCCAGTCTGAGTTTTTGGATAGCCTCTACTGTGAATGGTGTACTGTCGCCACTAACGATAACTCTATCAGACCGGTTCGCCGAGCTCTTAAGTAGTCCATCTTACCCTTTTAGAATATCTTTGACTCAACCACCTAAAATATATCACACTACCACTATATCTGAGTAGGATCTAGATAATGGAGAGCAAATGTAGGTTGAAGCAAGATGTAGGCTCAATTTTCAGCATAGGGTTTGACATAAGCTATCCACAAAAAGTTAAGGATCACTTGCAAACTAATTCATAACTTTCCAAATAAGAAAGCCAATGCGTTGAATTTTGGCCAACATTTAATTCAATGCTTTAGTGATAACGATACACAATTGCCTTCAATTTCGAGCAATCGTTTGGTCTGTACATTTGATCAAAGTGGGTACGTATCGAAATTTGATTTCCCAAAGTCATTGAAATCACAAGACAGGGCATTCTGATGCTCCCAAAAGTTCAGTAATGCGTGTATCCGCCATGGCTGTTCTGGCACTCGACGCAGCGAGTCCTCATGGAGTTGACCAGGGTGGTGAAGATCCTCTGTGGAAGCGCCTGCCACTCAGCCTGCAGCATCTGGTAGAGGTGCTGGGCATCCCTGGGAGGGGGGTGGTTGCTCCTCACTTTGCGATCCAGCTCATCCCAGAGGTTCTCAATCGGGTTGAGATCGGGACTGCATGCTGGCCACTCCATTCTGTTGACTCCAGACTGCTGCAGGAAGTCGTTGACCACCCTTGCCCTGTGGGGGCGAGCGTTGTCATCCTGGTAGACAGCCGGCGGTCCCATCTGCTGCAGTGTAGGCACAGCCAGCGGTCGAAGGATCTCATCCCGGTATCGGAGGCCAGTCAGGTTACCCTGTACATGATACAAGGGTGTTCTGTGGTGAAGGCTGAAGGCCCCCCAGACCATTACAGAACCTCCACCAAAGGCCACCTTTTCTTGGACAGTGGCGTCAATAAAGCGTTCCCCTGGGCGCCTCCAGACCCTCAGTCGGCCGTCGTTGTGGTTCAGGGTGAAGCGTGATTCATCACTGAACAGGACCTGGGACCATTGCTGACGTGTCCACCTCACGTGACGTCTGCAGAAGGCGCGGCGTGCTGCCCTATGGGCTGGAGTTAAGCGTGGCCGTACAGCTGGGCGACGAGAACGGAGGTTAAACCCATGAAGGCGGTTCCGTATGGTCTGCTGGCTGATGTTGATGTTAGTAGCCACCCTCAGCTGCCTTCGAATGATGCTGGAAGAGGCTGTTCTTGTCTGCAGGGCTTGTCGTTCAATGAGACGATCTTCACGTGGAGTTGTCTTCTTCGGTCGACCAGATCTGCGTCTTTCATGGACCCTCCCAGTGGCTGTGAAGCGTTGAATCAGTCTGACAATGACCGAGATGGACACCTGAAGTCGCCTGGCCACTTCTCGCTTGGGAACACCATCTTGGAACCATGCAACAGCTCGTCCCCTATCCAACTCGTTCAATTTTCGTCGTGTAGGCATTGTCAAATCAGGCCTAATACTGGTGGTATGTCTTCTTATAAAGCCAAGCAAGAGACAGCATCTCACACATAAACAGTAGTGCTTGCACGTGCATAATGGTTTTTCCATCTGGCTTGTGCAATGTGTTCATGCAGAACGATCCAAAACAAGGTCCTTTTTTGCAAGTTTCCGCTTTTTCTTTTGCTGCCAAGCTCAGTAATAGAGAATCACGTGCAATGTTTCCACTAACACAACATCGCCCACTTACAGCTGAACAAGAATTCATAACAATTTGGCTTGACTGAGAAATAAATAACAGGAGCGAACGGAGTTTATTGCGCACCTGTTTTCTCATAGTGATCCGTAACTTTTTGTGAGTAGTGTATATCAGTCTCTAAAAAAAAAAAAGTACTCAAAGGTGCGTAAGCAAGCAAGGCGTAAAAGCGTATGGCTTCTTCAAAATGAGTCATCAGTGTAAGGTAGATGCAATGTATACTGAAAGTACCGACAGTAATATGGCATTTTGTACCCCAGGCCCAACTTCTATAAGTGTCGGAGAAAGTTTATACAGTAAAACTGCTTTTCTCTCTGTGTGTCTTTTTCTCTGTCTCTCTCTGTCTGTCTTTCTGTCCCTGTCTCTCTCTCTCTCTCTCTCTCTCTCTCTCTCTCTCTCTCTCTCTCTCTCTCTCTCTCTCTCTCTCTCCTCTCTCTCTCTCTCTCTCTCTCTCTCTCTCTCTCTCTGCTCTCTCTCTCTCTCTCTCGCCTAAAATCTTTAACCTTGTTAAACAAAGTTTTTCAGTGTTCAGTGTACTCTCTCTCTCTCTCTCTCTCTCTCTCTCTCGCCTAAAATCTTAGACCTCTCTCTATTCTCTCTCTCTCTCTCTCTCTCTCTCTCGTCTCTCTCTCTCTCTCTCTCTCTTTTCTCTCTCTCTCTCTCTCTCTCAAAGCGAGCTTGAGCTTTACCTTCAATAAATCACTTTAATTAAGTCAAAGCAGAACTCTCTCTCTCTCTCTCTCTCTCTCTCTCTCTCTCTCTCTCTCTCTCTCTCTCTCTCTCTCTCTCTCTCTCTCTCTCTCTCTCTCTCTCTCTCTCTCTCTCTCTCTCTCTCTCTCTCTCTCTCTCTCTCTCTCTCTCTCTCTCTCTCTCTCTCTCAGAGTCAGAGCCCCATTAATTCAATTTGGGCAAAGGTTCTTAAAAGCAGTGGTAAGAAATGCTTTGTGTCAGAGCGGGAATTAATGAAGGTGACGGCAGGCGTCTTCTTTTACTAAGTTCCTCGGGTCTATTAACGATTCTCTTTTAGTTTCACCTGTAGCCACAAGATTTGTGTGCGTGCTGAATTGCTTATGGCATCAATGAAACCAAACCTAAACAAAATAAACGGCGATGCCAAGAACGGATGTTAGTTTATTTTCTTGTTGTTGTATTTAACCGCAAAAATGCGAGGTGAAGTTGAGTTTAAGTTTATAAGTTTAATTTAGATACTTCTACATTAATTGACGCATTCTTCTCTTTCAGAAGTAGGTTCTTGTTGATCTTCCTGTACAATGGAAATGGTGTGAAGTAATCTAGAGTTAGAACTGATTTTTAGATAGCTTAGTCCCTGTGGGGATAACGGGGGTGGGGGGTGGGGGTGGGGGGGTCCCTCGGGTGTCTTTTGTATAAATAGTTCCCCCACCTTCTGGAAGTTCTGTGTAGATAACTTCCTCTAATTTGTCACTCTCTTCGACTTCGTCTTTTCCCTTTTCTTTCTGTCATCTACTATCTTTCTGACTTATTGGCCCCATTCTCCTGCCTTTTTTTTCCAAACAAAATCTTCCAATTATTTTCTCCCTTGAGCTCCTCCGAATCGGAATGCGTTGGCTGTGCGCAGCGGAGAGACCAGTGAAAACTGAAAACCGGACACATACGTACCTTACCCATTATGGCCATATGGCCTGGGAACGCAGGAGAAGAAGAAGACGATAGCTTAGTTCTGTATTAATTTGTTCAATCGTTTCTTTTTAAAAATAGATTTTAGTTGAAAATATAAAGGGGGAAATACTGAAATAGTCGCAGATTTAAAGGAAAATCTAGCATGCGGTTTACATGTATGTAGTAGAACATATACTAGGTATCACACATAGAAAAAGACAGTGTAAATGTAATTAATGTGTTGCCTTTTGTTTGGTGAAATACGAACCACAAAATAATAGAGATTTCGTCTCATGCCATAAAGCCTGTATTGTTGCACTCCGTCTTCGGGGGATTTTGGAGACTGATGATGTTATGCTCGGAGCTTGTCATGACTAAAGGCAATCCCCGATTAACTATGCATATCATAGCAACATTTTGATGTAGCCTTGGTGTCCTTGCCTATGTCAATAGGTCTGACACAACTTTAAGCCAAAGCGCACAAAGCCTTTAGTTTATACACGTTACCGATACGCGATTATTGGTGATTTAACTTTTTGATGATGGTCTTTATTAGGATGCTGTGGATAGAGTATTTTTGCTAGAATTCACATGATCCTTGCCTTTGCCTTTTGAAAAAAAGTACACCCCCCTAAATAGAGTAGCCTATATAGTGATACAAAATAAAATAGAAAGCCACGACCAAGTACATGCAAACACCCACCAAGACAGACAACTGGGAAAAGCTAAAGATCGAAATACACGTTGTTAGTGTTCACTATTTCCCCATGGCAACACAGTGATACTCCAGTCATGACATTACTTGCATATAACTGTGTTGCCATGGGGAAAGAGTGAAAACAAACAACGTGTATTTCCATCTTAACCCTTCTCGTACCCCGTAGGTGCAATTGTAAACATACGTTTCCGTTTTGCGTCATGATTTCAAAACCGTTCATATACTCTTGCTGAAATGTTATGACTGTGTCCATGAAAGATTCGTGCAAGGGCACACCCAAAACCAAGCATTGGCGTTGAAAAACAGGCCAGTAAATAAACAACAAAATCGTCGTTTAATAGACAGAAAACACAGCCCACCTCAAGGCAACGAAGAGAAAGAAACAACGTTTCCACATTTGCATGTATTGATCAGTGTTTTTATTTTTTTAATCAGCGTATTATTTTAAAGTTCCAGACAAATTATATGTGTTTTTCTGCTTGTGATCTTTATGGTACTAAAAGGTAACACAGTAAGTTGAAATCGGTAGTGTCAGGGGGGCTGGGAAATTCCACTATGGAACCAACTAGCTTGCTGAGCCTTTAGGAAGATAAGGGTTACATGTTTCACACACTATCTCCTCACCTTTCCACTTCTCTGATTGATATACGTGACCTATCTCCCCGTTTGAGTTCTTAGTATCTTTGTGTGGTCTTCTGCAACAGAATTCAGTATAAAGGTAGTCTTCTGTGATATTATGACAGTATACAAGGAAGTGCTTCTTCGTTGTCTTTGAATACTGTACAATACAGTCTTGGTGTTTATTTACAGTGGTAGTTTCAACTGTGGATGATTGTTGTTTTTTCCTAGAACATACGCACATACAAAAACCGCGTTCTACTTGAAAACATTGGTAACTCTGGTTGGTATAACAGCCTAGTCATTGTCCACACTTTTTGCTAAAATAAGATAACCCACGGCTTTCACCAGATAAGGATGATAGTACCTTCTGGCTTTCACCTGAGAAGAATGATAGTACCTTCTGGCTTTCACCAGATCAGAATGATAGTACCTTCTGGCTTTCAGCTGAGAAGAATGATAGTACCTTCTGACTTTCACCAGATAAGAATGATAGTACCTTCTGGCTTTCACCAGATAAGAATGATAGTACCTTCTGGCTTTCACCTGAGAAGAATGATAGTACCTTCTGCCTTTCACCTGAGAAGAATGATAGTACCTTCTGGCTTTCACCTGAGAAGAATGATAGTACCTTCTGGCTTTCACTAGAGAAGAATGGTAGTACCTTCTGGCTTTCACTGGAGAAGAATGGTAGTACCTTCTGGCTTTCACCTGAGAAGAATGGTAGTACCTTCTGGCTTTCACCTGAGAAGAATGGTAGTACCTTCTGGCTTTCACCTGAGAAGAATGATAGTACCTTCTGGCTTTCACCTGAGAAGAATGGTAGTACCTTCTGGCTTTCACCAGAGAAGAATGATAGTACCTTCTGGCTTTCACCTGAGAATAATAAAATAACCTTCTGGGTTATACTTGAGAAGAATGATAGTACCTTCTGGCCTGTACCTCTCGTGCTATTCTACACCACATAAACCTATCATGCCCCCCCCTCCCCCCTGATAGTTCACCCAACCTTCCCGTAAGTGCTTCATTGGTGAACACGCTATACCAGCAGCCGCGCCGCAGCGTTGTGGGCTCCAGTGA
>CM065681.1:4107533-4122533 GCA_017654935.2 Phymorhynchus buccinoides | reverse complement strand
CTTAGAGCTCCGTCGTGATTTTCATCAAACCAGCTTTCTTTCTATGTATCTTTCTATCTTTCTTTCTTTTTTCCATTTTCCCATGTCTCAATCCGTATTGAAGTGAGTCTTAGTTGATTAAAATAATCCTCTCCATCTTGATTTTTTAAAATACTAAATCAGATTTCTTCTTTTCTGTCTTTTCGTTGTTTTTTTTTCTGTCTCGATCCATACTAATCTACCCTTGGTTCTTTTTTTTAGATTATTGAAATAACGAAGGAAATGATTTCATTATGGGGTTAAACGAGACATTCCTTAGATTATTGAAATAACGAAGGGAATGATTTCATTATGGGGTAAAGCGAGACATTCCTTAGATTATTGAAATAACGAAGGGAATGATTTGATTATGGGGCTAAGCGAGACATTCCTTAGATTATTGAAATAACGAAAGAAATGATTTCATAATGTGGTTAAGCGAGACATTATTCCAACCAAAAGCTTTTGTGTTGGCATCCATTTTAAACCACCATTCCACCCGCCTTTGTTGCCTCGTTAAATGAAATCTTTTTCAAACCCCGTCCCTTTTCCTATAGTGTCTAATATCCCGCACACATTCTTTGGTGAGTATGTCGAACATTTAAGTCGCAGAAGTTGAGAACCAAAGATGAGGATCTTTGGTACTCGTATAAAAAGAATGAAGTTTATGTGTCGCGAACCACCTAAAATGTATTCTAAATATCTTAAAGTAGAGGATCTATTGTAGCGTTGTAGTTAAGCAGACAGAAAAAGAGTAATCTGTATCCCTTATTAGAGGAAAAACCGGATTGAGAAAGAAAGAAAAAAGACCTCTTCATCTGGATAAGAAGTCAATCTTGGTGACTGAGCTTTCAATGTACAGTAAGTTGGGTTTAACGTCCTCTCGACCCATAAGGGCACATATGGGACATAGAGCTTTCAATGTCTGGCCACGCGTCCTTTTTATAGTGGGAAACGGTTTCTGTTTTCGACATCTCCCCCCAAAAGAATGTAATTGGAAACGTCGTCTTCTTTGAAAGGCGCCGTGCCGTAAACCCCCCTGTTGCGTCTGCACCATGACAAGGGAACATGAATAAAACTTATTAGTTGAGCCCTCTCCCCCCCCCCCCCCTATTCTACTTCTTTTTTGCGTTATTCTTCCTTAGCTTCTCCTCCCCCCCCCCCCCACCCCTCCTTTCTTTTCTCTCTTTAGAGTGCATTTTGGTATATTCAATTTCATCCTGGCATGGTTGTGTCTGACATAATTAGTGTGACGGGAAACAGTGTCAACTGTGACTGTAAACTGCTTCCCCCATAACCATATTCCCTGGGTCACGGCGTTGACTGTGTCCCTTTCACTCCATTGTACTTCTCAGAACAGTGACGCCTTTGTCCTTGTTGTCTTGGATTTGTGTACACTGTTGTTCAATAGAGGTTCCCTTCGCTGTTGTCATCTCTTTCCTGACCATGTTGTTGGCAGATGGAGGAGAAATAGTCACCACAATAGTCTGTGGTGGTTCTAGGACAACTACCCTCCGGACAACTACCCCTCCCGGACAAGTCACCCCCCTGGACAACTACCCCCCGGACAACTACCCCCCGGACAACTACCCCCGGACAACTACCCCCCCGGACAACTACCCCCCGGACAAGTACCCCCCGGACAAGTACCCTACCCCCGGACAAGTACCCCCCGGACAACTACCCCCCCCGGACAACTACCCCCCGGACAACTACCCCCCGGACAAGTACCCCCCGAAAGTACCCCCCTGAAAACATAATAGTCAAATTAAAAAAGTGAAAAAATTGACATTTAAAAAAACCCACTTGTATATTATATTTTATTTTGCATTTCACGGACTAATTCTATACCAGCAATTATATGCGAGGCAAAATGTTCTTCGCATAATCTACCTACATCCGTATGTAGGCTGCCATAGTCGGCCACAACACTTTGGTACCCCCAAAGACCTTGCTAGGGGTTTAATTAAATTAAGGGATACAATTAATGATGGGAAGGGAAGAGTGGCGTATTCTATCCTAGCGTTGTGCACCCAGATTGTGTAGGTGTATAGCTTTATTATTTTTTTGTGCGTGTCTGTTCTGTTGGTTATAAATCTATCTTTAAAATGATAGTGGGCAGGGGGGTATTTTTCTTTGTTTGATCTCTTTCCTTTTTTGAGATTTGTTTACAAATCGACAATAATGATTCATTATAGAAGCCTTCCCCAGGGCATCGGGGGGGCATACGGGGTGGGGGTGGGGGGGTGGCGGGGGGGGGGGGGGTTCCTCTCAGTACAAATAGTTCTCCCAATCATTTAGAAGTTCGTGTTGGCAATGTCTTCTAATCTAATCACTCCTTTTGACATTTTCTTGTCTTTCTGTCATCTACTATCTTTCTGATTTATTGAGCCCATTTTTTCCTGCATTTTTGTCTAGAACATTTTTGCAAACTGTTTTCTCCTTTTAGCTCCACGCAAGAATCGGAATGTGTTTTGGCTGAATGCAGCGAGGAGTCCCGGGCAACTGAAAGTACTGGAACCTTAAGTATTTCACCCTTTTATGGCTATTATTATGGTCTGGAAACACAGAAGAAGAAGAAGAAGAAGAAGAAGAAGAAGAAGAAGAAGAAGAAGGAAGAAAAGAAGAAGAAGAAGAAGAAGAAGAAAGAAGAGGAGATTAAGAAGACGAAGTAACAGAAGACAGAAGAAGAAGAAGAGAATCAAGCAGAAGAAGAAGAGAAGGAGAAAGAAGTAAGAAGACAGAAGAGAGAAGACGCAGCAGAAGAACACGAAGAAGAAGAAGAATCCCTCCTTCATAGGATGAAGGAGGAAGAATAAGAAGAAGAATGACAAGGAGAAAGAAGACTAAGAAGGAAGGACATAAGACGGAAGAGAAGCAAGGATGAAGAAAGAAGAAGAACGAAGAAGAAGAAGAAGAAGAAAAGAAGAAGAAGAAGAATAAGAAGAAGAAGAAATAAGAAAAAAGAAGAAGAAGAAGAATCCTCTCCCCCTAAAACAGAGGTGTTTGATCCCTAAAATAAGGTTTTGCTGTAAGCAGATCCAATCATTCTCTCTCCTTTTCTTTTTTTTTCTTTTTTTTCCCAGTCATTTATTTATTTTGTCTTTCGTTTTTAACCCATTTTCTGTGATGTTATTATTTTTTGCGTTGTTCTTTTTTTCTTTTGATATTTCCTTATTTTGTTGTTGTCGATGTTTGCTTTTAGTCGTTTGATTTCTTCTTTGTTTCTTTTTATTATTGTACTGTACAGCTTTCACATATTTGTTTTTATTTTGCTATTAATATATTCTTTTCTTTGTATTCTTTCTTTCACTTCTGTTTGTTTTTTAATTTCTATTTCTTTTTCGCCCCTCTCCCACCTTGTCTTCTTTGTTTGATTTGTTTTCTCAATTGTCTATTTTTTTTACTAACTTAAAAAAGAGATCGCCCGTTCCTTTCTTTACCGTCATCCACCCTTCCTACACCCCCCCCCCCCTTGGGGGGGGGGGGGGGGGGGCATTTTTTTGTTATTCACTTCTTTTGTACGTTTTCTTCTTCAATGTTTTCGCCTTTCTCTCTTTCTCTACTCTCTTTCTGTCCATATTGTTCTTTCGTCTCAGTAAATAAGCATACGAGTGAAACAGACGGTGTGGATATGCTTTATATGCATCGAAAACCGAACATCACCAAAACAAACCGAAACCCAAACAAACAAAAGTCCGAGGAGAGAGGGAGATCAATAGCAGACTGGGTGTTGCGGAATGATACTGCAAGTGTCTTTTGTCCCAAGCGAGCAGCAATCGCACCGCAATGCACGCAACTCGAGAAAGTAACGCTCTCCTTTGGAGATGAAGTAGAACCGAGTTTGTAGCCTGACACTGAATATGTTCTACTTTTGGATATGAAGTAGAACCAAGCTTGTAGTCTGACACTGAATATGTTCTACTTTTGGATATGAAGTAGAACCAAGCTTGTAGTCTGACACTGAATATGTTCTACTTTTGGATATGAAGTAGAACCAGGCTTGTAGCCTGACACTGAATATGTTCTACTTTTGGAGATGAAGTAGAACCAAGCTTGTAGTCTGACACTGAATATGTTCTACTTTTGGATATGAAGTAGAACCAGGCTTGTAGCCTGACACTGAATATGTTCTACTTTTGGATATGAAGTAGAACCAGGCTTGTAGCCTGACACTGAATATTTTCTACTTTTGGATATGAAGTAGAACCAGGCTTGTAGCCTGACACTGAATATGTTCTAATGAGACAGAAACAAGAATATGTTACTGATACGGTTTTCCTGTATCATACCGTTGTATGCATTCGAGACCAGACAGAAAGACAGTCAGGCATACTGCCAAGACAGACACACGGATAGATACAAGTACATTCACATTCAAACATGCAAACACATGGACGCACACGTAAATACATGCACATACGCACCCGCACCCGCAGCAGCGTCCGCACACACACGCACACGCGCACGCACGCACGCACACACATACTCACACACACGCACTACACGCACGCACACGCACACACACACACACACACACAACACCACACACACACACACACACACACACACACACAACACACAACACACACACCCACACCCCCCCCACCCACACACACCACACACACACACACACACACACAAACACACACACACACAGGCACACACACACACACACACACACACACACACACACACACACACACACACACACACACACACACACACACACACACACGCGCGTTGACAGGAAATGACTACAAATCATTAAATACCCTACAATTTAAAGATAGACTCTATTTTAATAAATGTCTTTATATGTACAATGCAGCAAATGACATTGCCACTAACAAAACTATTCGGATCTTTGGTGTCAATACTGATCGACATGCACATAAGTTTACCTTTCCAAGGCCTTGGAATAACCTATTCACATATAGTTTTGTTTACTCTGGGGGAACAGCTTGAAACAATTTGCCACCATCTTTAAAGTCTAGTCCATCGAAACTTGCATTTAAAACATGCACAAAAAAGAACGTGCTTGATAAACTTTAAAAAAAATGCTTACATCTTATTGATAATTCTACAAATGCTATGTATTTGTTCAATTGTTCTCCTTTGCCGTCTTTTCAGTAATTTCCCCTTGTATTGTACAAGATATACTCTCATGTTCTCCATAATCTTCTACTTTCACTTTCTTTCACTGACCTTCACACTTATGCTCCCCCCTCCCCCCGCCCCCTTCTCTCTCTCTCCTCTCTCCCTCTCCTCTCGTCTACCTCCCCTACTCTCTCTCTCTCTCTCTCTCTCTCTCTCTCTCTCTCTCTCTCTCTCTCTCTCTCTCTCTCTCTCTCTCTCTCTCTCTCTCCCCTTCACTCTGTCTATGCATGCATGTCTATATAACTTTTCTACCTTTTTGTTTCTATGTCATTTTCCAGTATATGCCTAAGATGCATGAGTAGTTAGCTTGATGTAAGCTTAGTCGTGAAATTTGTTCTTATTTGTTGATTTTCATATTTGCATGTTTTCTTGTTTTATGTTTTATTTTTCTGTTTGCATGCTTTTTTAGTTTAGGTTGAGCACAGAATGTAATAAAAAAAAAAGCTGTCAAAGCATATTTCTTTATGCTCAATAAAAATCATTTTGGCCCCCGGCCCTCTTTCTTTTTGCTCAGCACTGTTCCCGCGCCGAGAGTATGTTTGACTTGTCTTGGATCGTTGGGGGAGACATCGACGTGACGCACGCAACAACATAATGTCCTCTATCGTTTTTGCTAATAGAGAATTTATTTAAGTTGGAGGAGATGTAAATCCTGGATAAACACGACGAGACAGGAAGGCGTCCACCACGTATATTAAACACCAATGATCGTCACAACACAACCACCCTACCGGAATAAGCAGCATTTTTGCCCACCTATGTTCTAGTTGTCTGATAGTGTTGGTCACGGAACCATACTGCAGGTTTTCGTTTTTTTTTTTTCTTTTTTTTCTTATTTTTTTTTTTGTTTTTTTTATTTGACTTTTTTCTATTCGTCGTGGGCTTTTGGTGGGGTGTGGGGCGGGTTCCAGAACTTTGAGACGGTTTTGCGTTGTCGTGTAAAAGGATGTTTATGATTCGTTCTGTTCTCATCTCTCTCTCTCTCTCTCTCTACCACCCCGCAGTTAGGCACCAAACTAAACGACTCTTCATAACAACTCCTTTTCGTTCTCATATCTCGGACGTCTCTTCTCTTGCTCCTTTCTTTCGTCTACTTCTCTTCGTATATGACCGGCTCCTTCGTTCTACTGCTCGTTATACCACATTACCTACTTCCTCTTTACTCTCTCTCTCTCTCTCATTCCACTTAATTTCTGTTCTCCTCTCTCTCCTCACAATACGGGCTCGAAGTATATGTTTCTCTCTCAAGTACACTAATTAGTCTTCGCTCTTAATCTCTAACAGATATACTAATTACTTAACTATTTAACTTACATCTATAACCCTCATATAATCACTAACTACAAACTTTCTTCTTTTAAAAATCTCGGATTACATATTGAATAATATAAAATACTGATAAGAATAAATGATACAGAAATCATTAATGCATTTTTCTTTAAAGTTAATTTTCGAACTTTAATTTCACTAATCGACCTATATAAACGACTAAACATACTTGTCCTCCCTTATCACGCAGCAGCCTTATTTAAATCAACAATGACTGGAAGAAGTTATAAAAAGGCGTGTGCTTGACTGTCAGGGATTAAATTCCCTTGACTCAGGTAACACTCCTGAGGCAGAAACGCATGCCCAACTGAGAGATACTAAAGAATTAAAAATATGCACCCCACCATGGCCACATGTGTCATGATACTATAGGGACCGTTGGGGGCAGTCCCCACTCGCCCTTGGCATTATCGTACTCTCCTCACCTCGAATCCGCTGCCAATCTTTCCTTCCTCAGGCTGGATGGGCGCCCCTTCCTGGACTACATTGAACTTAGTACATGTACGTTCTGCTTTTCTTAGTTGATTTTGGTGTTTATTTGGTCATGTTGTGAATTTGATGGACACTAGTCCACTTGTTGGCTGATTGGATTTTTCTTTCTGTTGTGTTGCTTACATAGTTGCGGAAATCTGACTAAATCTATTTCCCTTTCCTTCCCTCTCCTAATCCCTTACTTTCTCCCTAACACTCTCTTCCAACCCTACCTCCTCCCGTGTCCCCCCCCCCCACCCCCCCAACCCCCCACTAAATTACAGAGGAAAGAGAGACAGAAGGCCTGGGAACAGGTTGACTCTCTATACCAAAGATGTTATTAATCTTTAAAAAATAATAAAAAAAAAATCAATAATAAAAAATTTAACCTAAAAAAAAATAAAAAAATCCGATTAACATCTACCTCTTTCCTCCTCGAAATACCCAACCATCTATGATTACAAATTCACTCTAGCATACAACATACTATTCTCTTCTCACTTCTACCAACCACTCAATCGCACTTTTTAAAACTAAATATAATTACAATTAATGTAAAAACAAATAGTTGTTGTGAACATGAAGAACAACACACCAGATGAAAGAAAGAGACATAACCGTGTGTTTCTCCTGCTCGGCTCTCATTTTCAATTCATAGGACGACATCCTTTTTAACTAACTCCGGCCCTCTGTCATTGGCATTTAAGGTTGTGGAGGAATTGTAATTAAAAATCATACAACCAGGCATATTCTTAATTAATTTTCAGTACTCTTAACCCATTTAGGACAGGGCCTCTTTTACACATTTCGGCCATTCTCCTTCTCTCTCTCCAATACTTAACACCTTCTATCCTTAAATCTATTATCAGCTATCTCCTCTCCGCACCCCACATTCTATCCACCCTCTCCTCTACCTGATTTTCGTGTGTTCCTCCCCATCACTTCAAGAGATGTAAAAAAAAATAACATATTTTAAAAACACAACATCATCTCCACTCTAGCTTTTGGCTGTCTCCTCTCTCTCTTCTCTACTTCTCTCTCAGAGACATCACTTGTCCCACTTGATCCTCTCATAGCCCTTCCACTGGACTCTGTCATTCTCTCCCTTCTGTCTCTCTCTATCTCTTTCTCTCTCCTCCTCTCTATCTCTCTGGCTCTCTGCTCTAACCTATTTTCTCTTCAATCTCGCTCTCTTAGCCTCTCGCATCTCCCTCTTCACTCTCTATGCCCTCTCAATCCACCTTCTCATATCTGCTGATTCGCGTCTCTCCCTCTCCTCTCTATTTTCATCTCTCTCTACTCTCTCTCTTTCTCCTCTCTGCTGCACTACTCTCTCCTCTCTCTCTCTCTCTACAGACTCTCCTACTCTTTCCTTCCCTCGTCAGTATCCCTATGTCTGGGTCTGCCTCTTGCCTCTCTAGTACTCTCGTCTCTTTGCTCTCTCTTCTCTACTCATATTCTTTCTATCTCTCTTCCTCTCTCTCTTTCTCTCTCCTCTCTATCTCTCTACTCTCTCTCTTCTCTATCTCTCTTCCCCCTTCCTCTCTATGAGTACTCTGCGTCTGTTCTCCCCCCTCTATACTTGCTCTCGCTATTCTGTCTGTCGATCTATCATAGGCTCTAGTGCTGTATGTGATAGAATGATATGATCGCATAGATATATATATCGTCTAGATTTATCTATTTCTTTCTTCTTTACTCTCTCCTCTGTTTTCTCTTTTCTCTGTCATTTCTCTCTCTCTGTATGCTCTCTCTCTCTCTCTTCTCATCTTCCTCTATCTCTTCCAGCCCTGCTCTTTACCAGCGTTCTGCTATCTCCCTCCTCTCTATCTTTTCTTGTTTTCTCTCTCTCTCTCTTCTCTCTCGCTCTCTCTCTCTCATCTCTCCCTCTCTTATCCCTCTGTTCTGTCTCCCTCTGACCTCGCTCTCTCTCTTTTCTTCTCTCCTCTCTCTCTCTCCTCTCTTTCTACTCTCTCTTCTCTCCTCTCTCTCTCTCTCTCTATTCTCTCTCTCTCTCTCTCCTATCCCTCCCCCTCTCTATCCCTGATGTTTCTGGTATCCCTCGCTCTCGTGCTTTCTGGTCTCTCTCTCTCCTCTCTCTCTCTCCTCTCTCTCTCTCTCTTTCTCTCCCTCCCCCTCTTATCCCTCTGTCGTCTCCTAGCATCTCTCTTTTCTTCTCTCTCTTTCTCTCTCTCTCTCTACTCCCTCCCCTCCCTCCCTCCCCTCTTCTGTTATGAGCAGAGCATGCCTGTGTCCTTATCTGTGTACACCATAACTTAGATTTTCGTCTTGTGCACTGTGGCATAGCAGTTCCAGACAGTGCGGGTGCGATCGGTGCCAAATAGTTGCTACAAGTAGCGCTCCGTGAGAAAAACCAATTTTAACTCTGGTAGATGGGTCAAAGGACGAAGATGATTTACATAACTTGTGGGGACTAGACTATTTGCGCCTGGTTTCCATTCCACAACATTTACTGTCTCCCATTCAGGATACTCCTTATCTTGAAGAAAAGATAGAAAGAAAAAGAAGAGATGAGAGAGAGAAGAGAGGAGAGATGGTACTGAGAGATGAGAGAGAGAGATGGAGAGGAGAGAGAGAGAGTAATAATAGTGAATTCATTTATATAGGCACTCTCCACCAAAGTGGAGCTCTATGACGCTTGTAACACAACACAAATTAAAAGCAGAATAGCAACAAAAACAAATAATCACCCCGCTCAACATATGCAGAATAGGCAACATATATTTTTGTTATGCACCCCCCCACCCATACACACATACACGCTAGGCACGCACGACATTTACACACACCATTTCACAGACACACAACTCAATTGCATTGGAATAAGGATATTGATCAAAATGCAATCTATGTTAAATGTTTAGTTGTTCTTGTTGTAGTCCCCGAGCGTAACTGAATTTCGGGGAACTATTGTTTTGTCTGGTCCACCGTGCCGGGTCCGTTCCAGCAGGGCGTCCGTCTCGGCGGCGTCGTCCGGCGTGATTCCGTCCGGCTATTCGTCCGTTTTTCTTAAAGAACTGTTCAGTGCTCTTCATCATCAAAATTTGTGTTATACTAGTTTGCCATAGCTTGCAAAGCTATCCACTGATGCTTATTTAGTTTACATTAAGGTCAAGGTTGTCGCCGCCATTTGACGGGGTCAAACTCCGAAACCATAATCGGAATATCGCGCGAAGTTTGTCATGTATTTTTTTTTTTGCAATGCCGTTTTTTTCAAAACATTTCTTGATGAATGGTCTATAACACAGTTGTATGAATGTTTCTGTGCGCGCGTGTGCACATGATCACGCGCGCTCAAATCACAGGTCCGAACCACAAGGCTATAAATAAAAAAACTATTCAGTTACGTGCCGCTGTTTTGATGCGTTTTTATGTAGTTTCCCGTGCTGTTTGTATGCGTTTTTTATGTATGTGTTATAGCCGACACATTCCGATTTCGGATGTATAAGTCAGTAGGCTCGGCGATGATGCTGCGAGGGGATTTTGCAGCCGCTCGGCGTTGCACGTGTTCTTCTTGTTCTTCTTGGTCTTCTTGTTCTTGTGTTAGTTGTTCTGTTCTTGCTCTTATTCTTCTCTGTTCTGTTGTTCTTGTCTCTTGTTCTGTTCTTCTTCTTCTTAGTTCTTGTTGTGTTGTCCAATGGCCTCAGTTCTCGCAGACCATGAGAATAATGAGAACAATGAGAATTGTTTTCTGAAAAACAATGTAAAGAAAAGCTACCCGACTGACCTTAGCATGGATGCCCAACAGAATTAGCCCCTTCAGTTTCCTCAACATTGTCCATGTACATAACTTTTCTTTGAAACCCCGTTCTTCTGCCCCCCCCACCCACCCCCTCCCGCGCATCCCCCATTGTTTGTCCTACACACCCTCCCCATTTTGCTTTACCCCTCCCCCCCCCCCCCCATAGCTGTCATTTTTCTGTCAAGTTCTAGCCCTCAGTCCCAGAGGCTATCTGGTTGCAATCTAGAAGCTATTCATCCCTAAGATCTCACTGGCCTTCTTTTTAAATGCCCCTATCTGTCTGTCTGTCTGTCCTTTCTTTCCTTCTCTCTTGTCCCATTCTCTCACTCTCTCGTGTATTCATTCGTTTTGTTTGCTTCTTTCTTTCTTTTTTTTTTTCTTTTTTTTTGCACAGTTGTTGCCTTTTTTTTTCTTTCTCTGGCACCAACCCTCCTCCAGCACTTCGACTGTGTCTGTCGCTAATTGGTTTCTGTTCTTTTTGTCGACCGTCTTCTCTCTTGTTTTTTTCCCACGTTCAAGGTTTCGCTTTTTTACCTTTCCCCCACTCTGCCTGTCTCTCTGTCTGCCTGTCTGTCCGTCTGTGCCGCCTCCCATTCATCGAGGTCTAAGTTCTTCTTTTTCTTCTTTAATGTAAAAGGGCCGTCAATGTGGCTATTTTATTTAACCCAAATCAATCAATCAATCAAGCTATCAATCGTCTTCTCCCTCTCCTCCTCCTCCTCTTCCTCCCCCTTCTTCTCTCTTTCTAATGTTGATAGGCCAGAGACCTCACATTAAAGTTCACGAGTTCGCGAATTCTTTTGCTCTCTGCCCCCTCTCCCTCTCCTCTCCCTCTCTCTCTCTCTCTCTCTCTCTCTCTCTCTCTCTCTCCACACACACACACACACACACACACACACGCACACGCACACGCACACACACACACACACACACTCACTCTCTCTCTCTCTCTCTCTCTCTCTCTCTCTCTCTCTCTCTCTCTCTCTCCCTCGTCTCGTCCTTCTTCTTCTTCTTCTTCTTCTTCTTCTTCTTCTTCTTCTTCTTCTTTTCCTCCTTCCTCTCCATTCACGTACATGAAACATTACATCCTACATTCATAATTCTCCACCTGCAAAGTCCATTATGAACCGAAACTCAACACTCCCCCACCCCCCACCTATCCCTTCCTTTCTCCACCCAGGCAGAACCTATCGTCAGACGCAAAATAGATAGGCTGCAGGTGTGGATGAATGGGTTTAACTAATAACGGGGCACGCGCGTGTAACTAATCTCTCCAGTTTTAATAATCATCATTAGCTTACAGGTTTTGTTAAAGAGTAGTTTTCATCCTTTACATGTCTGCTTTTTCAAATCACTTTTTTGTGTTCCGTTGCGTACTCCCTCTATCAGATGTCGCCTCTCTTGTTCCGTTTTCTGTTCATTTAGTTAAAACGTTATTGTAAAACGTAAATGATAAATCATTAAAGGAAATAATGAATGAATGTTTTCTTTTCTGTTTGAATTGTTTGTTTGTAATTATTGAATTTTTGTTGGGTATCTGTATGTGTCTATCTGTCTGTATGTGTCTGTTTGTCTGTCTGTCTGTATGTGTCTGTTTGTCTGTCTGTCTCTTACTTTTCTCTCTTGTTTCTTTCTCTAAACATTTTGTATGTTTGTATCTCGTGTGTCCATGTCTTTGTTTGTGTTGCGCGCGCGCGCCTGTGTTTGTGTGCGTGCGTGCGCGCTTGTGTGTGTGTGTGTGTGTGTGTGTGTGTGTGTGTGTGTGTGTGTGTGTGTGTGTGTGTGTGTGTGTGTGTGTGTGTGTGTGTGTGTGTGTGTGTGAGAGGGAGAGAGAGGAGAGAGAGAGAGAGAGAGAGAGAGAGAGAGAGAGAGAGAGAGAGAGAGAGAGAGAGAGAGAGAGAGAGAGAGAGCGAGAAGAGAGAGAGAAGAGAGATGGAGAGAGAGAGAGGGAGGAGAGAGAGAGAGATGAAGGAGAGAGAGAGAGAGAGAGAATGGGTGTGTATGTATGTGCGTGCGTGTAGCACACATCTACACGTATGCGCATACGCGCGCGTGTGAGAGTGCGTATGTGCGCGCGCGTGCGCATACGTGTAGATGTAGGTGTGTAGGTGCTTGCGTCTGTGTGTGTGTGTATCTATCTGTACGTATGTGAAAAGTTTTCGGGAAGATAAGAAGGAGAATATCAGATGGGCGCATGAATGGTGGTGGCTGGTGATGGCTATCGACAGGGTTATCTGGCTCCACAGAAACTAGGGTTAGGGTCAGAACAGATCTCAACGGTGTTTGGTTTACCTAGTTGTGACATGTGGTGTTTTGATGGCCAACACACAAACTACTTAGTCTACTCAAAGAAGCTTTGGTGCACTAGTTATCTTGTCTTTGTATTTGGACTTAGGCTTACCTTTTTAAAACTCGACTAACTCATTCATTTTCTTCAATTATTTGCATCTCCCTATCTGCGTCTGTCTGTTTGTCTGTCTGTCTGTCTCTGTCTCTGTCTCTTTGTCTCTACCTCTGTCTTGTCTGTCTGTCTGTCTTTGTCTCAATGTCTGTCTCTGTCTGTCTCTGTCTGTCTGTCTGTCTGTCTTATGTCTTTGTCTCAATGTCTGTCTCTGTCTGTCTCTGTCTGTCTGTCTGTCTTTGTCTCAATGTCTGTCTGTTTGTGTCTAAATGTCTGTCCGTCTGTTTGTCTTTGTCTCAATATCTGTCTGTCTGTCTTTGTCTCAATGTCTGTCTCTGTCTGTTTGTCTGTCTTTGTCTCAATGTCTGTCTCAATCTGTGTGTGTGTCTTTGTTTCAATGTCTGTCTGTCTGTCTGAGTCTCAAATGTCTGTCTTTGTCTGTGTGTGTGTCGTGTTTGTGGTCTGAATTTCTGTCTGTTTTGTCTGTCTGTCTGTCTGTCTGTCTGTTGTCTTAAAGTCTGTCTGTCTGTCCGTCAGTTTTTGTCTCAATGTCTGTCTGTCTGTCTGCCTTTGTCTCAATGTCTGTCTCTGTCTGTGTGTCTGTCTTTGTCTCAATGTCTGTCTGTGTCCGTCGTTAGCATGCATGATTGCGGGTGCGTTCATGCCCACGCTACAAGTGCACAAATGTGCACACTCCCTAATTCAGAGATGAGATTGTTCTTCCAGTTGGAGGATGTCCTCCTTTTTGATGGCCCCAGGGGTCATTTTGGAGATCAGTGTAAATCCATTGAGAAAATTGGGGGTAGTCCAGTGGGTGTGGCCTAGGGTTAGGTTTTGTGTTGAATCGTAAATGCGGCAAAACATTTTGTTCTTGATTGGTTCATTCACGATTGAACATTTCCAGTTTCTGCTTGGGGCAGCCAAGACTGCTCCATTTATCATTACTCCGCAGCTGGCAAAGCTTAAAGCGGAAGTTATCCATTTGCTGATGAAGTCTACTCCGGGCCACGGACCCCTGGCTTCTTTTTGTCCTCCTTTTCGGTTTTCTGAGAACCTCATCTCTGCTGGTGTGCACACATACATAGACACATAAGCACATAGCCTCGCACACGCACACACACACGCGCATACACACATACGTGCGTACACACGCACGCACGCACACACACGCTCGCGCGCGCGCACACACACACACACACGCGCGCACACACGCACACGCGCGCGCGTTCCCCATTTTCTATTTGTCATCTCTTCATGTTATCTGCTTTTCTTCTTGTTTATTATGACGACATGATGAAAAAAGCTGTTAGCTTATTCCTTTATTGTCAATAAAGATCATTTGGACTTGACTTGACACACTACCTCAATACGAAAGACACTCTTTAATATGGTATCTAAATGATCTTATACGTGCCTTAAAACGAGTAGGTCAATGCATTTTCTTCAGCTAGGCTAGACTTGATTTCAGACTGTGTTTTCTGAAAATGGCTGACTCTCACCCTAGAAACTTTAAATGCTCATAACTTTGGAATGGAAAAAGATACAAGAATGGTTCTTGTATCATTAGAAAGAGAATTGTCTGAAGTTGTCATATTATCTTTCTCAGAATGGTCAGTTTGACACTTAATGTCCCTTTCGTGGTGCTGGGTCACATATAGCTAAGGCCTATTGGTACATGTACAGACAAAGTAACAAATTTGTAGAGGGCACATTTTTCAAAGTTTTACTGGCTCATAAGTTCATCCATATGCACACACATTGCCACACGCTGGCATGGCAATGGAAAACAGCACTACCCCGTAATAAGCATGTCTGTTCAGGGTATGTCTGGATGTTGTGTCTTTAACTTTGTTACTCA
>CM065681.1:4077533-4087533 GCA_017654935.2 Phymorhynchus buccinoides | reverse complement strand
CATGTGTTCTAAACATAATTAACTCATGGCCTCCAGAAGCCTAAGTTCCAGTGTGTGTCTGTTAATTCACGGGTGTTGTGGCTAGCGCTAGAAGAGGGCAGGTCATCTGTCTCGGTTCGTTAACACCAGCAATGGTCAGTAGCAACGGTCAGCACGCCCTTTGAGGGTTATATTAATACAGTCCGCCAGCAATAAAGCTAATGACCAACTACAGCTGCAAATTAGCCTTTTAAGTGTACAAGAGCCGTTTGCTGAATGGTTCTTTTTTTCATTTTGCTTAATATCGAAATACACGTTGTTATATTTCACTCTTTCTCCATGACAATACAGTGGTACTGTAATATGGGGTTCACTTGCCTATCACTGTGTTGCCATGGGGAAAGGGTGAACACTAGCAACGTGTAGTTCGACCTTTAGACAACTGATATTTATTTCGCTTGGGCTTTGAAGAAAATGTTACTACTAGTCAGATGAGAGAGTGAGTGTGAGAGAAGAGATCTTCTCTGAGAGAGAGAGAGAGAGAGAGAGAGGAGAGAAGAGAGAGAGAGAGAGAGAGAGAGAGAGAGAGAGAGAGAGAGAGAGAGAGAGAGAGAGAGAGAGAGAGAGAGAGAGAGAGAGAGAGAGAGAGAGAGAGAGGAGAGAGAGAGAGAGAGAGAGAGGAGAGAGAGAGAGAGAGAGAGAGACGAGAGAGAGAGAGAGAGAGAGAGAGAGAGAGAGAGAGAGAGAGAGACTATACTCGCTTTGAGTGGTTTTCAACTTGCCTTTCAAAAAATATGTACATTATAGAATTACGTACATTTCCAAAATTCAAACTAATCCCAATAAGTAAGAATTACCGACACCGGTGGGGTGGGGGTGGGTGGGGGGTGCCTGTCTGTGTGTCAGTGTGTGTCTATGTGGATTTAACCTCATTATGCCATATTTATCCTATAATCATGCGTGTATTTCTTCATATATTTGGTTATTACTGCTATGTTCATGTTAATGTTGTTTTTGTTGCAATTGTCATTGTTCCTGTCTTGCAGTTGTAACGGAAAAAACAACCTCTTTCATGATTAACTAGGTGTAAACCTGCTTTCAATGATTAGGTTCCATTGAATTAAGCTTGAAAAACTGATTATTTCTTTATATTACTTTACTTTTGTTTCATCCTGTTGGTTATAATGGGCTACTTTTTTTCTTTTTCTGAAGTTTGCTGTTTCATTATATGTTGATGAGATGAAAGAGTGAGTGAAAGCAGGAACTGTGGATTGAATGAAGAGAAGGAACACACATTATTGAATACCAAGAATTACCGACACTAGCGCACACCCGCTATGCTTGTCTATAATATTATGGTAATAGACACAACGTCAGAGCTAAGCTAAATCATGGTTTTGTTTTCATTTTAGAGAGAGGGAGAGTCAGAGGATGAGAGAGAGAGAGAGAGAGAGAGAGAGAGAGAGAGAGAGAGAGAGAGAGAGAGAGAGAGAGAGATACAGAGATACAGAGAGAGAGAGAGATAGATAGAGAGAGAGAGAGAGAGAGAGAGAGAGAGAGAGAGAGAGAGAGAGAGAGAGAGAGAGAGAGAGAGAGAGAGAGAGAGAGAGAGAGAGAGAGAGAGAGAGAGAGAGAGAGAGAGAGAGAGAGAGAGAGAGAGACTATACTCGCTTTGAGTGGTTTTCAACTTGCCTTTCAAAAATATGTACATTATAGAATTACGTACATTTCCAAAACTCAAACTAATCCCAATAAGTAAGATTACCGACACCGGTGGGATGGGGGTGGGTGGGGGGTGCCTGTCTGTGTGTCAGTGTGTGTCTATGTGGATTTAACCTCATTATGCCATATTTATCCTATAATCATGCGTGTATTTCTTCATATATTTGGTTATTACTGCTATGTTCATGTTAATGTTGTTTTTGTTGTAATTGTCATTGTTCCTGTCTTGCAGTTGTAACGGAAAAAACACCTCTTTCATGATTAACTAGGTGTAAACCTGCTTTCAATGATTAGGTTCCATTGAATTAAGCTTGAAAAACTGATTATTTCTTTATATTACTTTACTTTTGTTTCAACCTGTTGGTTATAATGGGCTACTTTTTCTTTTTGTGAAGTTTGCTGTTTCATTATATGTTGATGGGATGAAAGAGTGAGTGAAAGCAGGAACTGTGGATTGAATGAAGAGAAGGAATACACATTATTGAATACCAAGAATCACCGACACTAGCGCACACCCGCTATGCTTGTCTATAATATTATCGTAATAGACACAACGTCAGAGCTAAGCTAAATCATGGTTTTGTTTTCGTTTTAGAGAGAGAGAGTCAGAGGATGAGAGAGAGAGAGAGAGAGAGAAGAGAGAGAGAGAGAGAAAGAGAGAGAGAGAGAGAGAGAGAGAGAGAGAGGAGAGAGAGAGAGAGAGAGAGAGGAGAGAGAGAGAGACACACACACACACACGACAGAGAGAGAGAGAGAGAGAGAGAGAGAGAGAGAGAGAGAGAGAGAGAGAGAGAGAGAGAGAGAGATACAGAGAGAGAGATACACAGAGAGAGAGAGAGAGAGAGAGAGAGAGGAGAGAGAGAGAGAGAGAGAGAGAGAGAGAGAGAGAGAGAGAGAGAGAGAGAGAGAAGAGAGAGAGAGAGAGAGAGGAGAGAGAGAATGCGAATGCGAATGCGAATGGTTTATTCAAAAGGCCTTGGCCACATTTGAAGGGGGAAAACATGAACATTCAAACAATACATTCATCTAATTTATATATATATCTCTGATCTTAAATGCATGATAAAGAAAAATAGCAAAACATTTTATAACATTTTCATTGCTAGAGGAGAGTAGCATTATAAGCTTAGACAGACAGGGATTACGAATGAACTTAGCAGGAATAAGTTTTCTTCTGAGATCATCATATAATGAACAGGTGAATACAAAATGAACTTCATCTTCAATTACATTGCGACAATAAGGACATAATAACTCAATTTCTTTATGAACCCTGTAATAAAAATAATGTTTGTTTAAATCTGATATTCCAAATCTGAATTTAGTTAGTATTCTTTTTAGATGTCTGTTTAATTGCATAGTCATATACAAAGGAACTAAATGAGACGAATTGATTAAACTGTACATATCATATCTTCTGCTGTCTTCCAAATGTGCATGCCAATCCTGCCATTGACATTCAATCAACCTATCACGAAACATACGTAAAAAACTCAACTTTGTTTCCTACACCCTGATTAATCCATACAAAACCAAAACCAAATTCAAATAACTTTATCCTTACTCTAGTTACCCAATTCGTCTTGCCTCTCACATCCAAAATATACAACATATTATAAGCTTTACGTGGCAATCTGAACGCATTCATTTCTGTAAGTCTTAGCCAAAAGCGAATACATTTTACAGCTGAAGAAACATATAAAGGAAAACGCTTTGTCTCACCATAAACAAGGTTATTTGGTGTTTTGATAGAAACTCCTAAAAACTTTTTCAGAGCAAATAAATGGATTTTTTCACAATGAATATTAGCAGTATCTAGTCCCCAGATTTCAGCTCCATACAATAACATTGGCTGAATTTGCGAGTCAAAAAGTTTCATAAACAACGGAAAACAGTCATTATTTAATTTTCTAAGATTAAACATAATGGAAATTAATGCCCTCTTTGCCTTACTAGCTAGATCCTTACAAGCAAAAGTAAAACTTAAACGAGTAGAAAAATATATACCTAAATATTTATAAACATTAACCACTGGCATCATAACTCCGTTATAAAACCATTTTTCCCTAGAAGAGAGATAACCACCTTTTCTAAATACAATAATATTACTTTTGGACATATTAACATTTAATTGAAAACGTGATGCAGCTCTGTATAAACTATTCAACTGGGTTTGAAGACCAACAACTGTTTCTGAAATTAGAGCAATATCATCAGCGAGGAGTAAAATAAACAGTTCAATAACATCGTTAATAAAAGTAGCACCATGTCGTCCATTTTCAATAACTTCTCTAGTAACTTCATTAATGAATAAATAAAATAGGACAGGGCTACATACATCACCCTGTTTGACACCAGTTGTACAATTGATACAGTCAGATAAAGCACCACCACATCTCACTCTTGCTAATACACTGTCATACATACTCTTGACACAATTTAATAATTTTCCAGAAATACCATGTTTTAACAAAATAGGCCATAGCAGAGATCTGTTAACAGAATCAAAAGCCTTTTCAAAATCTATAAAGGCCACATAAAGTTTTCGGTTAGATAAAAATTGCTTCTGTATGACTGCCAGTAGTGTGAACATGTGATCTACAGTTGAGTAACCACGCTTAAAGCCTGCTTGAAATTCATCCGTTATATTATTAGTTTCAACCCATTCTTGAAGTCGGGAATTAATAATGGTACTATACAGTTTACTAGTTATGTCACAGATCGATATGCCTCTATAATTGTTAGGATCGTTAGTATTACCTTTTTTGTAGAGAGGCATGACAATCGACTCACACCAATTCCTAGGAAAAATACCACCATCAAACAAAGCATTAAAAAAAGTCACAAGGAAATTTAATATACGATGACAATCAACATAATTTTTTTTAACAACTCCCCAATAACCCCATCAATACCAGCTGATTTCCGAGACTTCATTTTTTTGAGCGCAAGAATAACTTCTTCTTCCGATATTGGTCTGTTAAAATATAAGGACTCACGTTCCAACACACCATCTGTTTCAATCTCACCATTGTTAACAAGCACATCTCTCTCTAGTAGATCTTTAAAATGTTTATACCAGTCCCCGATTGAAATACTATTAGAAGGTTGTTTTCCTTTGGGAGAAATTTTATGAATTGTGTTCCAAAAGCACTTTTGATCGCAAAGAGACGACCTAAGTTGATCAATCATAGCATCGTTGTGTTCTTGTTCTTTACGTTTCTTTAAATGGCCATATTCACGTCTTGTGCGGCAAAATGAGTCTCTATCATGTACATCCAATGTACGTCTACATTTTTGCAACAAATTACGTGCTTTTTTCCTAAAATCATTACATTCTTTGTCAAACCAAACATTTTTCTTTATACTGTCATATATTCTAACGGAAGTTTTCATAGACACAGCTGCATCCTTAAGACATTCATTAAACATATCCAAAGCTGCATTGACATCACTGTTCAATGTGGTTATTGCTGTTTCCAATCTTAGTTGCATAGCTTCAGAACACAGGTTAGTCAAGTACTCTTCCTTAAATTCATCATTCCACCCAATTTTTTCTAACGTATATGAATCATTACTATTATGTTTCAATTTACATTTCTCATCAAAAATGCGAACACTAAATTCCAAAGGCATTTGACAGGACTCCAAACGATCAGCAACCTTAAGATCACAACGACTATGTATAACATCAAACAAATCGCACGATAATATGAAGTAGTCAATGATACTACTAACAGAGTCCGACATAAAAGTGAAACGCTCACAAGAATCACCTGGACAAACGCCATTTAATACATGTAAATCTAGAGCAGCACACATAGTGACTAATAACTTACCATACGTATTCAGCACTTTATCCTCAGATTTACGATCGGAACAAATAGGCCCGCTTTTTACTCTCTGGCCAAAAGGAGAATCATTATCATAACAAACATGAGACGTAGTAGACGTTCTGCTGTTTAAGTCGCCACAAATCATTACAAACACTTCATCTGATTCAATCAAAAAATCACAGAGAAAATCTTCCAATAAAGAAACACCATTATCAGAACTAAAATGTGCATAGTAAGGGGAGCCCTCTGGGGGTACATAAGTACACACGAATAAAACATCTCTATCCACACAAAATAACGATTTGTCAATCAGAAATGCACACATGTTATGGACAGTAGTTTGTATTTCCTTCACATATTTATATAGAGTCTTTCTAATGAGACAAATAACACCCCCAGATCGCCTCCCTTGTTTAGACAATTTCAATGCAGGCTTTACAAACACTTCAAAATCAAGAAAGTAGTTATTATGAAAAACTTCAAGAAATGTTTCAAAAAAGCAAACAAAGTCAAAAGAACGAACATAATTAATAAAATCAGAATCACGTAATTTAGTTGACAGCCCGTCAACATTCCAACTAAGAAAAGATAACAAGTAGGTTTCATTTTTATTTACAGTTGAAAGATCCGTGAACCCCAACACACCGCTATTTCTAGTAACAGGCGAATTTTGCTCGTGCAATGTGTTGTCATTAACAAAACCGGTTTTATCTGCCTCAGAGTAAGGTGACAAGTTTAGCACGGTATCTGCATTATCATCGCGAATTGCACGTGGTAAAAGCGGGTCATTGCTACAGCTTAAATGGGTCGCAAAATACGGTGCTTGGGGAGAATTTGATCCCTCACCAGAACAGAACATGGACGGGCCGATTTCCTATCTCGGTTCTATGAGATTACCAGCATCATCCAGACCGAACTTCTTGCTATCGATCAATAAATGATCGAACACAAGTGTAGCTCGCTTGCCGTCATCACGTGCCTTTTTCAGGTGAGGAGTTAACCGTTTTCTGATGTTTCGAACGCGCTCAGTAAAATCCTCACCAATGAAGATATTTGTACCTTTCAACTTTTTTCTAGCCTTTAGGATGGCCTGCTTCTGCTTGAAAAAGGTACAACAAGCAATGACTGGAGAGTCCTGACGCAAATTGATGCGATGCACACGGTCAAATTCTATGTCACCATTCAGTTCTAGTTTGTCAATAATCAGATCTTTCAGGTTACCTTCACAATCCTCACTGGTTTCATTCGGGAGTCTTTGCATGCCGTGCACAATGATGTTGCTCCTTTTGGACCGTCCCTGTAAGTCGTCCACTTTCCTCACCAGATCCTGGTTCTCCCTGCGCAGGGTGTCCACCTCTCCCCTTAGCTTGCCCACCCCTTCCTGAAGAGACGCATTTTGCCCACGCAGTGCACTTACTTCATCTTTCAGGTCATCAATCTTCTTACTGAAGTCGCCTCTCATGGCATCCATTTTCTGATTGAGGGAAACGTTCATTGCGTTCAGAGTATTCATAATCTCTGCATTGGAAGGATTAGACGCATTGGGAGGATTATGAGACTGACCTTTAGTCATGGAGTCCAGAGTTTGCTGGGTAGACGATGGAGAAGACGTGGATTTGCTTTTCTGGCTGGCAGTACTAAGTCTGGTCGTCCGAGGGTTGCCGATGTTGTCATTTTTCTCGGTAACAGAGTCAGGGCCGGGATGCGGGTGTACGTCTCCCGCTCGCTGCAACAGATCCCGAGGATGAACATCTGCCGCCCGCTGCAAAAGGTCCAGGGAGAAGAATTGAACGAGGAGCAAACCTACCACAACACCGCCCTGTACGTTTCGTAGCTTCAATGTCGGAATCAAGATTTTGCTTTTGGCCCTACGAAACAAAGTTGATGAAAATGGGCAGAAAAGTTCCACATTTTTCTCTGAAATCCAAACTTTCTGCTGGCATGGTCCTTCATACAAATCCTTGCAAAAGCTGGAAGCGTAAGATGACCTAGGAACATCGAGTGAAGGATTAATTGACAGAGCAAAGTTTACACCGTCCTCACAGGGCGAACTACTTCGTCAGCCCGAGAGAGAGAGAGAAGAGAGAGAGAGAGAGAGAGAGAGAGAGAGAGAGAGAGAGAAGAGAGAGAGAGAGAGAGAGAGAGAGAGAGAGAGAGAGAGAGAGCGAGAGAGAGAGAGAGAGAGAGAGAGAGAGAGAGAGAGAGAGAGAGAGAGAGAGAGAGAGAGGAGAAGAGAGAGAGAGGAGAGAGAGAGAGAGAGAGAGAGGAGAGAGAGAGAGAGAGAGAGAGAGAGAGAGAGAGAGAGAGAGAGAGAGAGAGAGAGAGAGAGAGAGAGAGAGAGAGAGAGGAGAGAGAGAGAGAGAGAGAGAGAGATGAGAGAGAGAGAGAGAGAGAGAGAGAGAGAGAGAGAGAGAGAGAGAGAGAGAGAGAGAGAGAGAGAGAGAGAGAGAGAGAGAGAGAGAGAGAGAGAGAGAGAGAGAGAGAGAGAGAGAGAGAGAGAGAGAGAGAGAGAGAGAGCGAGAGAGAGATGAGAGAGAGAGAGAAATAGAGAGAGAGAGAGAGAGAGAGAGAGAGAGAGAGAGAGAGATGAGAGGAGAGAGAGAGAGAGAGAGAGACGAGAGAGAGAGAGAGAGAGAGAGAGGCTAGAGATGAGAGAGAGAGAGAGAGGAGAGAGAGAGAGAGAGAGAGAGAGAGAGAGAGAGAGAGAGAGAGAGAGAGAGAGAGAGAGAGAGAGAGAGAGAGAGAGAGAGAGAGAGAGAGAGAGAGGAGAGAGAGAGAGACGAGAGACAGAGAGAGAGAGAGAGAGAGAGAGAGAGAGAGGGGTGGGGATTTGAAACAGACACGCAAGAATTTCAAACAGCATATCGACACTGACACTTTAATGCCACTTTCTAGTCTACATACCAGCAAGCAACCGCGAACTCATACTCACTATCCTGAAATCTGAGGGAAAAAATATCTGGTGTTTCTGAGTTTCGGGCTTTACTGGGAGACAGACAGGCTGAAATAAATCATAACAAAAGCTGCGAACAAATATTATTCTTAGCTTCCTACGCTGAGCTGACGTTTTCATGCACCATTCTCTAGAGTCAAATGAAAGGAGCAAGCATGGTTAATGTTTCGTTCACATGCCTGGAAAGGAAGAGAGACTTTTCACAGCTAAGTAGTAAGTATTCCCAAGACATGCGCAAATTGGCTGGGACATTAATTAGAGTTAGTTTGCGAACAGTATGTACAAATCACGAATCTGAAAACGAACTAGGAGAGAGAGAAAAAAGAACTAATAACACTTAAATTAAATCACTTTACAATTAATAATATACACATTCTGGCACAGGGAAAATTAAAAAAGCCAGAGAGCATAATGTGAATGAAAAAAAAAAGAGTTTTAGTTATGGTACGGGCACAGCAGAATTCCAGCTTCTGAGATAGGGGATCATATATAGGTTTTTTTACGTTTCTGCGTGTATCCTTTATTTTGAAAACAAGAAGGTATCTGTTATCCTGATGTGTCGAATGGTTCTTTCCTCCAACAGTCTGATCCCACAAAGCTCGCTATAACTAACTTCGTTTATGTCATTCAATTTACTACAAATTGAAGACACTGGTGCTTAAGCCTGTGGGAAAAGGTGGAATGAAGACGAAAAAAAAAGGGTGTGGGGATGGAGGGGGGGAGGGGAGTGTGCGTGGGTCATGGTGGGGGGGGGGGGGCTCGGGATAGTAAAGAGAACCAGGGGAATGGGGAAGAGGGGTGGCTGAACAAGCAAATGTTCCCGAGACTTTTATTTTAAGAGCAGGCCATGAAATTTAAAGACGTTTGTTTGCAGTCGTCATGTGGTGTAAACCTGACTGGGAACATTCTTGTCGCTACTACCCAAATGTGCTTCTCATTAGAGTTGCGCATGTGTGAGCGAAACCGGAAGTACGGGATCCCTCGGAAGTTATCTTTTCCTGGCGACGAAGCAAGGCAAGGCAAGGCAAGGCAAATAATTTATTTCATACCCACCAAAGAATAGGGTAGGTTAGAAAAGGGGGGAGAAATGTGCATGAAACGTGCACAAACCGACATTGAATGACGACACAGATTGAAGTAAATGCGACCGAAAGAAGAAGTAGTTTTAGTTGATGGGATATAAAGAATTTGGATTACAGACACAAACGGTCTTCACCAACACGAATGTGCTAGGGATAGCTTTGAAGTGTAGGAGGAAAAGGGACCACAGTGGGACTGATCTAGGGTGTGTGTGTATGTGTGTGTGTGTGTGTGGGGGGGGGGGGGGGGGAGGTACATGAGGAGATAATAGAGGATCGGTTAAAATGCCTAGGGAAGGCCTGGATCCTGGATAAAATCTGGTATCTGCCTTTAATTTGTCGCAACTTTTAGCACGAATAAATGCGCTAAAAGCATTTCAATTTTAAGAGAGAGAAGAAAAAGTGTGAGAGAGAGAGAGAGAGAGAGAGAG
>CM065681.1:4065033-4070033 GCA_017654935.2 Phymorhynchus buccinoides | reverse complement strand
GCTATTCCGGAGGACTGACTTGGAAGTTGTTTATAGTGGAGATGTTTTACCTATGAGTCATCCCAACTCTCTCTTGGTGACAGCCCTGACATGGCCTTAGTTGTCGACGGGGCTATAATACTAATCTTAATTTTAATAATTTTAATAAAGGGAAGTAATTTTAATACTTACAAGAGAGAGAGAGAGAGAGAGAGAGAGAGAGAGAGAGAGAGAGAGAGAGAGAGAGAGAGAGAGAGAGAGAGAGAGAGAGAGAGAGAGAGAGAGAGAGAGAGAGAGAGAGAGAGAGAGAGAGAGAGTGGCCGTGTGTACGAATATATTGGTGCATTCCTTCCTGCTGCTTGTTGACATTTTCATTAGTTTCTGCGAGGGTGAGGTGTTATCAGAGAGTGACAGTGCTGGTGAATGAGGGTGGATGTCTTTGTGAGTGAGAATCATGTTATTTTGATTACTTTATTTCTTTGCACTGGAATGTTGGTAGTATGACTATCTTGTCGATTTTAATGCATGTTTTTAATGTTGATCTTAATGTTGCTTTTGTAAAGCGTATCGAGCATACTACTGTATGGATTTTAGCGCTATATGAAATAACATTATTTAATTAAAATCCCAACTCTCTGGGCAATGAAGGTCCCCAAAGGTAAAATTTTCTTTTGAGTTAGTAATGCGCTTTGCTGTCACTGTTCAGAAATAACACTCATAATACCGATAAATGTAATGGTACATTTGACTTTCACTGTAATTGAAACAAATCACACTTTATAAGGATAGAACCAATAACACATTTTGCTTTCAATATTCAGCAATAAAACACATGATTGCACTAGTAACGCTTTCAACTTCAACTTTGTTTTATTTGTCCTCATACATACAAGGCTAATTGTCTTGCGGACACGTCACACACATACACAAGAAACTAAAAAAAACCTCTTGAATAACAACAAATAAATGCATACTTTTGTAAACTGTTCAGAAGTATCGCACGTAATGTTAACGAAACTAATAGTACTCTTTACTTTTACTGTTCAGAAAATAATACAGTGGAACGTTCCTTATAAGACCTCCAAACATAATCGAAAATGAGGTCTTAAATGGGAGGGAGTTGTATAAGGGAAGTAATTTTAATGATTACAAAAAAAAGCAATGTCTCAGAGAAGTAGGTTTTATGTGGGAGGGAGTCTTATAACGGGGGGTCTTATAAGGGAGGTACTGTAACACCGATAAAATGACCCCAAAGCCATCATATCACTAAGAACCGGCACAGAAAACTCCTATAGGTTGTGAAAGTCATAGCCGTTCACAAAGAGACTAACCAGTAAATCGATGTCCCACGAGTGTAGAGAATCATTTACCGCGCAGCTTGGACTCTCACTTTGCTCTTGGTTTCACCACCCTCTGGCTAAGGTCAACCAATGATAAAATCCATTGGCATAAAAAGCCTGACACAGCAACGTGACTTGGTTGGCCACAGACACTTTTGTGATTGGATAAAGAAGAGCTCATTGGATTTTGGCCACCGAGTAGCTCTCTAGGGCGTGAGACGCCAGGAGGGGTCTGGTGCGCACGTGCGAGGCCATCTTGAGTTTGTCTCCCTTGATTTTGTCAGAGATTTGCTGGTTAAGTTGCTAGATCAATAATTGGCTTTCGCTAAAGTAAGTATAAAGAAAAAGAAAGAAAAGGCTTTGTATACTGTAGTGTGCATCTAATCTTGATTATGTCTTCCTTCATAAGTACGTCACAGTCTCTCTCTCTCTCTCTCTCTCTCTCTCTCTCTCTCTCTCTCTCTCTCTCTCTCTCTCTCTCTCTCTCTCTCTCTCAGGGCTGGGTGTAAAAAAATAATGTATACTTATCTCATTACCCTGTATGCATAAAATTTCGTTCGTTCGTTCGTTCGCTCTCTCTCTCTCTCTCTCTCTCTCTCTCTCTCTCTCTCTCTCTCTCTCTCTCTCTCTCTCTCTCTCTCTCTCTCTCTCTCTCTCTCTCTCTCTCTCTCTCTCTCTCTCTCCCTCTCTCTCTATCTCTCTCTCTCTCTCTCTCTCTCTCTCTCTCTCTCTCTCTCTCTCTCTCTCTCTCTCTCTCTCTCTCTCTCTCTCTCTCTCTCTCTCTCTCTCTCTCTCTCTCTCTCTCTCTCTCTCTCTCTCTCTCTCTCTTTCTCTCTCTCTCTCTCTCTCTCTCTCTCTCTCTCTCTCTCTCTCTCTCTCTCTCTCTCTCTCTCTCTCTCTCTCTCTCCAATTTCAAGTCAATAATGTGTCTGCAGACTGCCTACACGCACCCTTGCGCATTCTTCCAGCAGCAATACTAGTCGCATCAGGTAACTGCAGACTCCACTGTGGCAAATGAAGTGTCCAACACTTTTCAAAACATCGTGCAGCTCTTTGGAGGGTGACAGACGTTGATTAGTCGACGAAAGCTAATACACTTTTTGCTGTAATCTCTGTTCTACACCTTGCGTTGCCGCACAAAGAAGCATCAGCACCCAGTTCTCTACCTCCCCCATCCCCTTGAATGATCTTCGTCTTTACCACTTCTTATTTTTTGTTTGTTTGTCTGTGTCTGTGTTTGTCTGTCTGTGTGTCAGTCTCTCTCTCTCTCTCTCTCTCTCTCTCTCTCTCTCTCTCTCTCTCTCTCTCTCTCTCTCTCTCTCTCTAACGATATAAATATCTGCATGCGCACCACCACCCCCAGTCACCCACCCACCCATTTACACATTGTTTGCACACCTTTTACACACACACACACACCACACCACACACACACAGACAGACAGACAGACAGACAGACACACACACACACACACACACACACACACACACACACACACACACACACACACACACACACACACACACACACACGCCTGTAGACCAACACAAACAACAAAGGCATGCAATGTTCTAATTGCAAACAGTCCCTGTCTAATCGTACAACTTCAATAACATCAACAAAACCAATCTGTTCACCTTTCTGTAGCCCGTTTTCCCCTCTCCATTATTGATCCTTTTCCCCCTGATTACTTTCATCCCCACTTTCTCCTTCTTTCCCTTCTCACCTAGTTTCCAGAGCTAAATCAGTTTAGATCTCAGTGTCAGTCTTCCATTTCCGTTCCACCTTTTTCACAGATAGCAGCGCATGCGCACGCAGCACGCATGGCGCGTGCCTAAGGGGCTGATCACTCCCGTCGGATACATAGGCTACGCGGCAAAAAGATAAGATGCAAAGTACTTGTTAACTTGCTCTTTAAAGCGGCGTCGCTTGCTAATGCTAATGGTCTCTGTACACGTGAACATTTTTCACACTTTTCCCATGGCAACTTATTGATAGCCATGCATAAAGGTCTGTGTACACGTTAACATATTCACAAAATATCACTGTTTCCCCATGGCAACACAGTGAGTGAGTTGTAAGTCATAATTATTATGAATGGCGTAACACTGTGTTGCCATGGGGGAATAGAGATGTTTTGTGAATATTGTTAACGTGTACACAGACCTTAAGATTACTTGCATATCGCTGTGTTGCCATGGGGGAAAAGTTAAAAATGTTCACGTGTACAGAGACTTGACAGGTTTTACTAGTATGGCAAAGGTTGCTACAATCAAGTACACACAGACGTTAACAAAAGTCAACGACCACTTTTTTTCACAATCACGTAAAACAAAAACGGCTTTAAAGGTGCACCCTGACGGATGAGGTTTTGCAAGAAACACGTCGAGATCACCAGAAAGACAGCCTTTTCAAGGATCGGAACACTCACTTTGCTCTGGTTTCCTAGAAATTAAACCGTCAAAACGGCGATTCCTCCTTGGCGGAGATGCTGGAGAGAGTAGCCATTTTGGATGGGGTGGGTGGAGGTCACTCATTGTGGTTGAAGCGTTTTCTTTTTTTGTAGTGCAGTAAAAAAAAAAAATTGGAGCTATTTCCTTTGTTGTGAGCGAAACTCCTTTAGATAAACTGTATAAAATTAATAAAAATAAAAATAAAAAGGCTTGTATTGAGAAAATTTCGTGCAAACGATTTGGCGGCCATTAGAAAAGAGACGGCACACGACTTCTCTTTGGGTGAAATAATTTGACTTCCAGCACCTCCGCCAAGGAGGAATCGCCGATTTGATGGTTTGATCTATAGAAAACCAGAGCAAAATGAGTGTTGCAATCTGTGCAAAGGGTGTTTTTCTGGTGATCGCGACGTGTTTCTTACAAAAAACATTCCGTCAGGGTGCCCCTTTAAAACAAAGTATGTCATATTATGAAAATGCTTAATTTCATTAGCATTAAACAAGGATATCACATTTTTTTTTACATTCAATTCGTTGCTATGAAACAGTAGCTCAACAAACAATACAGCCCACAAAACCAGGAAAGCACAGCTTGTCAAAAAGTGTTATAACGTGGAGTTTCCACCGTGGCACTTGTGTTAGCTAGTGCTTCAAAACCAACAAAAAGAATATAATGAAATTTTACGAGTTGGTATATAGATGACTTGATTACATATCTGTAAAATATGAAAGGAATTGACAGAGCCTGTTTGTTTTTACGCGCTCGTGAAGCAGTGGTGCTTAACTTCTGTTGATTTCTGTACAATGCACAGGCAAGGAACGAGGCCCCGGATCGTATGGGAAGGGGAGTAATTTCACGGTAGATAACAACCATTTTCATTAGTGCTATTATTGCCATAAGATAGTGCAGTCTTCCGTTCTACCGTCAGTGTTAACTACCCCTCCCCCCCCCCCCCCCCCCCCACTTCCCGCCCCTAGCTTGTTCTCGCCCTCTGGCAGCCCCCTCCCTCTCCCTTCCCTGGGGCGGATTACGGGGGGTTTCCTGGTTGCATAGCAACCCCCACATCGACTGCCTAAAAATGAGAAAAATGGGATGAAACGCACTATATAGTACACCTGTGGCCATGTTTAGCAACCATAAAACTTCAAAAATTCTGCTGGAAACCCCCGTTCATCAGAATCAAACTCCGCCCCTGCTCCCTACCTTTACTCCCTCCATCTTTCCGTC
>CM065681.1:4057533-4060033 GCA_017654935.2 Phymorhynchus buccinoides | reverse complement strand
TTTAGCCCTACATGTCGATGCTGCTTGGGAGCAGTGCATGCAGAACTAGAAACATAATTTAATGATGAGTAGGGTTGTTGAAGGTCAAGAGGGTCATCGTGTTATTTAACCAGAGGTCACTCTGGTCCCTAAAGAATGACCTTCGTTGCACACGAGGCATGCACAGAAGACATATAGCAAGGTGTTGTGCAGAGGGCGAGGGGGTCAGGAGGGTTTGGGGGTGCATCCATGCATACCGGACCCTTGTCGTCTGTCTGGGGGATTGACAGCAAAACATGTAGCGGCTAATTATGCAGTAGGTGAAGTGCGCACCCGTTCTCACTACTGTACTACATGGCTATGTCTGTCTCTCAATCTCAAACCTTTCATTCTACAGCTCAACATACAACGGAGACTTTGACTGAAATCATACCCACTTCAGTTTAATAGTTTGTGTGTTTTGTCTGTTTTCGTACCATGGCTTAAAGACTCCAGGGATCATCCCAACAGCCGAAGCACCTGAATACTATGGTACAAATGCACCAGCTAGGGATGAGAACATTACGTTTGTGACAGTGTTTTTTGTATTACCCTGCCACGTGGGTAGCCACACTCCGACTTCGGAGGATGGTTTAATAGTTCTGTCTGTTTT
The DNA here is from genome assembly GCA_017654935.2 of Phymorhynchus buccinoides. Lineage (NCBI taxonomy): Eukaryota > Metazoa > Mollusca > Gastropoda > Neogastropoda > Raphitomidae > Phymorhynchus > Phymorhynchus buccinoides. Next base: position 4,059,402 of record CM065681.1, on the reverse strand, counting down.
TTATGCGGTTAAACTACCACTTTAAGACCTTGCAAAATTAGCTAAGAAGGTCTTAACAGGGAGGGGTCTTAATAGGGAGGTGGACACTCAGTAGTCAGGATATGAAGGAGAAATTCGGTAAGAAAAAAGTTTGGGTCACGTCTTAGAAGGAGTCTTAATAAGGAAGGTCTTAATATAGTTCCACTGCAATAACATTTCTTTCGTGGCTTGCTGTTTCAACGTTTACATCCACATTTCCTGGAAGCCATACCACGTGGTCCTGTGTCGTGCGTTGTTTATATAATATTTCTTTTGTGGCTTGTTGTTTCGACGTTTACATCTACATTTCCTGGAAGCCATACCACGTGGTCCTGCGTCGTGCGTTGTTTATATAATAACATTTCTTTTGTGGCTTGTTGTTTCAACGTTTACATCCACATTTCCTGGAAGCCATACCACTGGGTCCTGCGTCGTGCGTTGTTTATATAATAACATTTCTTTCGTGGCTTGCTGTTTCAACGTTTACATCCACATTTCCTGGAAGCCATACCACTGGGTCCTGCGTCGTGCGTTGTTTATATAATAACATTTCTTTTGTGGCTTGTTGTTTCAACGTTTACATCCACATTTCCTGGAAGCCATACCACTGGGTCCTGTGTCGTGCGTTGTTTATATAATAACATTTCTTTCGTGGCTTGTTGTTTCGACGTTTACATCCACATTTCATGGAAGCCATACCACGTGGTCCTGTGTCGTGCGTTGTTTATATAATAACATTTCTTTTGTGGCTTGTTGTTTCGACGTTTACATCCACATTTCCTGGAAGCCATACCACGTGGTCCTGTGTCGTGCGTTGTTTATATAATAACATTTCTTTTGTGGCTTGTTGTTTCGACGTTTACATCCACATTTCATGGAAGCCATACCACGTGGTCCTGTGTCGTGCGTTGTTTATATAATAACATTTCTTTTGTGGCTTGTTGTTTCGACGTTTACATCCACATTTCATGGAAGCCATACCACGTGGTCCTGTGTCGTGCGTTGTTTATATAATAACATTTCTTTTGTGGCTTGTTGTTTCGACGTTTACATCCACATTTCATGGAAGCCATACCACGTGGTCCTGTGTCGTGCGTTGTTTATATAATAACATTTCTTTTGTGGCTTGTTGTTTCGACGTTTACATCCACATTTCATGGAAGCCATACCACGTGGTCCTGTGTCGTGCGTGGTTTATATGTAACACATTGAAGACTAGAACTCCATGAAGGGGTCGCCACACTGCATACGATTCGATTCACTGTGATCCTATTGTGACAGTTGTGAGGCATGATTCACGTGACATTCTAGGTGTCTTAAGTGAATCTGATGACATCCTACTCTTTTTCTCTTCACTGTATGTGTAGTCTCCCGTACACGAATCTGGTCACATATCTGTATTGTTGGGTAAAGGTAAAGATGTGCCACCCCCCTGCATTTCTCGGTTAATTCCATTTTTCCGTTTTTGCCTTTCTTACCAAACATAAAGCTGTATTTTATTAACCTTTTCTGCTAATTATCTTTTTGGAATAATAACCCTAACCCTAACCCTAACCCTACACCCCACCCACCCCATAAGACGGAAAAACGTAATGAATCACGACTCTGACAAATGCCGCGGTGTACTGCACTACCTAGGTGGGGGGGGGGGTCCTATTAGATAATGGCCTTTAGCATGACTGCAATTAATTATTGAACAAAGATAATTAGGTGAAAATGTTCATAAAATACAGCTTCATGTGTGCGCCTGTGGGTGTGGATGTTGGCGTGTAAGTGTACCGTGTGTTATCATTGTATTGTTGTTTCTGTGCAGTCATAGTTTAAAAGTTGTATATTTCCCATAGTTTTCGT
>CM065681.1:4035033-4040033 GCA_017654935.2 Phymorhynchus buccinoides | reverse complement strand
TGATGCAAGTTATTAGTTTTTGTAATAAATCCAATAATATGTCAATGGACTATCTAAAGATAGTCCGTTTTGAGCTGCCCAGATTTTGTTATTTCAACTTAAGGGCCTGCTACACATCAACTAATATCGCACGACTGTACGATGCGATTCGATCACGTGGTCTCGAAGCGTGAATCAAATTATTTTGTTCTTCGAGACCACGTGATCGAATCGCATCGTACAGTCGTACGATTTTAGTTGACGTGTAGGCGGCCCTTTACCGAGAATGGTGTGTTACGTTGCTTCTGACGGCTTCATGAATTGCCCTTGACAACCAATCAGAATAAACTGTTATATGTGCTGAAAGCTGAGGATTAAAACTGTTGCAGGTCACGTTTACAAGAAGGGCACTACGACTTTATTGAAAAGAAGTCGTGGGTTGAAAAATGCCTTTATAAAAATAAAAAAGGCGGTGTGAATTGGCGTGAATTGACAGTGTGTGTGTGTGTGTGTGTGTGTGTGTGTGTGTGTGTGTGTGTGTGTGTGTGTGTGTGTGTGTGTGTGTGTGTGTGAGAGAGAGAGAGAGAGAGAGAGAGAGAGAGAGAGAGAGAGAGAGAGAGAGAGAGAGAGAGAGAGGATAGTGAGAGAGAGAGAGAGAGAAAGAGAGAGAGAGGAAGAGAGAGAGAGAGAGAAGAGAGATGAGAGAGAGAGACGCGAGAGAGAGAGAGAGAGAGAGAGTGAGATGTGTGTTATTGAACCGGTACTTGAAATAGGCCTACTAGCTGGTGCATGTGTGAGAGAGACTTAAAGAAAAGACTACTACAAAGATTCGAGTTGAAGCAGGATATAAAACTAACTTTACAAGTTTATCTTCTTTTTAAAAAAAAATCAATTATTTCCCCTTTGTGTCTGTGGCCTCTTGGTTGGCCGAACAGCAGAATAAAGAGTTACGATTGGCTCACATCTTTTACCCCCCTCCGCAGTTGAGTTCCGTTTGTACCACACACAAGAAATGCAGCTGATCAAAGATCAACTAAGGTATACTCGAGCCGAAACAGTGTTCACATTCCAATTTACAAATAAAAGACCCTCAAAAAACCTATTGCAAGCTCTTTTCTGGTTGGTCAAAAAATATATTATTTTAACCCTATTTTAATGGGGCAATCAACAACAAGAAATGTTTTAGCCCCGTACAAGTCACATGATAGTTTGCGGCGATCAACCTCTCGAGCTAGAATGCTTTTATCGCTCGCAAACTATCGGGGGATACGTTTCTTAGGACGCCGCATTGCGCGAACAGCTACGAACGTTCGCCCTTGTGAAACGTAAATGGATTTCAGTTCCTCGTGGGACTCTGCAAGAGTCGACAACCCAGCTAGCTCTATCAGTCTGACTTGTCTTTGATGTGGCAAAAGAAAAGAGAAAGAAATGGTCTCCCTTGATCTGGTTGAAACAGATTAGTTGCTTCCCCTTTTTTTGCTCTCTCTCTCTCTCTCTCTCTCTCTCTCTCTCTACTCTCTCTCTCTCTCTCTCTCTCTCTCTCTCTCTCTCTCTCTCTCTCTCTCTCTCTCTCTCTCTCTCTCTCTCTCTCTCTCTCTCTCTCTCTCCCATCTCTCATCGCTCTCTCTCTCTCATTAAGTTCGGTTTATGTTTGGTTTGGCCTCAGTCATTACTTTTCTGTACATATGATCATTGCATTTTCACCAGTACCCCTTCCCCCTTGCCTCCCCTTCTTGATACAGGCAGATGGCCTAATCAATTAATAGTTTTTGAGTTGACCTCTCTCTCTCTCTCTCTCTCTCTCTCTCTCTCTCTCTCTCTCTCTCTCTCTCTGCTCTAACCGTGAAATAAATATGGCTTAGAAAAATTAAATAGCTGGAATACTTTTACTTTCTTTTCTCTTCTTTTCGTGTGCGCATTTCCCCCATGTCCGCATTTCCCCATACGGGAAGTTCCGGGCAAATAATAGATACCCAATTTAAAACTCTTGCCTGCAGCTAGTTTCAAGCGAAGAACAGAAACATTTAGTGCACATTTCCCCTCCCACCTTTTCCCTGCCTTTGATGTTTTCGTCTCTGCAGCGGTACGTGTTTCTGATGCTCCTACAGCGAGATTGTGTGGTGGAGTAGCCTTTCTTGTCAAAAAAACAGTTATCCCCTTTTGTTTCTCGGGTTGATCTAGAATATGACAACTGTGTTGTACTTAAGCTTTGTAAACGAGTATTAGGTCTTGATTTAGATTGTATTCTGATAGGAATTTATTTACCTCCTCAATACAGCCCTTATTACTCTGATACGGATATTTACAATGGTGTTTCTCTACTTGAACAATGTATTTTAGATATTTATGAATGTGAAAGTAATGTTCAAATGATGATAATAGGTGATTTGAACTCAAGAACAGGCAATTCTAATGCTTGTGATGCTATGCTACCAAAGGATGTTTTTGAAACTGATGATATGCTTAATTTAGATGAAGATATTTTTAAGCGTCAATCAGATGACACTGTTACAAATGCATTTGGTCAATATCTATTAGGTGTTTGTGAACAGTTTAACTTAGTACTGTTGAACGGGGTTAAATCGGGACCAATGGACGGAAGTTATACGTACATTGCTCACAATGGTTGCAGCGCAATCGATTATTTCATTGTATCTAAATGTTTGTTTGACTTGGTTATTAAACTAATGGTTTGTCAGAGAATTGAATCCAAGCATATGCCCATAGAGCTTGAATTAAAATTTAGAAACATGAATGGCATGTACTCTCGTAAACCTGAAAAAGTAGTTCTTCAGAAATATAAGTGGAATTCTGATAAGTCACAAGAGTACCTCGACAACTTTACAAAACATGACTTTGAATTAAAATTCAAAGAAGCTCTTGATTTGATTAATGTCAACATTGATGAATCGCTGGCAAAGTTCTATGAAGCTATCAGTTTGGCAGCAAATCCAATGTTAAAGACTGTTGTTCTTGGAGGTTCCTTTAACAAGCCCTGGTTTGATGCCGATTGTAGACAAAAACGCAAAGATACTCGGCATGCTCTTAGAATTCTGAGAGAAGCAAATAAAGTGAATAAAAACACAATTAAAGGAAATGAACACATAGACCTCTTGAGAGCATCATATGTGAGTCGACGAAACTCTTATAAAGATTTTCTAAAGGTTAAACAAACCGACTATAAAAATGAAGTTATTAAAACCCTCGAAGATAATTCAAAAAATCCTAAGATTTTCTGGAGTGCTCTTAAAAACTATTTGAGCAAACCTGTGAGCAGAAATACTATTTCCCCTGATGATTGGTTTGCTCATTTTTCAGCTGTGTTCAATCAGAGCGAATGCGAAGATGATGTATTTGATGTACATAAAACTTGGTATAAAGTGGACGAATGCTGTGTTGTGAATGTTAATTGTGATGAATTGGATTGGGAGATAAGTCACCAGGAAGTATTAGAAGCTATTTCAGCTTTAAAGAACAACAAAGCTGCTGGTCCGGATGGATTCTCAGGTGAATTTTATAAATGTGCAGACCCTGAGATTAGTTTGTTTTTTACTAGGTATTTTAATAGATTATTTGATTCTGGTGCTTTTCCCATCGCTTGGTCTGAAGCTGTCATCTATCCCATTCACAAAAAAGGTGACGTCAACTTGCCAGATAATTACAGGGGGATTTCTTTGTTGAATGTATGTGGTAAGCTTTACAGCTATATTCTAAATAAGAGATTATCGAGTTGGTTAGAAAAGAACAAGATACTAAATGAATCCCAAGCTGGATTTAGACGAAAATATAGCACAATCGATCATATATTTACCCTTTTGTCATTAATTCAGAAGCAATTTGCAAATCATAAAAAGTTATATTGTGCTTTCATAGATTTCAAAAAAGCCTTTGACTTGGTAGATAGATGCTGTTTATGGTCAGTTCTAAGAAAAAATGGTATCAATGGAAAAATGTATAATGCAATCCAAAGTATGTATTCTGTAGTTAAAGCTCGGGTTCGTGCTGGTAATGAGATCACAGACGTTTTTATGTGCCATAAAGGGTTAAAACAAGGAGAAATGTGTAGTCCTGTTTTGTTTTCTTTACTAATTAATGAACTAGCAAATGAGGTTACTCAAAATGGTAAACATGGTATAACGCTTACACCTGAACAAATACAAATTCTTATTCTCCTTTTTGCTGATGATGTGCTATTATTATCGCATACAGTTATTGGGTTACAGCAGCAACTGAATATTTTAAGTGCTACAGCTAAGAAACTTGGTCTTATTGTAAATATGGATAAGTCAAAAATAATAGTCTTTCGCAAAGGTGGTTATATAGCAGCAGCTGAGAAATGGGTTTATGATGGACAATATCTAGAAATTGTAAACATGTATAAATATTTAGGTGTAATTTTCTCAACTGGCTTATCGTTTTCTTTTACATTGAAAGATATGGCACAAAAAGCAAAAAAAGGTGTTATAGGTATTTTACGGTTGCTTTGGTCACTCAATAATCAGTCTCCAAATCTTTTCTTTAAGCTATTTGATTGTCAGATACAGCCTATTCTAACATATGGATCAGAGGTGTGGGGCCTTTGCGCAGATTATTCCATCATTGAACGCATACATTTATTTGCAATCAAAAGATTTCTTAATGTTAGTGTTAGAACACCTACTGTTCTGGTCTACGGCGAAACAGGTAGGTATCCATTATTTATAAATGTTTATGTTCGCAATGTCAAATACTGGTTAACTTTGACAAAAATGTCATCTGAACGTATTCCTCGCAAATGTTACAAAATGCTGTTTAACCTACATTGTCAAAATAAAAACAACTGGGCTTCAAAGATATGTTTCACTCTGTACAGATACGGCTTTGGTTTTGTATGGGAAAACCAGGGTGTGAATAATGACAAGATATTTTTAAATGAATTTAAACAACGTTTAATTGATTGTTTCCTGCAAGGTTGGAATAGTGATATTCAGACTAAAGAGCGTTACTCGTTTTATTCTTTATTGAAACAACATCTATGTCTT
>CM065681.1:4010033-4025033 GCA_017654935.2 Phymorhynchus buccinoides | reverse complement strand
TTTTATAGTTTAGTGTCGATACCTTTATCCAGCAAGCGAACTATAAAGCACGGTTTTAGGAACCATTGAGAAACTTAAATAAGGTTATGGTTGAGAGAGAGAGAGAGAGAGAGAGAGAGAGAGAGAGAGAGAGAGAGAGAGAGAAAGAGAGAGAGAGAGAGAGAGAGAGAGAGAGAGAGAGAGAGAGAGAGAGAGAGAGAGCACTGGACACTGAGCATTGTAATGTACTTTGGCTTTGGGCCACAACACATGGGACAGAAGGACGAGGTGTTTTTTTATATATCAAAACTTGGTCCAGGTATGACAAATACCCAAGCGTCAGAATATTGCTTTAAACCATAATTGTTATAATGGAAATCAACTATAGTATAATTTTTGTTTGACGAAGTTGGCATTTCATGAGAGAGAGAGAGAGAGAGAGAGAGAGAGAGAGAGAGAGAGAGAGAGAGAGAGAGAGAGAGAGAGAGAGAGAGAGAGAGAGAGAGAGAGAGAGAGACGAGAGAGAGAGAGAGAGAGATTGAGAGAGAGAGAGAGAGAGAGAGAATGAGAGAGAGAGAATATAGAAGAATACGAATACGAATGTTTTTTATTGAGGGTAAAACAGATAAGCTGGGTAGACTGTTTTGTACACTATTGCCCTCAAGCAAATAAACAACAATTAATGAAAAAAATGATTAACAGAAACGTAAAAACCCCCCCCCCCCAGCACGGCAACAATGGTGACCCCCCATATACAAGTAATATAATACAACAAGGCAAAAATGGCCACACAACAACAATTCAAGATTAAATGTACCCCCACCCCTCCCCACCCCACCCAAAAACACACACAAAAACAAAAAAAAACAAAACGTGAGACTCCCAGAGAGAGAGAGAGAGAGAGAGAGAGCACTCACACCTACAAGCACCCCCCACATACCCCACGAGAGAGCAAAGATATACATACATGCAGACAAATTCTTATATTATGTACATGTACGTTCTCTACACCTTGTAATATCATTAGAATGTATATATAATTAAACGTGAGAGAGAGAGAGAGAGAGAGAGAGAGAGAGAGAGAGAGAGAGAGAGAGAGAGAGAGAGAGACAGAGACAGAGACAGAGAGATAGGGAGATGTGGATTGGATGACCAAGCGAAGCTGAGGGGAAATAATCCCAAAATTGAAAGGGTAATCTTTTCTACACAGTGTTATTCAACTAAAAGGTTCCACCCACCCACCCTTTTTATTATTTTCCTTTTATAAACAATTACTAAATAAAAAGTGAAAAAAAAGCCAGCACTGATCTCTGTGCATACTTTGCCATTGAAAAACCAACTATTGTGAATGAATAAAAGTGAGTTTAACGTCATCCGACCTGGAACAGGTACATACGGGACATTTATATTTATAAAGATAGTGGGTCGATCCTGGAGGTACTGCTATGCCAGGAAAGACCTATTGTACAAACTATTGTTAACTTGAGTGTAGAGTGGCACAGTGGTAGCGCGTTCGCTTCGTGTCAAGTAAACCCGAGTTCGAACCTGGGTACAGGGGATCTTTCCTTTCACTTTGCACTAGGCCTTACGGTCTGAACGTGGAGTCTTTCGGATGAGACGATAAACCGAGGTCCCGTGTGCCCATGCACTTAGCACACGTTAATCCCAGTGGCAACGAAAAAGTTGTCATTTGGTCAAAATTTACCCCCCTCCCTTCCTTCCTCATCAGTCACACAAAAATCGCATGCGAAAAACAAAAACAAAAAACATTTGGGTGGCGCGCCTCTGGCTGCGACGCGCTCTCCAGGTGGGAGCAACTCGAATTTCACAGAGACGCCTCTGCGACTATACTGTACCTAGCCTAACCTAACCTAACCTAATTTATGATTGTCCTTTATTGTGGCTGCAGGTGGTCCCGGCAGCAAGCCATCACCTTCCTGTCCAACTACAGTGACTTTCCGGCCAGTCAGATCGCGGCGGAAGTGGACCGCTACATCACGTGGCCCGGCCAGGCATGCGCATACAAAGTAGGGGAGATCAAAATCAAGGAGCTTCGCCAGAAAGCGGAAGAACAACTGGGTGAGAAAGAAAATGCATGTTCAGTGGTACCTCCCTTATAAGACCTTCAGAAATCATCCAAAATGAGGTGTTATAAAGGAGGGGTCTTGTAAGGGAGGTAATATTAATGCTTACAAAGAAGTGTAATGTCTCAGAGAAGTAGGTCTTATGTGGGAGGGAGTCTTATAATGGGAGGTCTTATAAAGGAGGTTCTACTATACTACTAAGTAAACAGCAGTAAATTGATTTACTTCAAGACCTGCAAGGTCAACTGCATGTGCAATGTTCGTCTGTGTAGCCTACATCACATAATGAATCCTAGACTTCGGCCTATTCATTATTAGGCCTACGTAGAATGCATTATTTCAGGATATCTTTACTGACAGACAGACACATAGATAAAACCAAAACTCATTGATAATGCGAGCACGCGCGCGCTCGCGTGTGTGTAGTGCTGTGTGAATTTACTTAATATTAAATTGAGTAAATTCACACAGCATGCAAAAGTCGTGTTAAATACATTTGATGTGAATAATTTATCTACTTCCAAAAACATACATTCGTTATTCGGACTTAAATGATTATGTGTGGAAAGGTCATTTCTAATCTCAAAATTTGTTTCATTTCTTATTATCGTTTGATGAATGTGACCCAATGTATCATTTGTGTTTTGTGTTGTGTCCTCCAGCACTATAAGGCACAGCCAACTGCGGTCATACGGCTGCCCATCAGCGGCGTCTGTCAGGCATGGATCTGATCAAATACTATTGCATTCACATATAGATCGCCGTACACAAATCCGATGAAATGTCTGTATTTTACTGTATTGAGGTCTACATGAATATACCTACACACTACCTAACCTCAATTAACCCTCTCTTTTCATTCTGAACTCTATTCAGTTTTTTGTTGTCTTGCTTTTAAGCTCTGTCTCTCCCCCCACTAACTCCCAGTCTGATGAAAGCTCTACGAGCGGACAGCTTGCTTCTTGCCCTTTTCTACTTTGATCACCCAACCCAAACCCTGGTGAGTTTCCCAATTCTACCATTGTCGTCCCTACATGAATATAGTGAACAAAACTAGTTGGATTTCATCAGAGTCATGCCTAACAGATGTCGGCACAGTTGGATAATCGTAGATTAAAAAGATTGAATTTATCTATCTTGAATCTTGTGCGCAGGTCGTCGATGCGACGTGAAGGAGTTCTGGGGGAAATTGGAAACGTCATTTCTAATCTCAAAATGTGTTTAATTTCTTATTATCGTTTGATGATGTGACCCAATGTATCATTTGTGTTCTGCGTTGTGTCCTCCACACCCCAATTAGTTTAAACAGGGGTTAGAAGGGTTAAATGTATCTATCTTGAATCTTGTGCGCAGGTCGTCGATTCGACGTGAAGGAGTTCCACCACGAGGTGCTGAGGGTGGGTTACGTGCCCCTGGACATTCTGGAGGAGGTGGTCATGGAGTGGATCCAGTCCAAAAAACACCGGCGCCGCACTGCGCATGTGCAGGAAGTGGCCCGGGGAAGCAGGCGAAGGGGGAAGTCGCAGAGTAATGCGCAGTCGTTTTCCGCGTGTCTTGTTGTTCTGGGGCTGTGCGTTTCACGTTTGATGTGGGTTGTTAGGTAACTAGTGTGATATGTGTCAAGTTAGCCATACAAGTTTTGACTTTAACTAATGAAACACAAATTTAAGATGTCTGAGTATTGGTTTCCAAATTTATAATTTGAAATAATAACACCGAGTTTTAGGCTTTCTTAAAATTGATCACCAAATTAATCTGTAATTTCAAATAACGTTAAGTTTAATATTTCATGGAAAGAAATTGCAGTATTGGGCACGAAATATTACTTAACACGATGAAAAAAGCATAGAAAAAGGCGTAGCCATAATGTTGATCACCGTTCTGCTGCTCCTCGTCTCTCATTATTTAGTCACCCTCGCTTTTCACCCGTTTATTTCAAGAGACATTGTAAAGGGGCACCCTGACGGATGAGTTTTTTGCAAGAAGCACGTCGAGATCATCAGGAAAACACCCTTTACAGAGATCGCAACACTCACTTTGCTCTGGATTCCTAGAAATCAAACCGTCAAATCGGCGATTCCTCCTTGGCGGAGGTGCTGGAAGTCAAATTCTTTGGCCGCCTGAGTTTAGACCAAATCGTTTGCACGAAATTTTCACAATACAAGCCATTTTATTTATTTTTTTTAATTTTTATACAGTTTACCTAAAGGAGTTTCGCTCATAACAAAGGAAACAGCTCCAATTCTGTTGTTTTCCTGCACTACAAAAAAGAAAAAGGTTCAACCACAATGAGTGACCTCCACCCACCCCATCCAAAATGGCTTATCTCTCCAGCATCTCCGCCAAGGAGGAATCGCCGATTTGACGGTTTGATTTCTAGGAAACCAGAGCAAAGTGAGTGTTCCGATCCTTGAAAAGGCTGTCTTTCTGGTGATCTCGACGTGATTCTTGCAAAAACGTATACGCCAGGGTTCACCTTTAAGCATCTTTGGCAATGATGTCCGAGAGCTGGTGATGCTTTAGTTCCTATCTATTGATGAAATTAATGAACAAAGTGAAAGTCTTTTTGTGGCCTGTTGATGAACTGAATTGAAATGCTGTTATTTGTTTTGTTGGTAATCAAACCTGAGTCCTGCAATAAAAAGTATGTAATAAATTATTGGGGTAACAAAACGGTGATTGACATATAATGTTAACCAACATAATATTGTAAACTTTTAAAAAGGAAATGAAACCGATAGTAGGCCTACTCTGTTCAATCTCTTATGTGTCTGACCTAAATGTAAGGGTTTTGTGGTGCTTTGATAACCAAGTCATATAAAATATTACCGGTTCGCTGATGGTGCATAGAAGAAGACAAAAACGTTTTTGACAATGTTATGTGTAAAAGTGAGAAATTAGCTTTAGCGCTTCGTGCAGTTCATCTAGTTCATTTAGATTGAAATTGTAAGTGCTGGATGGTCAAATGGTTTTGTCAGTTTCTGTATTTTTTGTGCTTTTTTCGGTTATGTAATGAGGTGCAGAGAGATTTATTAGCAACTGGCAATGTTGTATTTCCCACATTGATGACAGCATAACATTGTAGTTGCAGGTCTATACTCTGCAGCACTATAATACTACGTGTTATATTGAATAATGTTTGAAGTCATTGCTTTCCCACAGTGTTTAAAGATTAGTACATGTTTATGTAAATACGCTTAACAAAATATGCACTTGTTTGAATGAGTCGGCGTTGTATGTGTGTATTAGTGCGTGTGTGAGCTAGTGTAGGTGTGCGTGAGAGGGAGGGAGGGAGAGAGAGAGAGAGAGAGAGAGAGAGAGAGAGAGAGAGAGAGAGAGAGAGAGAGAGAGAGAGAGAGAGAGAGAGAGGGAGAGAGGGAGAGGGGGGAGATGTGGGCTGGGGAGAGATGTGGGCTGGGGCTGATGAAACGAAGATCATAATTATTATTCATGAACTGCCATAATATATGTATATACTGGATTATTGCTTCCATGTAACACAATTACTTGTACATAAATGGAAAAAAAATGTACGTAGATCAAGCTAGAGATAGAGAGGAAAGAGTAAATAAGAATACAGCAATTCGTAAATGAGATTGGTACTGGGTACGAAAGAGAGGGTATAGACAGATCCAACTGAGAATAGACAGAACCAACAGAGGATAAACAGAGCAACATAGGATAGACAGAGCAACATAGGATAGACAGAGCCAATAGACTGTAGACAGAGCCAACAGAGGGTAGACAGAGAAACAGGATAGACAGAGCCAATAGAGGATAGACAGAGCCAATAGAGGATAGACAGAGCCAATGGCGGATAGACTGAGCCAATAGAGGATAGACAGAGCCAATAGAGGATAGACAGAGCCAATAGAGGATAGACAGAGCCAACAGAGGATAGACAGAGCAACAGAGGATAAACAGCCATTATAAGATAGACAGAGCAACAGAGGATAGACAGAGCCAATAGAGGATAGACAGCCAATAGAGGATAGCCAGAGCCAATAGAGGATAGACAGAGGATAGACAGCCAATAGAGGATAGACAGAGCCAATAGAGGATAGACAGATGATACACAGAGGCAATAGATGATAGACAGAGGATAGGCAGAGCCAATAGAGGATAGACAGAGCAACAGGGGATAGACAACTTGTTTGTAGAAACAAAAAACAAAATCCAGAAAATAATAGGCTAGCCACTGTAATGCTATAAAGTGTATTCTTTATAAACGAATTGTATGTACTGTACATTATTTGACTGTACAAATGTAATTGAAATGCTACTAAAAACAAAACCGTCAACTATTTGGTTTGACTGTACATGTAATCATAACATCTTCACCAGATTTATCATTGTATTTGTTTGCTTTACTATGTGACGACTTAATTCAAAAGAAATTGCTTTGGTTTTAATTCATACGGTTCTTAGTATATGTTATTTCTTTGATATAATTAAAATCGATGCATCTCAAATGTTCTTTCAAATGTAAATGAAAATGCGTATGGCCTACATTGTTTATTATTGCAATCTAGACTCATCATTCGACACATTTCACATTGTTTCGTTTTATTAAAAAAACCAAAAAACATTGTATGTTATTGTTTCTTCTCTGACATAGACTTAATGATGTTTCCCCCCGAATTTTACTCTTTTTTGTGTGTTTACAGACGTTTTAAGCATTTTATTTTCCTGATGGTAGTATATGTATTAACGAATTATTATATTATGTATGAACTAGGTATCAATTTGTGTGTTTATGTTGTTGATATTCGGTTCCTCCTTTTTTTGGTATGATTAGAGGAGCATTTGCCAAAGATGTGCGTATTTCAAAATTATGTACATGTGTCTTTGGAGCTTAGAGTTTAAAATAATTGCAAGAATGATTTAATTTGATTATAATAGACACATTAATTTATTGATTTTATTATAATTTTTCTTTGTTTTTTTGGGGGGGATTCTGGTGATCTTTTATAGCGTTACCTTTTGTTCATGCATACCTAAGTTTTACTTAAGCGACAAAATAATTTATCAATGCATCAATATACTTTAAGTATACCCCCCTTGTATTGGAAACTAAGCTTTAAGTGTTATTTGGGAAGAAATAAAGAAATGGACCTAAAACAAAAATACAGGGATTGTAGAAATCTGTGTTTGTTTCTTTTCATTAAGGCAGAAACTGAAACAAGAGCCGGAAGTGAGAAAACTGAGAGGGGAAAGAAGACGTCTTAAATAAATGCTTATATTCATTTCATGCTACTTTTTTCCCTTTGCCTCTCTCATACATATATCTGTGTGATGATCTAAGATAGACATTTTTCTTCGGTATAGTTTAGAGTTTTAGTCCGATACATAAGTGTCTGGGTTTCTGTATGACTTAGAGTTTGGTGTACTGACCTTTCATTCTGTGTGCGTGTTTGCACGCGAGCGCACGCGCACGCGCGCACGTATATGCAGCATCAAACAATTATGCACGTAATATCAACCATTGATACACCATCAACCATATGTTCAATAACTTAAAAACGGCTTCATAGAATACATTCATTTTTTCAGTGTTTAGTAAAGAGTAACATTGCAATACTAAATTCGAACCGGAAGTGTCAACAGTGGTGATAATAATTGCCAAATATTGCAACATTTTTGTTTGTTTGTTTTTTGAAAAAAAAAATTGATTATTATTATTATTATCTTTTTTTTTTTTTTTTTTTTTTAAAAGGTTCCAACAAGCTGCAGATACTTTGTACACAAAATTTCAAGTATTCGTCGTCCATAAACTGCTAAATCACCACTGTAAGTCATTCGTGTGTACGTAGTTAAGGGTTGTTTTGTGGGTGTCGTTTGCCTTTCTTGTCTCACGTATGTTTGTTTTTCTTCCCCACATCATCAAACTATTAATGCTAATGAGAACTTTAATGTTTGTTGCTAATGATAAAAAAGTATTCACCTTAATACAGATACCACATTTCATACGTTTATATTGTTTGAATCAGAATGTGTCTGGAAGACGGGAGTAATTGCAAAAGCACGATGCAAAGCCACACGAACCTTAATCCTAGTTCAAGGCAACACATACACACACACACATACAGACACGCATACACACACACAGATACAGACACACATACACACACACACAGATACAGACACGCATACACACACACACATACAGACACACATACACACACAGATACAGACACACATACACACATACAGATACAGACACACATACACACACAGATACAGACACGCATACACACAGATACAGACACACATACACACAGACATACAGACACGCATACACACACAGATACAGACACACATACACACACACAGATACAGACAAGCATACACATACAGATACAGACACACATACACACACAGATACAGACAAGCATACACACACACATACAAACACGCATACACACACACATACAGACACGCATACACACACAGATACAGACACACATACACACACACAGATACAGACACGCACACACATACAGATACAGATACAGACACACATACACACACAGATACAGACACACATACACACACACACACACACATACACATACACACACACACACATACACATACACATACACACACACATATGCAGACACACACACACACGCGCGTAAAAAAAAGCAAAGCAAGAAAGGCCAAGCCTTTAAAGGCTCACTGGGTTTGCAATACAAAAGAGACATAACAATAAACAAACGAAAAAAGATATTGTGCTCATGCTGGGAGAGGAACCCGTGACGTTCGTGTTAGAGGTCAACAACTTACCAACCAACGGCTCTAAATGCCACAGGCCATTTGTAACGTTATGCTAAAACAATGAGTTCCATCCCTAGGTTCACATGTACTTTCTACTCTCACTTCAAATGTCACAGGCCATTTGTAACGTTATGCTAAAACAATGAGTTCCATCCCTAGGTTCACATGTACTTTCTACTCTCACTTCAAATGTCACAGGCCATTTGTAACGTTATGCTAAAACAATGAGTTCCATCCCTAGGTTCACATGTACTTTCTACCCTCACTACTAACTGATTTACTATGCATATCACTCTGGTTACGTTTTAGAAAACGGAGTCACTGAAAACGTAACGATGGTATATATCACCTTGCAAGCTGTTTGGTTGTGCTATTACTTGTAGTTTCCGAGAAAATTACAATGGATAATTTTAAAAAGAAGAGTGCATGAGATATGTGCAGTTAAGGTTTAACACAACTGAACAAATGATGAGAACATAGACTCACTTCGTTAACGCAAGTGAACCAAAAAAGGGAGAACACTCTTGCTGAATTTGCTGTGCTGAATTGCTTCCCTTTAATTAACAAAATCAAACATTTTCTGGAAGTATTTTTGCATTGCTTGCCATGTGGCTACATTGACATCATGGATCGTGTCATCTGGGCAAGGTGGACAATTCTGTCCATTTTCACCCACATCGATTCAGTCGTGTTTTTTTTAAAACCACCACGACAATGCTACAGAAAACCAGACTAACTTGGAGTAAATTCATATGGCTCGTGATTTGGTGAGGCTGACGTAACGGACATCACCGTTCGAACATGGGGCATAAATCTGCCAAGTTACATTAAAATTGGCTCTGATGTTTTAGAGGTATTATGGCGCACCACATATTCTGGTCACACACACACACACACACACACACACACACACACACACACACACACACACACACACACACACACACACACACACACACACACACACACACACACACACACACACACACACACACACACACACACACACACACACACACACACACACACAACACACACACACACACACACACAACACACACACCACACACACACACACACACCACACACAATGGACAGAAAAACAGACATTCGCGTTCATTCCAAATGTACTCCAGCTCTTCTGGAACTATCGCACACAGAGGGTGCCACTCACTGCCCACAGACAGGAGGAAGAAAACTCCGTTATCATTGTTGTTTATTTGTTAATCGTGCTGATTTCATGCTGAGGTCAAGGGGACAGTGTTGCTGGACAGTGGAGAACTCATGTGCTGACCCGCAAAAAACGATTGTGCTTCGCATCGCAGCACCTGGATGGATGAGAGAGAGAGAGAACTCAAACTCAAACTCAAAAATGTTTTAATGTCAGACCTCCGGCCTATAACATTGAGGGTGCGCATATACACACATACTGTAATAAATGAAAACAGGACAAAAGCGAATATTCTTTCACTCTGCACTAACATGTTATGCAAATAATTTTATAATGCATAAGTTCATGTATCAGCTGACATAAGTTCATATTGTTTTTAAAACGCATAAAATATAAACATAGCAACATCTCTAGTTATGAATGTATTTTCATTGGCAAGGAGACTTTAATTCAATGGGATAGTTGTTTCTAAATTGATTATGTTTGAAAATATACTTGTCTCCTAGATATGAGAGAGAGAGAGAGAGAGAGAGAGAGAGAGAGAGAGAGAGAGAGAGAGAGAGAGAGAGAGAGAGAGAGAGAGAGAGAGAGAGAGAGAGAGAGAGAGAGAGAGAGAGAGAGAGAGAGAGAGAGAGAGAGAGAGAGAGAGAGAGAGTTCACATTTGGCAATTTCCAATACTTTAGGTATTATCCAATGCAAATATTTGATGACTTTAATGGTTTATACAGTCAAATCTCCGCGTGGGGATACAGGGGGGTCTTTTGTAAAAAATAGTTCCCCCACCATCTTGCAGTTCTGTGCTTGTAACTTCCTTTAATCTGCCACTCTCTTTGACTCTGCCTCAGTTTCCCCCTTGCTTTTGTCATCTACTATCTTTCTGACTTACTGGCCCATTCTCCTGCCGTTCAAAAAAAAAAAAGTTCTTCCAAATATTGTCTCCTTTGAGCTCCTCCGAAATCGGAATGTGTTGGTTGTACGCAGCGGGGAGACCAGTGAAAACTGAAAACCGGACACATACGTACCTTACCCATTATGGTCATATGGCCTGGAAACGCAGAAGAAGAACAGTCAAACGCGTATGCACGCCTACTATGCACTACCAACATTTAAAAAAAACATGCGCTGTGGCCGCGCAGACGCTTGTCTACACATTTCTGTCTATCTCTCTCTAACCACACACACAGTGAGAGAGAGAGAGAGAGAGAGAGAGAGAGAGAGAGAGAGGAGAGAGAGAGAGAGAGGAGAGAGAGAGAGAGAGAGAGAGAGAGAGAGAGAGAGAGAGAGAGAGAGAGAGAGAGAGAGAGAGAGAGAGAGAGAGAGAGAGAGAGAGAGAGAGAGAGAGAGAGAGAGAGAGAGAGAGAGAGAGAGAGAGAGAGAGAGAGAGAGAGAGAGAGAGAGAGAGAGAGAGAGAGTGAGAGAGAGAGAGAGAGAGAGAGAGCAGAGAGAGAGAGAGAGTGAGAGAGAGAGAGAGAGGAGAGAGAGAGAGAGAAAGAGAGAGAGAGAGAGAGAGAGAGAGATGAGAGAGAGAGAGAGGAGAGAGAGAGAGAGAGAGAGAGACAGAGACAGACAGACAGACAGACAGACTGACATACTACTCCTTACCTTGGACGCAGGAGGTAGGTCAGTCAGGCCGATCATCGATTCCACTCTTTCAGAAGCCGCCATTAAAACTTCCTCGGACACCACGTGATCATCTGCATACCACGTGACCCGGAAACGCGCCTCACGCGAGTCCCCAGTTGTTCGGGAAGTGTTGACTGCGCATGTCATCATGAAGTCGTCGTCGGGGCCTCGGAGATTGGGAGTGTTGAATATCGGGTATTGAGCTTGGGAACAAAAGAAGATCATTATTGTAATGAGTGCCCTCCTCCGCAATGGGAATGAGTTGCCTGATTGCAGCGAGGGGGTCAGTGGAAACTGAAACGTACACATTCGTATCTCACCCATTATGGCAATATGGCTTGGGAATGTGCCCATCTCTATGTGTCACCAGTCTTGCTTCTCTGAGTCCCCGTCTTTCTTTGTCCCCATCTGAATAGGCCTACGTGTCCGTGTATATGTGTTCCCATCTCTATGTGTCACCAGTCTTGCTTCTCTGAGTCCCCGTCTTTCTTAGCCCCCATCTGAATAGGCCTACGTGTCCGTGTATATGTGCTCCCATGTCTATGAATTGTGTCTTCGTGTCTATGTCTTCTTGTATGTCTCTGTCTCTTTCTTTTTTCCTAACCCTAACGTTTTCCTACTCATGTCCCTAACCCTAACGTTTTCCTACTCATGTCCCTAACCTTAACGTTTTCCTATCGCTAATCTTAATCCGAGGGAAAGCATACAAAACGGAGACTCGTAGAGACGGGGGCACAATGAGGGTGACAGAGACAGGGGCACAATGAGGGTGACACATAGCGACGGGGGCACAATGAGGGTGACACATAGAGACATAGGCACAATGAGGGTGACACATAGAGACATAGGCACAATGAGGGTGACACATAGAGACGGGGGCACAATGAGGGTGACAGAGACAGGGGCACAATGAGGGTGACACGCAGAGACGGGGGCACAATGAGGGTGACACACAGAGACGGGGTCACAATGAGGGTGACACACAGAGACGGGGGCACAATGAGGGTGACATATAGAGACGGGGGCGCAATGAGGGTGACACATAGAGACGGGGGCTTAATTAGGGTGACACATAGAGACGGGGGCACATGCATTTGACCCCCATGCATGCACATAGATGTACACAATTTTTATTCCAAGCAGTACCTTGCTTGGCGGTCCACTGGGAGTTGCTTGCTCTGACGTCACAATGCTCTGACGTAGAGTTCTGCGGGTTGACGTCACCATTTTGGAAACATTGGTTGTTGATGAGGCACGTGGAGTTCTGTAATGAACACAACAAAATTACTCTATCAAATAGTGATAATTACTGTATATTACATTAATATGATCTTTTGGAGCCAACAGGGCAAATAATCCCCAAGACTGGTTAAAAAAGAACAGAAGGTAGACACTCCAAAATATGACATTGTATTATGATCAACAAGGTGCCATGCTACGTAGGTTGATGCATAAGCCTACAATTAAAACCCTGTAAAAGTTAATAATCATTACTTCTCCCATAACATTTCTTTCAAATTTAAAGTGCCTGTCTAAACTGGCCGAACATGTAACAGTCTACTATGTCTCTAACTATGTTAAAGGGGCACCCTGACGGATGAGGTTTTTTGTAAGAAACACGTCGAGATCACCAGGAAAACACCCTTTACAGAGATTGCAACACTCACTTTGCTCTGGTTTCCTTGGAAAAAAACCTGTCAAATCGGCGATTCCTCCTTGGCGGAGGTGCTGGAAGTTAAATTATTTCACCCAAAGAGAAGACGTGTACCGTCTCTTTTCTATTGGCCGCCAAATCGTTTGCACGAAATTTTCGCAATACAAGCTTTTTATTTTTAATTTGTTTAAATTTTATAGTTTATCTAAAGGAGTTTCGCTCACAACAAAGGAAATAGCTACTTTTTTTTGGTACTGCACTACAAAAAAAGAAAACGCTTCAACCGCAATGAGTGACCTCCACCCTCCCCATCCAAAAAGGCTACTCCCTTCGGCATCTCCACCAAGGAGGAATCGCCGTTTTGACGGTTTAATTTCTAGGAAACCAGAGCAAAGTGAGTGTTCCGATCCTTGAAAAGGCTGTCTTTCTGGTGATCTCGACGTGCAGGGATTATCGTGGTTGGACCCTGGAAACCTAGCTATCAATTTGGTTCAAACTGGCAGCGGGACCTCCCCCTGCTATTATCGATTTTTCACTGCCGTGGGCAGCTTAACGTGCGCAAAGTGCACGTGACTTGCTTTTAGCCTCCATCCCGCGAAGGACTCCGCGTTTAGTTGGATAAAAATTGACAGTAAGTCAACTTAAGTCACATCCGTCGGTAAGTTAAAGGTGGACCCTGACGGATGAGTTTTTGCAAGAAACACGTCGAGATCACCAGAAAGACAGCCTTTTCAAGGATCGGAACACTCACTTTGCTCTGGTTTCCTAAAAAATAAACCGTCAAAACGGCGATTCCTCCTTGGCGGAGACGCCGGAGAGAGTAGCCATTTTGGATGGGGAGGGTGGAGGTCACTCATTGCGGTTGAAGCGTTTTCTTTTTTTTGGGTAGTGCAGTAAAGCAAAATTGGAGCTATTTCCTTTAATGTGAGCGAAACTCCTTTAGATAAACTGTATACAATTAACAAATAAAAATAAAAAGGCTTGTATTGCGGAATTTTCGTGCAAATGATTTGGCGGCCAGTAGAAAAGAGACGACACACGCCTTCTCTTTGGGTGAAATAATTTGACTTCCAGCACCTCAGCCAAGGAGGAATCGCCGATTTGACGGTTTGATTTCAAGGAAACCAGAGCAAAGTGAGAGTTGCAATCTCTGTAAAGGGTGTTTTCCAGGTGATTTCGACGTGTTTCTTACAAAAACTCATCCATCAGGGTGCCCCAACGGCGGTCAGCTAATGAGTCAGCCGGTCCAAGAAATGGCCCCACCTTCTGTGTGCACTTCCCGTTCTGGTCACACGACATGCAGGTGGCGTCATACACCGTCACTGGTAAGGAATTGCCGTACACACTGCCGTCATTGGTAACCTTGACCTTGAATGACGTCACCGCTCCGCCTGCCATGACGTCACTGAATGGATGTCACCTCATCCCATGATCTTCTAAACGGTGCTATTTTGTTAGTCCCCGAGCCGAAGGTTCGGGGAACTATTGTTTTTGTCTGGTCCGTCCGTCCGTCCGTCCGTCCGTCCGTCCGTCCGTCCGTCCGTCCGTCCGTCCGTCCGTCCGGCGTCCGTCCGTCCGTCCGGCTTCCGTCCGGCCGTCCGGCGGCCGTCCGGCGGCCGTCCGGCGGCCGTCCGGCGGCCGTCCGGCGGCCGTCCGGCCGGCTATTCGTCCGTTTTTCTCAAAAACTATTCAGTCTATCATCATCAAA
>CM065681.1:3990033-4000033 GCA_017654935.2 Phymorhynchus buccinoides | reverse complement strand
AAGAAAGCACACTGAATGCATATTCGATGACACATGACAAACATGAAATTCTCATAATGAGTTACGGAGTTCAAAAGCCTTACACACATAGAAAGAGAGGCGCATTATTGTAGGCCTATGAGTTGAGGCAAGAAGAACAGAAAGCTTAAAACTAAACGGACGATTAAACTATTTTCTTGGAATGTGTCTTTCTCGAATATCAGCATATTTAGGACACTTAAGTATAAAATACTCTCCGTTTCTGATTCTTCTCTACGAAAGGGGCAAGAGTAATCTGTGTTAGAATTGGAATAACGAAATCTATGTGTTTTTAACCCTTTTACCGCCAGGCATATTTCAGCCAAAAATGTCCATTAAATTTACCTGGGTAGAGAACAAAATGCATCTGCAGTATTGGGGATTCTTCTGTGACATATATAAAATAAGGTCTATCCTTACTTCCCCAAACTAAGACAATAGGGTCTTTGGATAATAGACCCCAATTTGATGCCTTTTAGTGACATAGGTGTTAAATCACTGTGGTGGTAAAATGCGACTTAGGCGGCGAAAGGGAAACACCAAGTCTTAAACGTATCAAAACGTTTCTTGCTTTTATGTGCTTTAATTCGCACAAATAAGGAGACAAGGACAAAGCTGTTTTAAATGTTGAATTAAAAAGTAAATCGTTCTTTCGTTGAAAGTTATTTTGACCAATCTGCTGTGTATGATAAGACATGTCTTTCTTTAAGTGCAGTAAGAAAAGATCTTTCATCACCAACACCCTGAGAGAGAGGGAGGGAGAGAGGGAGAGAGAGAGAGAGAGAGAGAGAGAGAGAGAGAGAGAGAGAGAGAGAGAGAGAGAGAGAGAGAGACAGACACAGACAGAGAGAGAGAGAGAGAGAGAGAGAGAGAGAGAGAGAGAGAGAGAGAGAGAGAGAGAGAGAGAGACAGACACAGACAGAGAGAGAGAGAGAGAGAGAGAGAGAGAGAGAGAGAGAGAGAGAGAGAGAGAGAGAGAGAGAGAGGGGGAGAGAGAGAGAGAGAGAGAGAGAGAGAGAGAGAGAGAGAGAGAGAGAGAGAGAGAGAGAGAGAGAGAGAGAGAGAGAGAGAGAGAGAGAGAGAGAGAGAGAGAGAGAGAGAGAGATAGACAGAGAGAGAGAGAGAGAGAGACAGACAGACAGAGAGACTGAGATAGATGTTGGGAGAGGAGTGTTCCCAGTCAAAACAGTGAGACTGACAAACTCTTCGGTGGATAGGGTACAAAATAACATTAATAAAGTCATTAAGCTAGAAATGTAGACAATTACAACAAAATCAGATGCAGATTCGTAATTCCAAGAAAGCTAACTCACTTGCAAGCTGCTTACAAAAGGGAAGGGGTGTGAGAAAGGGATCATGTTTATTTCGAGTGACTGCTTAGTCTGAAAAGGCATAATTTTGTACTAAACACACACGTACACACACGAATGTTTGTGCTCGTACATAGTCATTATACATAAGCAGTTAACTATACCCTCTTTTTGTAGTATTAGACTTTCTAAAAGAATAGTTTTGATCATAATTTTTATTGTGTACCACTGTATTTTGAAGGCTGTTTTAGTTGCCCTGGTGCTTTGCCCGTCGAAGGTTTAAGAATAAACCGAAATATCGAGATTTTATCAGTGTTTTTATTTTTATATATTGATAAAAGAATAGTTTAGAAAGTACGTGGTAGTTGCCTGTGCGACACTGAATGAAGTTTGACAGACCAGAAGGGTGTTGGTGGCGTGGTCATTATGCGTACTGCAGTCCACCACTCTTCTCCTGCCGTCACATCTACAGTACATGGGAGGGGCAGCATTGTCCGGCACACGGGCAGGGAGGGTCTCGAACAAGCTCTGCTGCTTGGACACACTGCGAACGTCGAAGCAAAGACAATTAGCTTACGCAAAGACAGGGCACGTGGCTAGCAGATTGAAGCCGCATCTGGTATCTGTTCCTACCACTCAGCCATTAGTATGCCTAGGTTCAGTGAGGAGTGGCAGGTTCAGCAAAGCAATAAAACAGCTACCATTCACCCTTTAGTATGCCTAGGTCCAGTGGGGAGTGGCAGGTTCAGCAGGGCAATCAAACAGCTACCACTCACCCTTTAGCATGCCTAGGTCCAGGAGGTGTTGGCATGTCAATATGTGGCTTCACTCACACTACTACAAAACTGTAAGTAGTCTAAGCCGTCAGGCAGTGATCAGTCTTTGCGTTAGCTAAGAGTCTTTGGTTGAAGCACCATCATTCAGCAGTGGACAGAAAAACGAGGTCAAGAGAATCAAGTAGTGTTAGGTCTTGCTTAGTTAAGGTCTCGGTACACGTTAACAAAACTGTAAGTAGTATAAACCGTCAGGCAGTGATCAGTCTTTGCGTTAGCTAAGAGTCTTTGGTTGAAGCACCATCATTAGCAGTGGACAGAAAAACGAGGCAAGAGAATCAAGTAGTGTTAGGTCTTGCTTAGTTAAGGTCCCATGGTATTCACAAAATATCACTATTTCCCCATGGCAACACAGTCAGCAGTAAGTCGTATTAAGAGTGGGCTATCACTGTGTTGCCATGGGGAAATAGAAATATCTCGTGACTAATGTTAACGTGTACACAAACCTTTGTGAGTTGTTTCTTGTTAAAACGAAACACGTGAACAGGACAAAAGCACAGGGCATAATATTATTAATATTATTTAAATCCATACTTGAAGCACATTTAATATCACGAAAGACATAAACACACACACACACACACACACACACACACACACACACACACACACACACACACACACACACACACACACACACACACACACACACACACACACACACACACACACACACACACACACTGTGTTGCCATAGGGAAATAGATATAGTTTATAAATATTGTTAACGTGTACAGAGACCTTTATGCCAAACGAGCTACGTTATGTCAAGCCAAGTTACAAAATTGGAATCAAACCAAGGGAAACTACGTACCTTTTAGTCAAAGTAGAGTCAAGTCATTTAAGGTGTGTCGAGTGGAATAGTGTCCAGCCTAGCCAAGAAGAGAACAGTGGGGTCACTAGTTCAGTGGGGTCAACTGTCCAGTCATGTCATGTGCGTAATGCTAAGTTTAAGACGAGTCTTATCAAGTCACATCGAGTTAAGTTTAATCCTTCAATACTGAGTTGTTTCTTGTTAAAACGAAACACGTGAACAAGACAAAAGCACAGGGCATAATATTATGAATATTATTTAAATCCATACTGAAGCACATTTAATATCACGAAAGACACACACACACACACACACACACACACACACACACACACACACACACACACACACACACACACACACACACACACACACACACACACACACACACACACACACACACACACACACACGTACTAACTAACCGTCCCCCCTATTACGAATGGCAATGAATGAATCGTTTATACTGCTTTAGGTTCTGTACTGGAAGGCTGAGACAATCTCTCTTCTTCCACCGCCTTTACCTTACCCTAATGGAAATTAGGTACTCAAGAACAGCTGGGTGCACCGAGGAAATGTCAGTAAAGTGTCTTTCCAAGACATTGCATCACGCAGATTTGTTGTCCATTCCTTTCCTTAGTTTCGTTTCATTTTTTAATGCATAAAAATGTGTTTTCTTGGTTGTATTGTGCTTGCATTATGAGACCACATTGTCATTTCTCCTAACGAGATAGTAAATTGTGTTTGACTTTTGACTTTGGCTTTGATCCCCCACCACCCTTCCTCCCCACTGACCTCCAGTTCTCAGAAAAGTCTCTGGGCACGCAGTAGCGGTGGCTGTGGCAAGGCTGGGTGACGGTGCCGTTCCTCAGGGTGAACTCGTTGTGGACATCCCCGTCCAGCGTACCGCAGATGCCCCTACCTCCCGTGCCCTGGTCACTGGCCGGTACCGCCAGGTACACGTTCAAGTACCGGCTGGTCACGTCGATTTTCACCTCGGTACCTGACGTCAGGTACACCTGGTTAAAGATAATGTATTCCATAATCGTTTTATGAACGTCATGTACACCTGGTTAAAGATAAAGTGTTCCATAGTCGTTTTATGACGTCAGGTACACCTGGTTAAAGATAAAGTGTTCCATAGTCGTTTTATGACGTCAGGTACACCTAAAGATAAGGTAGTCGTTTTATGACGTCGTTCCATAGTCGTTTTATGACGTCAGGTACACCTGGTTAAAGATAAAGTGTTCCATAGTCGTTTTATGACGTCAGGTACACCTGGTTAAAGATAAAGTGTTCCATAGTCGTTTTATGACGTCAGGTACACCTGGTTAAAGATAAAGTGTTCCATAGTCGTTTTATGACGTCAGGTACACCTGGTTAAAGATAAAGTGTTCCATAGTCGTTTTATGACGTCAGGTACACCTGGTTAAAGATAAGGTGTTCCATAGTCGTTTTATGACGTCAGGTACACCTGTTTAAAGATAAGGTGTTCCATAGTCGGTTTATGACGTCAGGTACACCTGTTTAAAGATAAGGTGTTCCATAGTCGTTTTATGACGTCAGGTACAGCTGGTTAAAGATAAGGTGTTCCATAGTCGGTTTATGACGTCAGGTACACCTGGTCGTTTTATGACGTCAGGTACAGCTGGTTAAAGATAAGGTGTTCCATAGTCGTTTTATGACGTCAGGTACAGCTGGTTAAAGATAAGGTGTTCCATAGTCGTTTTATGACGTCAGGTACACCTGTTTAAAGATAAGGTGTTCCATAGTCGTTTTATGACGTCAGGTACACCTGGTTAAAGATAAAGTGTTCCATAGTCGTTTTATGACGTCAGGTACACCTGGTTAAAGATAAGGTGTTCCATAGTCGGTTTATGACGTCAGGTACACCTGGTTAAAGATAAAGTGTTCCATAGTCGTTTTATGACGTCAGGTACACCTGTTTAAAGATAAGGTGTTCCATAGTCGTTTTATGACGTCAGGTACACCTGGTTAAAGATAAGGTGTTCCATAGTCGGACGTTTATGACGTCAGGTACACCTGTTTAAAGATAAGGTGTTCCATAGTCGTTTTATGACGTCAGGTACACCTGTTTAAAGATAAGGTGTTCCATAGTCGTTTTATGACGTCAGGTACACCTGGTTAAAGATAAGGTGTTCCATAGTCGTTTTATGACGTCAGGTACACCTGGTTAAAGATAAGGTGTTCCATAGTCGGTTTTATGACGTCAGGTTAAAGATAAAGTGTTCCATAGTGGTTTTAAAGACACCTGGTTAAAGATAAGGTGTTCCATAGTCGGTTTATGACGTCAGGTACACCTGGTTAAAGATAAGGTGTTCCATAGTCGTTTTATGACGTCAGGTACACCTGGTTAAAGATAAGGTGTTCCATAGTCGGTTTATGACGTCAGGTACACCTGGTTTAAAGATAAGGTGTTCCATAGTCGTTTTATGACGTCAGGTACACCTGTTTAAAGATAAGGTGTTCCATAGTCGTTTTATGACGTCAGGTACACCTGGTTAAAGATAAAGGTGTTCCATAGTCGTTTTATGACGTCAGGTACACCTGGTTAAAGATAAAGTGTTCCATAGTCGTTTTATGACGTCAGGTACACCTGGTTAAAGATAAAGTGTGTTCCATATGACGTCATGTACACCTGTTAAAGATAAGGTGTTCCATAGTCGTTTTATGACGTCAGGTACACCTGGTTAAAGATAAGGTGTTCCATAGTCGTTTTATGACGTCAGGTACACCTGTTTAAAGATAAGGTGTCGTCCATAGTCGTTTTATGACGTCAGGTACACCTGGTTAAAGATAAGGTGTTCCATAGTCGTTTTATGACGTCAGGTACACCTGGTTAAAGATAAGGTGTTCCATAGTCGTTTTATGACGTCAGGTACACCTGGTTAAAGATAAGGTGTTCCATAGTCGGTTTATGACGTCAGGTACAGCTGGTTAAAGATAAGGTGTTCCATAGTCGTTTTATGACGTCAGGTACACCTGGTTAAAGATAAGGTGTTCCATAGTCGTTTTATGACGTCAGGTACACCTGGTTAAAGATAAAGTGTTCCATAGTCGGTTTATGACGTCAGGTACACCTGGTTAAAGATGGTGTTCCATAGTCGTTTTATGACGTCAGGTACAAGGTGTTCTAGTCGTTTTAAAGATAAAGGTGTTCCATAGTCGTTTTATGACGTCAGGTACACCTGGTTAAAGATAAGGTGTTCCAGGTACACCTGTCGTCGGTTTATGACGTCAGGTACACCTGGTTAAAGATAAAGTGTTCCATAGTCGTTTTATGACGTCAGGTACACCTGGTTAAAGATAAGGTGTTCCATAGTCGTTTTATGACGTCAGGTACACCTGGTTAAAGATAAAGTGTTCCATAGTCGTTTTATGACGTCAGGTACACCTGTTTAAAGATAAGGTGTTCCATAGTCGTTTTATGACGTCAGGTACACCTGGTTAAAGATAAGGTGTTCCATAGTCGTTTTATGACGTCAGGTACACCTGGTTAAAGATAAGGTGTTCCATAGTCGTTTTATGACGTCAGGTACACCTGGTTAAAGATAAGGTGTTCCATAGTCGTTTTATGACGTCAGGTACACCTGTTTAAAGATAAGGTGTTCCATAGTCGTTTTATGACGTCAGGTACACCTGGTTAAAGATAAGGTGTTCCATAGTCGTTTTATGACGTCAGGTACACCTGGTTAAAGATAAGGTGTTCCATAGTCGGTTTATGACGTCAGGTACACCTGTTTAAAGATAAGGTGTTCCATAGTCGGTTTTATGACGTCAGGTACACCTGGTTAAAGATAAAGTGTTCCATAGTCGTTTTATGACGTCAGGTACACCTGGTTAAAGATAAAGTGTTCCATAGTCGTTTTATGACGTCAGGTACACCTGGTTAAAGATAAGGTGTTCCATAGTCGGTTTATGACGTCAGGTACACCTGGTTAAAGATAAGGTGTTCCATAGTCGTTTTATGACGTCAGGTACACCTGTTTAAAGATAAGGTGTTCCATAGTCGTTTTATGACGTCAGGTACACCTGGTTAAAGATAAGGTGTTCCATAGTCGTTTTATGACGTCAGGTACACCTGGTTAAAGATAAGGTGTTCCATAGTCGTTTTATGACGTCAGGTACACCTGGTTAAAGATAAGGTGTTCCATAGTCGATGACGTCAGGTACACCTGTTTAAAGATAAGGTGTTCCATAGTCGTTTTATGACGTCAGGTACACCTGGTTAAAGATAAAGTGTTCCATAGTCGTTTTATGACGTCAGGTACACCTGGTTAAAGATAAAGTGTTCCATAGTCGTTTTATGACGTCAGGTACACCTGGTTAAAGATAAGGTGTTCCATAGTCGGTTTATGACGTCAGGTACACCTGGTTAAAGATAAAGGTGTTCCATAGTCGTTTTATGACGTCAGGTACACGCTGGTTAAAGATAAAGTGTTCCATAGTCGGTTTATGACGTCAGGTACACCTGGTTAAAGATAAGGTGTTCCATAGTCGTTTTATGACGTCAGGTACAGCTGGTTAAAGATAAAGTGTTCCATAGTCGGTTTATGACGTCAGGTACACCTGGTTAAAGATAAAGTGTTCCATAGTCGTTTTATGACGTCAGGTACACCTGGTTAAAGATAAAGTGTTCCATAGTCGTTTTATGACGTCAGGTACACCTGGTTAAAGATAAACCATAGTCGTTTTATGACGTCAGGTACAGCTGGTTAAAGATAAGGTGTTCCATAGTCGGTTTATGACGTCAGGTACACCTGGTTAAAGATAAGGTGTTCCATAGTCGGTTTATGACGTCAGGTACATGTTCGATAAAGTGTTCCATAGTCGTTTTATGACGTCAGGTACACCTGGTTAAAGATAAAGTGTTCCATAGTCGTTTTATGACGTCAGGTACACCTGAAAGATAAGGTGTTCCATAGTCGTTTTATGACGTCAGGTACACCTGTTTAAAGATAAGTGTTCCATAGTCGTTTTATGACGTCAACACCTGGTTAAAGATAAGGTGTTCCATAGTCGATGACGTCAGGTACACCTGTTTAAAGATAAGGTGTTCCATAGTCGTTTTATGACGTCAGGTACACCTGTTTAAAGATAAAGTGTTCCATAGTCGCATAACACCTGGTTAAAGATATAGTCGGTTTATGACAACACCTGGTTAAAGATAAGGTGTTCCATTAAACCTGTTTAACAACAGATAAGGTGTTCTTCCACCCGAAACGTGAGGTCGATAATTTCAACTCAAGTTCAGTTCAAACAATGTTATTAACCCTTAGAAACTCTTCTAGCACCATGGGCGAATAATACATTCGCCCAGTACATCACACTCACTCCCACCAAATGCAGAGACATTCACTGCCAAGTGCCCTGCCGTGTGTTTGTCTATTTTCAGAGCTTATGTCAGTGATTTTTACGTTAAAGCAACGCATGCGCTCTTGAAAAAAAAATCGTTGCTCCCCTCCCCTCTTGTCGGTTGAGATGCAACGGACAACCAAGAACATAAACAAAAAAAGCCCAACCACATGGCGGTAGAAGAATTTACAATCACAGGCTCGATAAACAATACTGAAGACAAACCAGACGATCGCAATAGTCCGTCTTGGTGACGGACTAATCACAGGCTCGATAAACAATACTGAAACATGCATACTACATAATAAACATGTATAATACATAATGAGCATGCGTAATACATAAATCGAGACATCACAGATAAGACAACAAGATGCATAATAATATCATCAAGCAATGTGAAATGGGAAAGAATTTCGTTAAATTATGTGTGAACAATTTGAAAGCAGACACTCAAATAGAAAGCTACAAAACATTGCCCTGGAAGGGATGAAGAAATAAAGAAAGGCATAATGCAATGCATAAATATCACAAATTAAAAACAACAGCTCCCCCGAAGACGGACTGTGGCTGCCCATGTGGCGGGGTATTAACAAACGGTCACACACGTAATGTTCTCGTCCCTAGCTGATGCATTTGTACCATTGTGTTCAAGTGCTTCGTCTGTGATCCCTGGAGTCTTTTAGCCAGGGTAAGTAAACAAACAAAACAAACAAACAACAAAACAACAGCAGCTCAATTCAAATCGAATCAACCGACGTTATTGTAAATCCAGGATAAATTACGAATGGCAATCAATTGATCGTTTATACTGTTTAGGTTCTGTATTGTCAGGCAGAGGGACAATCTCTCTTCTTTCACTGCTTTCACCTTCCCCTAACCAGAATCAAGTACTCAAGAACAGTTGAGTGGAACGATGATGGAGGAAGATGGCAGTAAAGTGTCTTTCCAACACATTGCATCATGCAGATCGAGTTTCGAACCAGCAACTCGCCATCTTAAGCTGGCGCCACACTGCATAAGATCTGACCCCAATACGTACGAAAATATGTCTGTGAGTCATAATTCACGTGAAATACTTCTGTCTAAAAAAATAACTCTTACTATTTGAGTTCACTATACTCATGTAGACAGCAATGCACGAATCAAATAAAATACCCGATACAAAAATAAGATATTTTATCAGATTCGTGTACGGGAGACTACAAATACAGTGAACATAGCTAGCAGGATTTCATCAGATTCATTTAGACAGTACAATTTCACGTCAATCACGCCTCACAAATGTCAAAATGGGACCGTAGTGAATCGAATCTTACGCAGTGTAGCCGGCTCTTTAAGCAGGCTCTCGCGTGTAAAATCGTATGGGGATGCGATGCGATTGTGTCACGTGAGTCGTGATTCACGTGACATACTTCCATCTAAAATAATTCTGCCACCCATTTTCACACAAACGATTTTTCGCACGAAATTCTCTCACAGCAATGTGACGCCCGTCAGAAGACCTTTCAATGCGGACCCCCTTCGAGAGCGGCTCGCGCGCTACTTGGATGACCGGGGAGGTGGTCCGGCCGCCGTAGGGCTGGTCACACTCACTGACCCTGATGACGTCATTGCGTTCTCGGATGACCACTCCACAGACACAGGAG
>CM065681.1:3977533-3982533 GCA_017654935.2 Phymorhynchus buccinoides | reverse complement strand
CTATGTGTTGTCGTCTCAATATCTTCCTGTCTCTATATATCCCCGACTGTGTGTGTCTGTCTTTGCATGGTCCAGTTTCTGTGTGTCCCCATCTTATATATCTCCGTCTCTGTTTATCATAACCCTAAGCCTGCCCCTCTCCCCAACACTAAACTTAACCTTTAACACTTTCCCTAACCTTAACCCTTAACATATTATAGAAACGTGGACACATGGAGATAGAGACGGGGGCATCTATATTATAGAGACGGGGACATATAGAGACGAGTACATAGAGACGGGGACACATAGAGACAGAGGCATACATAGACACAAACACACACAATATGAAGTGATTCCATTTAGTGGTTCACGAGACATAAGATAATCGAAACGGAGGGAAGGTCTGCCGCTCGCGACACCCCCGGGGCAGAATGCAACAAGGTTCGTGTGCGTCACACGCTCAATGAAAAGGGGTGATAACTCTAATGAAACACAGCAAAGAGCCAAGGGGGACTATAAATGTCCATGTGTAGAGTACCTTATCCATGTGGATACTAAGCTCCATAAGCAGAAGTGACGTCAAACAGGCTCCATAACACGGAAATCAACTGCGCGCTAATAAGCTCGGCCGCTTCTGCGGCCTCGCAATAAGAACAGGAGTCAGACAGACAGACAAATAAACAGACAGACAGACCTTTGGGGTTGTTGAGGGCTACAGTCAGGCAGCAGGAGGCGGAGTGGTCACACACTATGGGCACAGTAGAGGTCAGAGTCACGTTGTGACTGCCCACATCTTTCTCGTTCACTTGCAACTGTGCTGGGCTCACCTGAAACAGTGCTTGTTATTTTATTATTACGTTCTGTTCCAGTGTCTTATTACTTTGGGCAGCCAATATTGTGTAACATATCTGTGTTTGAGCGCCTTGTATAAGCTTGAAGCTTGTTGTGCTCATTTGCATTTGTTTATGTTGCTATGGTGCTGCTATATTGATTTTCAATAACATTCGTTTAAAGACCCAGTGATGCGCCGCGATTAAGTCCCTTGGTTTTTTCTGGGTAACTGTGACCCACATCCAAATTTCCCCAACTTGAAATTGAGGCTGCTCTTTAAACTGATGTGTCGGTTTGAATCTGGGACCATTTATATGGGAGTCAGACTTGGTCAAAGCAAGATTTATTTCCAGTTATAAGAGAGGGAAAACATGTGAAAACACGTGATTTTGACACGTGATCTGGTGGATCTTTTAAACCAAACAGTGGCACAGAGACACTTGACAATTTGATATCACTGATTGTGACATTTTCTTGAAATAACTGCGTGAAAAGTTCTTGAACTGATTGTGAATGTTTTATGCACTGATTGTGATTTGTTTTGAACGGATTCTGAAATGTTCTTGAACTGATTGTGTGAAAGTTTCTTCAACTGGTTTTGTAATTTTTTCTTAAAACTGATTGTAGCATTTTGATAGTGTCAAATGTTTTGAATTGATAATGTGAAATTATCTTGAATTCATAGTGTGATCTCTTCTTGAACTGATTGTGAATGTACCTTAATTGATCGCACATTTTCTGATTGTGAAATCTTTTTGAAACGATCGCGTACAATTTTATTGAACTGATTGTAAACATTTCTGGAACTGTTTATGTAATTTCTTCAACTGATTCTGAAATGTTCTTGAAATGATTGTGACATTTTCTTGAACTAATTATATTATTTTTTGATTGAAAAATCTTCCTGGGAGTAATTGTGAAATATTATGATGTGAAATTGTCTTGAGCCGATAGTCCTTAAATTGATTGTGAGATTTTCGGATTGTGACATGATCTGATTTTGATATGTTCTTGAACTGATTGTGCAACAGAACACACTCTCCTCACCCTGATTCCAGCGTAATACTGCTCCGTGCTGTTTTTCCAGGGGCTTTTCTGCACCACAGGCCTGTTGCTGTAATAACTGCGCACCCTGCAGCTCAACTGCCGAAAACAAAAACACACATGCAGATTGAAATAGGGAGGGTAGGGGAGATCCTAGGGACAATAGACAAAGGTAGGTGACAACTCCTACACCAAAGTTGCCTATGACTAGCCCGCTCAGTCCTGTATGAACATAAAGCACAGTAGAACAGATTAGTCTACTGATATATTCTAATTTTAAAATATATATTATATTCACATCAACGAATATATACGTAATATATTTTGTATTTTTGTACTTTATAGACACAGGGCGTCTGTGTGAAATTCGGGCTGCTCCCACCTGGAGCGCGCGTCGCAGCCAGAGGCGTGCCACAATTTTGTTTTAATTTGCATGCGATTGTTGTGTGACAGATGAGGAAAGATTAATTACAACTTTTTCGTTGCCACTGGGTTTAGCGTGTGCTAAGTGCATGGGCACACGGAACCTCGGTTTATTGTCTCATCCGAAAGACTCCACGTTCAGACCGTAAGGCCTAGTGCAGAGTGAGAGGAAAAAATCCCCTGTACCCTGGTTCGAACTCGGGTTTATTGTATACGAGGCGAACGCGTTACCTCTGTGCCACTCTACACCTTTTGGAAGATAGACAGACAGGGCGTGTGTATGTGTGTGTGTGTGTGCTTGTGCTGGGTGTGTGTGTGTATGTTGTGAATATTATGCTGTTATTTCATGCTTGTGAATTGTGTGACAATGCATACGTGTATTAGGCCTAGTAGTAGTAGTAGTAGTAGTAGTAGTAGTAGTAGTAGTAGTAGTAGTAGTAGTAGTAGTAGTCGCAGTAGCAGTAGCAGTAGTAGTAGTAGTAGTAGTAGTAGTAGTAGTAGTAGTAGTCACAGCAGTTGTTGTTGCTGATTGATATGTGTATTGTTTTGTCTGCTGATGTTGTTGGATTTTTGTTTCATGTTTTTATTCCATTTCAATTTTTTGTAAAGCGCCCTGTAGCCTACATAGTAGGATGGGCGCTATATAAATTTTCCTCATTATTATTCTTATTCTTATTACAGACAGACTGACTGACTGACTGACATAGGCCCATGTCATTACATCCCAAATTTAGTTACCTTAGATTTATCAACTTAGTTTTAATGGGCAATGTCAAACCAACATTTCAAGCCAAGAACTCTAACAATATAAATGTGGTTGCAGTCGACACAGCATCAGTGAACACAACTTAAAGATGAAATATTAAGAAACAGACCAATCCCAGAACAACAAGTCTAGGCTACTCTAATCTTAGCTAAGCAACGTAAGGCAAGTCAAGTCATTGTAAGGCAAAGTAAGGCAATGTGAATCATGGTAAGGCAAAACAAGGCAAGGCGAGTCATGGTCAGGCAAAGTAAGGCAATGTGAATCATGGTAAGGCAAAACAAGGCAAGGCGAGTCATGGTAAGGCAAAACAAGGCAAGGCGAGTCATGGTAAGGCAAAACAAGGCAAGGCGAGTCATGGTAAGGCAAAACAAGGCAAGGCGAGTCATGGTAAGGCAAAGGAAGGCAAGGCGAGTCATGGTAAGGCAAAGGAAGGCAATGTGAATCATGGTAAGGCAAAGGAAGGCAATGTGAAGGCCCAGGCAAGGCGAGTCATGGTAAGGCAAAATAAGGCAATGTGAATCATGGTAAGGCAAAATAAGGCAAGTCGAGTCATGGTAAGGCAAAACAAGGCAAGGCGAGTCATGGTACGGCAAAACAAGGGGCGAGTCATGGTAAGGCAAAGGAAGGCAATGTGAATCATGGTAAGGCAAAGGAAGGCAATGTGAAGGCCAGGCAAGGCGAGTCATGGTAAGGCAAAGGAAGGCAATGTGAATCATGGTAAGGCAAGGCAAGGCGAATCATGGTAAGGCAAGGAAGGCAATGTGAATCATGGTAAGGCAAAGGAAGGCAATGTGAATCATGGTAAGGCAAAGGAAGGCAATGTGAATCATGGTAAGGCCAAGGCAAGGCGAGTCATGGTAAGGCAAAGGAAGGCAATGTCATGGTAAGGCCAAGGCAAGGCGAGTCATGGTAAGGCAAAGGAAGGCAATGTGAATCATGGTAAGGCCAGGCAAGACGAGTCATGGTAAGGCAAAGGAAGGCAATGTGAATCATGGTAAGGCCAGGCAAGGCGAGTCATGGTAAGGCAAAGTAAGGCAATGTGAATCATGGTAAGGCCAGGCAAGGCGAGTCATGGTAAGGCAAAGGAAGGCAATGTGAATCATGGTAAGGCCAGGCAAGGCGAGTCATGGTAAGGCAAGGCAATGTGAATCATGTAGTTTTCTGATGATTGTTATCTGATGATTTCAACAATTGTTTTGCTGAATGCATTTATTTTTCTGCTACATCAATTCTTTCTTTCTGCTGAATTGAATAATGTTGTTGCTGACCGTTTTCTGCAGGTTCAAATGGTGTGTGTTTTTCTGATGGAACGATCTTTGTTAGTGGTGAAAACATTATGTGCCAAAAAAATCACAACCGGAAGACGAACAAATGAAAAAAATCCAGAAATCAATGTCTATGTTGGATCACTCACGGTTTGTCCCATATGTCCCTGGAGGGCTGTCCCAGGCAGGAAGGCGACGAGATGGGATGGACTCTGCAACACCTGGTTGGGAATCCTAGGGTCTGCCTGTCCGTCGAACGTCCACTGGACCTCGTAGACCTTATGATGTGCAGAACGGTGCGTGTTGTAGCACAAACATACAGACTCTGACATACAAACTCTGACATACAAACTCGTAGTCCTGATGATGTGCAGAACGATGAATTTTGTAGTACAAACATACACACTCTGACATACACACTCGTAGACCTTATGATGTGCAGAACGGTGCGTTGTGTAGTACAAACATACACACTCTGACATACACACTCGTAGACCTGATGATGTGCAGAACGGTGCGTTGTGTAGTACAAACATACAATCTCTGACATACAAACTCGTAGACCTTATGATGTGCAGAACGATGGGTTTTGTTGTACAAACATACACACTCTGACATAGGCCTACACACTCGTAGACCTGATGATGTGCAGAACGGTGGGTTTTGTTGTACAAACATACACACTCTGA
>CM065681.1:3951985-3962033 GCA_017654935.2 Phymorhynchus buccinoides | reverse complement strand
AGACACATAATCAGACAGACAGACAGACTTATACAAGCACAGACTGATAGACGGAGAACAGACAGCCAGAAAGGGAGAAAGAAAACCAAAGACACAGACACAGAGACACAATGGCACAGATGCAAAGCTAAAGACATGCCTCGTGGTCAAGCCAGGTGAAGCTACTGAACATCCCTGTCAACTACAGCACCGTAGCAGATCCCCATAGTGTGTCCCGGAGTGCCACAGGCCTGGACCAGGTTTCATATCTCATGACTCCTCCCAACTCGGAGTGTGGCTGCTCACGTGGCGGGGCGGGGTAATCAAAAACGGTCACACACGTAATGTTCGTATCCCTAGCTGATGCATTTGTGCCATAGTGTTCAAGCGCTTCGGCTGTTGGGATGATCCCTGGAGTGTTTTAGCCAGGGTACAACAACAACAACACAACACAACAACAACAACAACAACACAACAACAACAATCATGACGTATCTTCTTCTTCCCGTCGGTCGGCCTCCTTCATCAGGTTGAAGATTCTGTCCATGTATTGGAAAACAAACAAACAAAGTCAAAAGTAGCAAAAGAGATTGAATACATAAATAACAAATAAATAAGATTTGATGAATAATTTGATTTATTTATACAAACAAAAGGAGAAAGAGAAGTAAGAGATACAGATGAGAGGAGATGGAGGTGGACAACGAGTTAGCCAGTGTCCCTAGTCTGTTGCGCTCAGCATTTGTAGAGCTAATTGAAACTTCCATTGAGGCATACCAGTTTGTTTTGTGTTGGGTGTTGTCTAAGTGTAACATTATTTTTTCAATCTTAGTAAGGCATAATGAGCTATTTCTTGAATGTATGTTTGATTTTGTTTGGTGAGACCTCTTTACCAACTGTTTGTTATTTACCCACGATACCCTGTGTGTGTGGTTTTCCACATAAAATCATCAGGTCTGGGTCATCTTTTTTATTGAGGATGAATTTGGTGTCTGTATTGTTGTGGCAGAATACTTTCACTACTTGCTTTAAAGAAACTTTGCTAGGGTTTGTCGGGAATCGGTGCCATAAATAAACTTACTAACGCTTGGGTCAGAAGGGAGTTTAAATAAATAAAAAAAACAGAAGATTTCCGGTCCACCTTTATAAGTAATTCATTTTCATTATATCCTTTCTTTCCTCCTCTTGGCCATCTCACGAAATTTTCATATTGTATTAGTAGAGCTGTCAGGAACAGAGGACTCTGATAAGCTTCTACTATAAGGCAGGGAAAGAGCCCTGCAGTGGCGAGAGGGAAATAGTAAAGGTAAATCCTCCGACAGCAAGCTGAAGACCTAGACCGGGTCAACCTAGCCTAGTGCTGGATCCCCGCAGTCGCCAAGCAAGGTAAGACCAGTGGGGACAAATAGTAGACAAGGGTGTAGATTAAGTGTTGGTTGGTGATGCCTGCAAGAGTGATGAAGGGGATATGGATAAAGGGGACTCATAGTGTTGTGATGTGTGTATCAGTGTGTGTCAGTCTAATGATTTTTGAACAGATCAGACCAAGAGGCCAGGCCTGGACCTTCACAGCCCCGAACGATTCAGCTCCCACGGTGTCCCTGGGGCAGTGCAGTCCAGTCGGGTATTGTCGCGTAGGGACGAACAGGGCATTTCATTTTTTGTAGCCTACGGCAGGATATAATGACGTGTACACCATTCTTGTTGGACTGTATGCTGGTTTGCCTTGTCATCGTACCTGATGGGAATCTGGCGGTTAGTCAAAGCCAAGTCAAAAGTCAAGTCAAAATGATCTTTATTGAGGATATAGGAGTAAGCTTGACAGCTTTTTTTCACAAACAATCGTGTCCCCCCTCCAGCCCAGAATGGACAGTATTACGGAAAGCAAACTCGAAAAAATAAACTCACAACATGCAGAAACAAAACATTTCCAAAGTACTTAAATATTAACCTAAAAATAAATAATAACTCACATTGAAATATATCTATATAGAGAGAGAGAAGGAGAGAGCGCGTAAGAGTGATAGATAGAGAGATAGAGAGAGAGATAGAGAGACAGGTCTAAGACAGAGAGTATAAAATGAACGGGAGATTACGGGGAATAATGGTTGGTATTTTCCTATTCCCCTTTATTTTTTTAATGTTTTCCTTCCCACGCCATCAAGCCACATATTAACAAATGTCCCGGACACTGTGACAATGGAACAAAGCAAGGAACAATCAAAGTACAAAAATTGTAATTGTACAAAAATGGGCCGGTTAGCACAAACGGGTATATGTATGTTCATTGTGCAGGAACAAATGTACAATTGTATGCACTGATGTGTTGTAAAGCATACGATTTGTAGCATTTATACCTGGTGCGTCCTTGGTCATAAGTTTTCTGTTATTGTTATTTTGGCTGTTCTTTGTTTGAAAATAATTAGATGACCACTAGGACATATCGTAGACACATGAAACACAATATCTGGATGTCTTGTGTTTCATGTGTTCGGAAGTGTGTTCTTTGTTTGATAATAATTAGATGACCACTAGGACATATCGTAGACACATGAAACACAATATCTGGATGTCTTGTGTTTCATGTGTTCTTTGTTTGATAATAATTAGATGACCACTAGGACATATCGTAGACACATGAAACACAATACCTGGATGTCTTGTGTTTCATGTGTTCTTTGTTTGATAATAATTAGATGACCACTAGGACATATCGTAGACACATGAAACACAATACCTGGATGTCTTGTGTTTCATGTGTTCTTTGTTTGATAATAATTAGATGACCACTAGGACATATCGTAGACACATGAAACACAATACCTGGATGTCTTGTGTTTCATGTGTTCTTTGTTTGATAATAATTAGATGACCACTAGGACATATCGTAGACACATGAAACACAATATCTGGATGTCTTGTGTTTCATGTGTTCTTTGTTTGATAAGAAAACAAACAAAAAACATTCTCTCTTTTGAAAGGCAAAGTTAAAAGTTGAAATGTTATTCCTCAAATATTGTGTAATACTCTGCTATTCTAACATATGTTCTTTTGCATTACCAAACAAATATGATGAATGTGTGTGTGAATGAAGGAACTGTGGAGAGCAAGAATGACCGAGGAATGAATCAAAACGTGCTACAACTGGAGCTGACGGTCGGCTCTCAGGGCGTATGTTGCCCGTGTGAGAAGCTTTCTGGTGGTACAGTTGGGAGATCCAATGGCGTTCGGTATTGGTCCGCATTAGCCCGAAACCGGGGCCAGCAGTACAGTGAGATCTGTACAATTAACGGCTTTCTTCAGAAATATAGCCAACACCTTTGTGGGATGCTAGGATTCTCAAACTAGGAAGCAGTCGCACTGGCTGTTAGTGCCGCCGACAAGGGGATCGGTTGACCTTTGGGGACCTTCCCCAAACGCCAACCTTGGTCCTCTAATCCCTTTGGCCGAGAGAGTGGGGATGCACCATGAGCAAGGCATCGCTACTACTGGCCACTGAGAGTAGGATTACTAACGCCCTTGACTGCAAGACTTAAGCCCTTGTTGATCAGTATTCAAACAGGAATTCACTCTTGCCGAAGGCAGCCATTAAGTGGCCTCAAATAGGGCTATTGGCGAGAGTTATTCCCTGGTTTGGTCAGTACTCAACCATCTTCCCCCACCCACCAAGGGAATTCACTCTTGCAAAAAGGTGTTTTTTGTAGTGGCCAATAAACACAGTTTCGCTTAGTCTGTCGGAATGGCATGTGCCCCCCCCCCATCTGGCAGGTATAGTCAGCACCCTCCCCCGTGGTGATACCGGGGGGGGTCTTTGTATAAAAAGTTCCCCCACCTTCTGGAAGTTCTGTGCTTGTATCTTCCTCTAATCTGCAACTCTCTTTGACTCTGCCTTTTCCCTTTGCTTTACTGTCATCTACTATCTTTCTGCTTTAACCGGTCCATTCTCCTGCCTTTTTTCAAGAAACACTTTCAAAAAGATTTCCTTCAGCCGAAGTCGGACTTGTTGGGCCTAACTATTTCTTTAGTTAGGCGCATAACGGCAGCATGACGCATCTGCGCTCATAATTGACAGGAAACTGTCTGAGTGATCGAAGAAGAAGA
This sequence comes from Phymorhynchus buccinoides, assembly GCA_017654935.2. Taxonomy (NCBI): domain Eukaryota; kingdom Metazoa; phylum Mollusca; class Gastropoda; order Neogastropoda; family Raphitomidae; genus Phymorhynchus; species Phymorhynchus buccinoides. Next base: position 3,957,953 of record CM065681.1, on the reverse strand, counting down.
AGAAGAAGAAGAAGAAGAAAGAAGAAGAAGAAAGAAGAAGAAGAAGAAGAAGAAGAAGAAGAAGAAGAAGAAAAAAGAAGAAGAAAATGAAAAAGAAGAAGAAAAAAGAAGAAGAAAGAAGAAAACCGAAGAAAAAGAAGTCCAAGAAGAAGAAGAAGAAGGAAGCAGAAAAGAAGAAGAAAAGAAGAAAGAAGAAGAAGATTATGAAGATCAAGAAGTAAGAAGAAGAAAAAGAAGAAAAAGAAGAAAAACAAGAAGAAGAAAAAGAAGAAGAAAAAGAAGAAGAAGAAGAAGAAGAAGAAGAAAAGAAAAAGAAAAAGAAAAAGAAGAAGAAGAAGACGAAGAAGAAGAAGAAGAAGAAGAAGAAGAAGAAGAAGAAAAAGAAGAAGAAGAAGAAGAAAAAAGAAGAAGGAGAGAAAGAAGAAAAACAGAAGAAAAAAAGAGAGAAAAAGAAGAAGAAAAAAGAAAGAGAAGAAAAAGAAGAAGAAAAGAAGAAGAAGAAGAAGAAGCAGAAGAAGAAGAAGAAGAAGAAGAAGAAGTCAGCACCCACAGACTGGCATGCACACAGAGATGGGAGAGGAGGTGCCAATGCCCGGTTCTGACTTTGTAGATGGCAAAATGCTGGGCACACTTTTCAACAAATACTGACAGACTAAAAAGAAAATGAAAAAAACAACATATGCCTTGGCATGAAGGATTAATATACTAGTTTCTTGACAATGTATAATGAGGACAGGAGAGAGAGAATAAAGGATTAAAAAACGACATGAATAAGACATGTTTGAGCTGTTTATGTCATTACTGGGTATCCGAACTATTAACGTTATTGAGCACTGTGTGAAACAACCCCAAAGAAGCACAATTATAAAGAATTCTCTAACGTACAGCAGGCCGCGCTCTAACAATACGAGTAAAAAGGAAACCACTTTTCGATTTTATTTCGTGCGTGCGTGTATGAGTGTGCGTGCGTGCGCGCTTGCGTGTGTCCATGCGTCCGTGCGTGTGTGTGTCTCTCTCTCAATGCGTGTGTGCACACATGCATGCATATGCGTGCACGTGTGCACATACGCATTGTCTGTAGGTGAGTGCGCCGGCGCGTGTGTACTATGAGCTTCGGGGGCGCGAGAGCATTTTAAATTGCACGCGCGCGCACGGGACGTGTGTAGTCGTATGTGTGTACGCGTGTGTGTGTGTGTCAGCCTACGAGTCATAGTGATTATCTAAACTCATCAATATTACGCACGCGCACACTCAAACTTGCAGACAAACACACGAACACACAGACACACAAACAGATATAGATACACACTCCCTCTTACAGACACACATGCACACAAACAAACACACATACACACATACAAACACCCAAACACCCATGCATGCGCGCGCGCGCACGCGCACGCAATCACATCCACACACGCATTACAATTAAGACAACAATTGACACTGTGGTCATTAGTTTTCCCATATCGTTACATTCAAGTCATTAGTTGATGTTTGTCTACACTATTTACAGTTTGAACGAGCGTGCGAGAGAGAGAGAGAGAGAGAGAGAAGAGAGAGAGAAGAGAGAGAGAGAGAGAGAGAGAGAGAGAGAGAGAGAGAGAGAGAGAGAGAGAGAGAGAGAGAGAGAGAATCAGACAGACAGAGAGAGAGAGAGACAAAGACAGAGACAGAGAGAGAGAGAGAGAGAGAGAGAGAGAGAGAGAGAGAGAGAGAGAGAGAGAGAGAGCGAGAGAGAGAGAGAGAGAGAGAGAGAGAGAGAGAGAGAGAGAGAGAGAGAAAGAGAGAGAGAGAGAAGAGAGAGAGAGGAGAGAGAGAGAGATGTGGGAGTGGGGCAAATAGGTTAATTATGTCCCCAATCAATTCTACCCCGTACTGTTTGAATTGAAGCCTATTAATTAGGATTTGTATTTTCTTCACGGAGTTGGTTCTATTGTATTGGAAACCTGCTAAGGACATCAAAGGCAATTTACAAACAGTTCAAACTGTAGGTATATATTATTATGCTGATACTTAGTTGTTGTCAAACTCATTCTCATTGAGACGTTGTCTTTTGTGTCTTTTTGTTTGTGGCTTAAGCCACAAACCTATAACTCACTTTGTCGGTCGGTCGGTCGGTCGGTCCAAAATTGTCGCACATTTTGACAAAATTGTCGCACTTCAAATCGAGGCTACACTTCAAATTAATTGAGGCCGCTCTTTAAAATGATGTATTTTAAAAGCGTACAAAATAATAAACATACGTAATACAGACACTACAACAGACACGACGAGTATGCGGTGCTTCTTTTGATGAGTATAAGTAGAATACATAGTTTTAAATGTTTTCCAAAAGATATAAAAAGTTACGAAATGGTGCAGAGATAACATTCAGGGCCTGTATTCACGTTGAGATAGCATGAGACTTAGCATCATGCTAACTTAGAAGCTCTTCCAAAAGCCCTATTAAATCCTATAGGACATTGGAAGAGCTTCTAAGTTAGCATGATGCTAAGTCTCATGCTATCTCAACGTGAATACAGGCCCTGGTTTACAGATTAAAATGATTGAAAAGCCAGGGGAGGTGACTCATGATTGGATTGGTAAAAATAGACCGCGTGCCACAAACTATTGCGATTTCGCGCTTGTTTATCATCGACTTTCTCAGTTGTCCATAGTTTGTTTGTTTTTTAATTTTGCGTTGATTAATGTTCTTACTTTTAAAGCTTGTGCATTTAGATGTAGTGAAAAGTCGAACATGAAACGCAATACGAATGCTAAAAGATACGTTAGTGGGTAACGACAAATAACGCATTATTTAGTCAAAAAAGGAAGCGATTTTGTTGTTGTAATGTGATTATAAAAGATGTTCGTCAACATTTTGAATGGTATTTAAAGAAATTTATTTTCAGAATAGTTTTCGCAGTTTATTTTTAATACAAACTGGCTCTAATGTTTTAAAGGAGAAGATATTCAAAATTGCAGATACTTTCTGCTGTGGTTAAGCATTAAATCACCAAGGTTTGTTTTCAAAAACAAGTTATTAATGTCACCAACAGAACGCATGAGGGCGGAATCCATTCCTACGACTATAAATCCAGCATGATTTCGTAAAGCTAGATTTAACGAAAACATTCTAATTTGATTACATGATGTTTGGAGAATCATCATGGGCTATTCTGTTCGTCTAACGGAGCACAGAAGGAAAAAAATGATTAGAGTCCACTGAATTATTATTGATGTTATTGCAAAAACTAAGAACTTCTATTAAAAAAGACTGCAAATAATATAAAATGGGGATTATGCTTTTTATATTTATGCAGTCTTTTTTTTAAAGCAAGTTATTAGCTTTCACCATATGCTCAATGATACGTCAAAGCCATCGAAATACTCTGTAGAACCTAGAGAGAAAACAAAATGAAAGAAATGATATAAGTTAGTATCATGTGTTTGTCGACGGCAACAGTTTGATGAGCATTCACATTTTTCATCTGCAACAGCTGATACAATGTGACGAGCCATGTGGACGTACTCTCACAAGTTATGACGATTAATGGGAGTACATCTTTATGGCTTGCCATTTGTGTGTAGTACTAAGAGGACGTTCATGATTGTCGGGAATATGGGAACAAGGCCATGAAGTTTCATCAAAGTCGATTTAATATTTTTAACAATATGATTTGTTTGTATTGCTCTTATACATCTTCAACCTTACTGGGAATACTTCTATTTGGTTTTATTAACCCTTTCATCGCCACTGTCGCCTCTTGGCACCGTACAACAATGATTTAACACCCATGTCACTAAAAGGCATCAAATGAAGGTCTGCTCACCAGTGACCTTATGTTCTTAATTTAGGGAGGTAAGAACAGGCCCTATTTTATGCATGTCATAGAGGAATCCCCAATAATGCAGACGAAATCTTTTCTCTACCCTCAACGAGCATCATTATCAGAATATCCAAAATACTTCTTCCAATGTTAACTATTATCGGATTTGTCGTTTAGACTAGTGTCCCTGGTATGTACATACAATGACTGCCAGCTGCTATTCCGGTGGGTGGGCTGAAATGTGTTTATAGGGGAGATGCCTTGCCCAGGGTACATCCCCACTCTCTCGGCCAAAGGGATTTGAGGACAGCTGGCGTCGGGGAAGGTCCCCAAAGGCCAACCAGCCCCTTTGACTGAAGCCAATTGTCACTTAGACACATTTTTTAAGTATATTAAAAAAATAATTAACTGACAATACGTTTCTATTGAATGCTATTTTGTTTAACGGATATTAATGAACTCATCTTCAATTTTTGTGTGAAAAATGATGGGCTGTCAATAAAATAAACTGTGTGCCGCAAATGCAAGGACATCCTCTATCAGTGAGGATGGGAAGTCAGACTGCCCCCCTCCCCCCCCCGCCGCCCCCCCCCCCCTCCCCCTCCCCTCCCCCCGTGTGTGGTGGTGTGTCAAGAAGAGAGGAAGGAATCCGCGTATAAATTATTGCCGTCGTGACCTTGACCTTGGCGCATGACTTTGAAAAGTGAAAATCTTTAAGGGGACATAATTTCTACTTACTTCAAGCTTGGACTTATATTGGCTTATGACGTTCTGATGATGTTATACCGATTAAGGTCAAGGTCAAGTTCAGGGAGATCATTAGGCTTAAAGTGGTACGGGTCTGAAAATGTCATTAATCCATATTTTCCAAGGTTTACTTAAGGTCAAGTTCAGAGTGTGTGTGGTTGTGTATCCTCTAGAGTAGAAGACACCTGAGCATAAATTATTGGCGTGCTGACCTTGACCTTGAAGTATGACCTTGAAAACAGAAATGTCCTTCTTTGTGCTACATATTTCTTGTCTGAGCTGTATCTCGTGAACTACAAGAAAGAGTCCCTTCAAATTTTGTGTGAGGGTGTAATACTTAGAGTACAATACATCGGTACATAAAGTATGCCTTGGGAACAAAATGTCGCCGAGTGGCAGACATATTTTCCTTTTTCTTCACCCTCTTATATTTCGTGAAATACTGTATGGGATCACTCCAATTTTGTGTGTATGTGGGGGGGGGGGGGGGGGGGGGGCGTAATATTAAGAGTAGAAAACATTGCAAATTATTTCACATGGTGTTTAAATGTTGTCGAGCGGCAGACATGTCTCCGTGTTAAGGGTGTACCCCCTGCTGATTAAGGGTGTGCACCATGCTAAAGGAGGGGGTGTAATACTAAGAGAAGAAGACATTGCAGCACAAAATGTGCCAGGTGGAGCTTAAATGTCGCCGAAAGGCAGACATGTCTCCACGTTAATGGTGCACACCCCACTGATTAAGGGTTTGCACTTCGGTAATGTAGGGGGTGTAATACTAAGAGTAGAATGAAACTCGGACATTTCGGCCCCGGACATTTCGGCCCCGGACATTTCGGCCCTAGACATTTCGGCCCCGGACTTTTCGGCCCCGGAAAATTCGGTCATTACCATTTCAGATTTGGATAATGCTAAACACTAAAGAGAGAGAGACAGAGAGAGGCGAGAGAGAGAGAGAGAGAGAGAGAGAGAGAGAGAGAGAGAGAGAGAGAGAGAGAGAGAGAGAGAGAGAGAGAGAGAGAGAGAGAGAGAGAGAGAGAGAGAGAGAGAGAGAGAGAGAGAGAGAGAGAGAGAGAGAGAGAGAGAGAGAGAGAGAGAGAGAGAGAGAGAGAGAGAGACAGAGATAAGTAATTTGAAAATAGTCTCCATAAATAATGCTAAACACTAAAATAAAAGCAGAAACTTGCAGCACATGACACATGACGCTAAATTTATTGTCATTTATTATATTTTGTACATTAAAACGCGCTTTAAAAGTCTGCTTTAAAAGTCTTTCGAACCATGATTGGTATAATACACCCTAGATGTCTGGCTGCCCTGCCCTCAAGTTCCGACTAACACCATGTAAGAACTCCTGGATGGTCTTTCGTCCTGATACCCTGTCATCACACAGATTCTTCAGGCGTCTTTGA
>CM065681.1:3929485-3946985 GCA_017654935.2 Phymorhynchus buccinoides | reverse complement strand
GAACCAGTAGTATATAGCCACAGAAAATGCTCTGTCCCTGACTAGTCCTCTTTTCACACTTCTGGTCTGGCCGCCGTAGCGATCACATCGCAGCACGCAGCACGCACGAAAAAGAAGGGAAGAAGAAAATCAACTGAGCGAGAATTCGTCGACAACGAGCTACAATACAGCTCAAAGAAGAAAGGAAGACCTCTACACGCAGCTACCACTAGACCTCGGTCTATCTGCGCCCTCTTCGCTTCAAAACAAAGGGAGCCACTACTACAACTGGGACGAAAGGACGGCACCACAACAACACCACGCCTACAATTCGCGAGGCTCCTCCTCGATCTCGGGCCCTCTCCTCCTGTTGTTTTGAGTCTCGAGTGAGTACATAGAAACCTCGGGCTAGACCGAGTCCTAAGTTCATTCTTAGGCCTCACTTTTTCATAACCAGCCTTAGAAATAATAGTGTAGTTCCTCTCGTTCCGGGGTGGCACCCTTCTACCTTTCTTGATTTACATTTCTCTAACCAATTTTTTCCCCTTTATGATTTTCTTCTATGTTTTTCATTTTTTCTACATAGAATAATAACGAACAAATGAGCAAAAGCGGAAAGACAGGGGGGGGCGACCCCCCCGATCCCCAAATAGTCAGGGAGACCCCCCAGTCACCCAGCCCAAACAAAGAAATTTACATTGACGTGTTACAAACACCCACAAAATCAACCACCGAAGACGTTTTCTTACTCTTCACCCCCTCTAGAAAGCGCCTCAGGAGAACTGATCTGAATCCGAAGCCGATCCCAGTCCCCCAAAAATTCAACCTGAACCCAAAAAGACGAGAGAAGAGCTCGGGACCATGGAGGGCGAGGGCGCTTGCTCTCTCCCCTCCACTGGTCACGTTTCACAGCCAGATCAAGCAGGGGACCCTGTCAGTAAGGCCGTGTCTCCGGTCACGACCCCTGTCAGGAGATCCGATTCCATCGACACTGTTCACAGTGCAAGCAATATGCAGACAGATACTACTGATTTGGACTCACTAAATTCCAACAACAACAACAACCAAATCCCACAACCAGCTCACAAAAAACCACCAAACAGAACCTACAGAAATCAAACTCAACCCCAGCCCCCTCCCACTTTCGTGAAATACCCAGTGATCGTCCAGGACTTGGGTACGGGCCCGGCCACCATTAGCGGTCTCGGGCCCCTCTCACAAATGAAGCTCTGGTCAAACGCGATCGGCACCATTTTGAGCCAGAGATCCCTGGCAGGCAATCGGTGGCTAATTGGGTGTCAGTCCACTGATCAACAAAACAAATTAGCCAAACTACAGTTAGTATCACAAATTCCCATCAAGTGCACCATTCCATCCGCAACCACCGAGGGGGTCATTAAGCCCATACCCCTCAGTGAAAACATTCAAGAGCTGTTGCCGTACATCCCAGATGCCAGATCGATCATGAGGCTCAAAAACAGGGACGGCACAGACTCCAAAGCCCTCAAGATTACTTTTGATAAGCCCATTCTTCCAAAAATCACAAACATATCTGTCACTGAATACATCGTGTCCCCCTTTGTGGCCCCTGTCAGGAGGTGCAGGAAGTGCGCACGGCTTGGCCATAATATGGACCAGTGCCGTGCACCAAAGCACATCTGCACCAAGTGCGCCGGGCCCAGTCACGCAGCCAAAGACTGCGTGGCCGCTGTGGCCAAGTGCGTGAACTGCGGGGGCCCACACTCTGCAGCCTACAATGGCTGCCCACAATATCAGTTAAGACTACAAGCAAACAAAATTCGTGCAGAGGTCTTCATCACCTACGCTGAAGCGATCCGTAGGGCCAAATTGGCCCTAGAAGCAGACAGACAACACAAACAACTTCATCAAGCTCCCCCCTCCCCCCCCCCCCCCTGACGTAGACCCTTCGTGGCGACTACCCCCACAACAACAACAACAACAACAACCGACAATAACTACCTACGCACACGTCGTAACAAGGAAACCCCCCCAACAAAAAAACACCCCTGCCATCTCACAAACCCAACCAACAGTGCAGAACAACACCCCCACCCCGAAACCCGAACCCCAACCAAATCCCCCCCCCCCCCCCCCCTCCCTCCCCCCCCCCCCCCCTCCCCCCCTCTGACCTTACACCCCCCCACAGCTCGTTTCTCAGTTCGCACCAGACTCTCCAGCACAATAACAAGATCTCTCAGAAAGAAAGCAAACAAAGCAAAACTTCATGCCACCCAACAAGCAAACAAAACCAACATTGAAGACCTCATAACAGAAAAAATCAACTCACAAACAGCTACCATGATGGACAAACTGACGACCCACATGGACAAACTATTTAAAACCCACACAAAACAGACCCCACCACCGACACCCTCAAACCCCATCCCCCCCAATGCCCCATCTTCCTCACCCCCACTACACCACTAAGCTCTGACAAATCAACTGCCGAAATCTTCATGATAGAGGTACTGAAACACTTTGCCAGGGCCAGAACGACCAACAAACCGAAACTACTCTTGGAGGGACTAGTCTCCCTCCTACCACCCTCTTGTAACCCCACTACAATCAACACGGGACCCGACAGTAAACTTATGAGGCTAGCCGAACTGGCCTGTGGAATTCCCGGGCCAGTAGGCCATGAGGGGAAGGGCAGGATGTCTTCGCAGTCATCCCGCAAATCGCAGCACCAAAAACCATAAACCCCATTCTAATAATAGCATCAGTATAGAGAGTAGAGATTTTACCCCTTTGAGTCAAAAGACTATTTGAGGCATTTTAATTTATAAAGATCCTAGAAAAAAGGTGGATTTTAAGTTTTATAAGATAAAGTTTTTAGAGGAATGAGTTATTTATTTTATCAGTTTATAAAGAATTTTTTATTTAGATAGCGCAAGCTGAAGAATATAAAATTTAAGTTTGTGATAAAATATTTTGTTTTTTTTAAAGATATTTAGCTGTTTGCTTTAAAGTCTGGCAGATTGGAGGAGGTCTGATTAAAAAAACCCAGGGCTACAGTTAAAATTCATGCATTTTAGGCTCAACTGAGCAATTGATAAAAACAATTGATAAAAACTCAGTATAGAAGTAACCCCCCTTTTTATAGTAACCGGCGCAGTCCCGAAATTTAGTGCCTTGCAGTGGAAACTGCCGTTCCATTGCAAGGACTATTGACCACCTATTACACTTCCTACAGACTAATAAAACTAAATACCACCTTTTATGTTTACAGTCCCTTAATACAAAATTCTCCGACATTCCTAAAATATCAGGTTATCAATACCCCCCCAACGTTAGCAATGAAAACGGTAAGGTTTACACAGCAACTTATATCAGTACCAAAGCGTCTGATCGCTTCTCAGCCGTTTGGCTAAGACAGTGATTCAGGAACATAAAAAATTGTTTATACCCTGGTTGGTTTGTTCAGCCCGTCGTACATGGCGAAAGCCGATACGCGACGTTAAACTGAACTTCCATATCAGTACCAACATTAAATACCATTCAGTCCCCTCCCCACTAGTCACCAATGACAACACAGTCTATTCCAATACTATCCAAACACAAGTCAATGGCACCACAACCAACTTCGTAAATATTTACTTTCCAAAAGGCTATAACGCCAATGCCACTTGTGACTGGCTATCCTCACTCCCCAACTCGGTCTCCTGGGTAGTGGTGGGAGACTTTAACGCTCACCACCCTGCCTGGGAGGCCTTCAACTCCAGGACCGATCCTGGAGGTATCAAACTTTTTAACGAAATAAATAACTCTGACTTAGTATTATTAAACGACGGCTCTTCCACTAGATTCCCAGATAGTTCCAAACAGAAACCCTCCGCTATTGATTTATCACTTGTTTCCCCTAACTTTGTAGTCAGTCACGAGTGGTATCCCTTTTCGGACACATTATTTTCTGACCATAAACCTATCTCCATCGAATTTAACGTCTCCCACGAAGAACCAATTAACACACAAAAACAACAACCCAAATACAATTTAGATAAAGCCAACTGGCACCTTTATAGATCCCTTTTGAATAAATTTAACGTAGATAATATTATAGACAGTAACTTAGAAACATATTACGATAATGTTAGAAAAACAATATTACAAGCCTGCGAAAAATCAATTCCTGTCATCCAACAAATACTTGTAGCGGTGCCATAGCCGATGAGGTTTAACCGAGGCGTGGTTACCGCTACACCTATCTGTATTAATAAAAAATCGGGACTTTACTGGTTTCGTATTGCCTCCAGTATTGTTCCCACCATATTTGTATTTACAAATGTCCCATATGTGTCTGATTCAGACCAAGAGGACGTAAAACACCATTTTCGTCGTCAATTCCTGTCCTTCCCCCGTTTGACAACAACAAACCAAGGGCAAAGCCATGGTGGAACCCAACAGTCAAACAAGCAGTGCAGGCCAAGAAAAAGGCCTGCAACTACTTCGACCTGCACCCCCCCCCCCCCCCCAACCACACCCTAAAACTGGAAGCAGAATCCCACTGCGACGATCTAATTAACGAAGCTAAAAGAAACTATTTTAACTCTAACGAAGACATTATTGATTACAAAGACTTAAGCAAAGCATGGAAAAAACTTAATTCGAAGAAAACTGTATGGGAGCCCAGAGTCCTTAAAAACAACAAACTTACTACAAACAACTTAGACACGGCTAACACCCTGGCAGAAACATTCGCCCAAGCAAGCCAAACTAAATATTTACCTACAAAAGAAAAAATTAAGCGTCAAAGTGACCCCCAACACACAAAATCCCATGATAACTCTCATTACATTAATGCCCCTCTGAAAATTACCGAGGTTGCTGCATCCATTAATGCAATCAAAAAAATTAGTAAAGCTACAGGAGATGACCCCATCTCCTATAAATTAATAAAAGAACTCCCACAATCTTTTCACAAAATTTTACATGATTTCTACTCCAAGTGTTGGGAAGGGGGTTCCGTCCCCCAAGCTTGGAGGGAGGCACAAGTAATTGGGATCCGAAAGCCAGGAAAACCGGCCAGGGATCCCAAAAGCTACCGCCCCATCTCCCTCACCCCACACTTGGGGAAAATTTACGAGCGTATCGTAAAATATAGATTAGAATACTTCTTGGATAAAAACAACATTATCCCCAAATTTCAAGCAGGGTTCCGTGCACATAGAAACTGCATGGAACAAGTAGTAGGACTCACCTCCCATGTCAGACGCTCCTTCGCTCGCCGCAGAAAAGTCCTGGCCACCTTTTTCGATATAAAAGGGGCCTACGACTCAGTCTGGCATGGGAGACTCCTTGATAAACTCAGCAACCTCGGTATAGAGGGTAATACATTCAACTTCATACTTTCCTTTTTACATAACCGCAGCATGAGAGTGAAGGTGGGCCAGTCTGTGTCGATGTCCCATCAACTTGACATGGGAGTGCCCCAGGGCAGTGTTATAGCCCCCATACTTTTCAACATTATGGTCCACGATATCTATAAATTAAAACTGCAAAACTGTAAGATATCTATGTACGCCGATGACATCGCGATCTGGTCCATTAAAACACCCCCAGGCAAGCAATACAGTTTAAACCCTGCCCTACAAATTCATCAATCCAACACTAATCAAATAACCGAATACCTACGCAGTAATGGGTTCACAGTTGCCCCCCAAAAATGCGAGTTTATGGTCTTCTCCACAACAAAAGTTCAACCCATTTCAATTAAAATAGACAACGTCACTAAGTTAGCAGAAACATAGGTCAAATTTCTTGGCGTGATTCTAAATTATAACCTATCTTGGAACAACCATATTAATCACTTAACCCAAAAAGCCCATCAAGCACTAAATTTCATTAAAGTCGTTTCGCGACAACCATGGGCTAAAGATCCCAAATTTCTAACTCACCTAGTACGTACACTAGTACGTAGTAGACTAACCTACGGCATGGAAGTCTTTTACTCCCTGTCCACACAAAACTTAATAACCCTCCAACGTTTCGAAACTAAAGCCCTAAGAACTGCCCTGGGCCTCCCTAGTTATGCAACAACACTTCTGATATACAGAGACATAGACTGGATCCCACTGACACATCTAATCAAACTTAACTGCGCATCACTTTTAGTCCGTCTGTACGCAACAAACCATTTTTCCGAAGACGAATTTCTTACATCCTTTTCCGAACCATATCACACCTTTTCCAAAAAATATGCAAAATTAAGAACATCTACGATTACACTCAAGACCTACTAAATAAAATACCCCTAAATAATATCGCAGCCTTCCCCCAGCACAGACCCCCACAGTGGGATTGGGATCCTCCAGACATCGACATTAGTCTTCACCTTCTTTACAATAAGGAAAATGACATAAATTACCTTACAGTAGCAGCAAAAGAAAAAATACACAACTTAAAACACTACCTTTCTATATATACTGACGGTTCACTCTTAAATCCAAATCAAATAGGGTGCGCCTTCCACATCCCCAGTCTGAAAATTTACAAGTCCTTTCAACTTAATAGTAATATCTCCATTTTTTCCGCCGAACTTTGGGCCATTCTCGAGGCACTGGTTTTTATTAACGACCTACCAAATTCACCATTTCAAATCGTCATATTCTCAGATTCCCTCTCCTCAATAAAAGCACTAAACGGTCTAAACCACAATCGCGCTGAAATTAAATACGAAATTAGAAAATTAATACATCAATTACATCTCAGAGGCACCCAAGTCCTTCTAGTATGGATCCCTTCTCACTGTGGGCTGGTCGGGAACGAGCTGGCCGACAGAGATGCAAAGTCGGCCGCCTCGGGTCTCTCCGGTAACAAAGTCTCAATAAAACTGTCACTGGGCGAGGCCAAAACCTTAATAAAAAAATCCATACACCAGGAGTGGGCGAAAGAATTGGAACAATATGCCAAAGCCCACTCCTGGGATCCTAAAATTGTCAAAGGGGGACTGTTCCTTCCCATTTCTTCCAAAAAACAATCTCTAATTTTCCGTTTACGAACAGGGTCCATCAATTGCAAATATAAATATCTGCCCTGCGAATGTAATAACATCTTGGACCTTGAACATCTATTTACCCCCTGTACCCAAATTCAAAACCAATTCTCATCATTTCTGGAAAAAATCATAGCGTTAAATATCCCCTTCACCCAAAAATCTATTCTCACTTATGGCCCACAGGGATGGTCCCACCTCATAATGTTTGCAGAGGCCATTGTGAGTTCCTCCTTTGGCTACCATTTTTAACAACACTAACTAAAATCTGAAACACAAATCTTTTCATCCGTGAGGGAGGGGTCCCCCCGGACAGCGGTCCGCACACCTGCCCACACTCCACCGCCCTGCTACCCCCCCCCCCCCCCCCCCCCCTGCTTTTAATACGCAGCACGCTACTCTAATAGTGCTGGCTCTATTGAGCACCCCCTTCTTTTTACTCCCTTCCCCCCGGTGGACGGGTGTGCGGCCCGACCTCCGGGGGGGTGCCTTCGTAGTCGTCACGCCACAGCGTCGCGCCTTGACGCCTGGGGTCCCTCCGCACTCGTGCAGGACCCCCGTATACGGCGCCTTCCCTCTGTCTGGGGCGGGGAGGAGGGGTCCCTCTCCCTCCCTCCCCCCGCCCCAGTCATGGGAGAATCGTTAACCTCCCTCACCAATCTATCCCACTCTAAACTTGGACCTGGACTCCCATGCTAAGTCAAATATAAAACAATATATACAGGCCCATCTGCACGACATCGAGGGCGGGGAGGATTTTGTGGCCCCCCCCCCCCCCCCCTCGGGACTTGGCATTTGGGTTCCGTTACAAACTAATTTCAATCTGCCTTATTGCCTAAATAATGATATACTGCACAGCACCGCATAGGGAACTCCCATGCATTTCATTGGCCCTGGCAAATCCAATAGAGAAATCCCAGCTGTGTGGTAGAGACCTCTGTAATTAGCGTATATTCGCATACTATTAAGCTCGAACTTATTTTTCATCATCCCCTTCACCATACACAATCCAATCCCCTCTACACTCAGCCATATACCACGGCTGCCGATTGCCTGCCAGGTCTCTACGAAAACAAACATTTTAATTATAGCACAAGTCTTAACATTGAAAATATTTTATCCAATACCCCTTGACCCCCCAAAGAACTCACCCCAAACACTATATATTTTACATCCCAACCAACATTTTATTCACCAACCTACCCGTCCCACCATATATTTTAAATAGACTACAGATTGGCTGGGTGGCCTCCCCTTCTAACTGCGAACTTATCGCAAAATACAGAGGTAGTATAGAAAGAATGAACGTATGAATGACTAAATTAGTAATTAGGCATTTTGCCCCACCTCACGTTCCGGGAACCTTTTTTTTCTTTCTTTTATTTTTCACTCTTCCTTTCGTAGAGCTGATCTCCCCCTTGTTGGGGTGGGCCTGCGGGGGGTGCTGACGCAGGGATGGCCTGCGTATCGCTCCCCTTGCTTGTCTCGCCCCCTCATTGTGTGCTGAGACCCTCCGATCCCCCCTCCCCCTATTCTTTTGTTGTTCCCGGAACATAATGTAAATAATAAACTCAAAATACAACGTTACCTTTTTAATAATATGAATCAATATCCACGATGTAAATACCTTCCCCTGCTCTACTCCCCAGGGAAGTCCCAGGGGAGAGAGTTCTCTCCCCCGGTCGGATAATTTTAAAGTTTTATAAAATAGGGCCTTTGCCCCGTGATCTATATTATAGATCACAAACTTTTGTAAAAAGACTAATTAATCATCTGTAAATATAATTCTTTTTTAACATAAATAAGGACAGTTTTGTCTTTTAACATTAAAAATAAAGCTTTTGAAATTTTTAAAACCCGTAGCCCTGAATTTTAAACTTTATCGGTTGTTTCGGTTAACCCAGACAAGATCTTCGAATTTTATATAACAACGTTACTATTTTAGAGTCCATTTAACACGAACTTCGGTTCCATAACTATTTTAAACCCGAACTTCGGTTCACGATCATTTCAAATGATTATTTTAAACCTGCCAAATAAGAGAATTACCCCCCACCACTACATGTTCGTCCACGTTCTGTCTACATGTGTCCTGTGATGTTTTATCTTTATTTACCCATACCCTACTAATACACATGTCCCATATGTGCCCCCCCGGGCCGAGAGGACGTAAAACACCATATCCCCCCCTGTCCCTGACTAGTCACTAGGTTGCATGGTCAAGTCAGTCCGAATGTGATCTCCCTTTCGTGTCGCCTATACGTAATGTACCACCCCCCCCCCCCCCCCCTCCAACCCACTTCCTATGGTTAGACTGCAGGCCAGTATGCATGCCTCGTGTTGGCTGAGCCGGAACAGCAGTCTGGCATGCACTCTGGCCTTTAGTGTCCTGACATTACGACTATTCCCACGCACAATATCTCGAGGCGCCAATTTGCCGGACTGTTCACCGCACGCCAATTTCCCGGACTGTTCCTCAAGCGCCAATTTCCCGGACTGTTCACCGCAAGCCAATTTCCCAGACTGTTCCTCGCGCGTCGATTTCCCAGACTGTTCCTGGCGCGCCGATTTCCCGGACTGTTCATTAAGCCAATTTACCGGACTGTACTTCGCGTGCCAGTTGTCCGCATTGTCCCTCACGCGCCCATATTCCGGACTATTCTTCATGCGCCAATTTTATGGACTATCCCTTATGACACTATGTCGATTGTCCGGACTGTTCCTCACACGCTAATATCCCGAACAGTTCCCAGTACATCGATTGTCCGGACCATCCCCTAACGCGCCATTTTTCTGAACTGTTCTTCACGCGTCAATTGCCCGCATTGTTTCCCATGCGCCAATGTTTGTCCTTTGCCGATCTGCGATCGCAAAGGAGCTTGCATTCGTTCGTGTATGGGTTTTTTGTTTTTTTTGTTTTTTTTGTTTTTTTCTGTCTGTCCCAAGGATATCTCCCGAACCGCTTGGCTAAGTTGTTCTTCACGCGCCAATGTCTCGGACTGTTCTTCACGCATACATTTCCTGTATTGTTTCTCATGCGCCAATTTTTGGGGATTATTCTTCACGCGCCAATTTCCTGTTCTGTTCTTCACGGACCAATTTTCAGCATTGTTTCTCACGCGCCAATTTCCAAACTATTCCGCACACGCTAGTTTCCCAGACTGTTCGTAACGCGCCAATTCCACGCAAAGTAATAGCATTAATTTTGGACGATTTTCGGAGCGAAAAACAATGAGGACATTCCGAATTTACTGCCACGAGAGCCATCTAGCACCACGCTGATGTAAAACGCCCTTGTCACTAAAAGGCATTCAATCAGGGCTGGTTATCCAGCTAGCGTTTGTTCTGAAGGTAGCATAAGGACAGGCTTATGCTATGAATGCCCCCAAATAGCCATTAGTTTTATTCCCAGGTAAGTTTGGCGTAAATTTGAAAAATGGCTGGCGTTGAAAGGGTTAAGCGCCTCAGGTAATTTACGGATTATCGCTCGAACACGCGGTGAATGCATGTGTGTGTGTGTGTGTGTGTGTGTGTGTGTGTGTGTGTGTGTGTGTGTGTGTGTGTGTGTGAGAAAGAGAGAGAGAGAGAGAGAGAGAGAGAGAGAGAGAGAGAGAGAGAGAGAGAGAGAGAGAGAGAGAGTGTGTGTGTGTGTGTGTGTGTGTATGTGTGTGTGTGTGTGTGTTTGCTTGTTGTTGGTGAAACTTTGCTAAAATGCTGAAACAAAAACAAACATGCTAGCAAGAACAACTTAGCAGCCCTGGATGTACTGTAATGATTCGTTTACAATACATGCATCAGAATTATCTCAACTGGCATGTTGATCTTTTAGTGTTGTTTTTTAAATGATGAATGATTTTCATATTTAGCTGGAATACTGAACATTGTATGAATGAGTTTTTCAACACTATTTCTGTTTTGTTTTGTTTCGCTTTTTTTAAGTCATTGGCTTACCAAAAATACAAATTTTACCTTCAAAAGAATCAGCCTATCCTGAAACTGAAGTCTCACAAGTGATCGCATCCAAAGGCGTGATATAATATCGCCATGCTCATCATGAAATTATTTAGCTGAATTGTTGGTTTTTTTTAAATTATATGTTCGTTATTTTTTAGTGTTCCTCACTTGGGAATTCCCCTTGTGCCTATTTTCCAGACTAGACCCAAAGTGATCTTAAAGTGCTCATCAACGTGATTCTTATAGCTTCACCATTACGGGTACATCACAAAGGATGGCTGACCCAACAAACATTTCAAGCAATATGTCGACCTCTTCGCAACTGAATATGACCACATCTAGTTCTCTCTTGCATGAACGATGTCTGGTCAAGCAGGATTCTCAATTCGTTCCTTGGGATAACGAAGATAATCTAATTTCCAAACAAGTCGATGTCATCGTCAATATTGTGTGCACTGGAATTCTTCTGCCCCTGTGTTTCCTAGTCTCTTTCTCCACTAACGTAGTGAACATGGTGGTTTTCTGCAAACAGGGGTTGAGAGAACGAATCAACATGTGTCTGTTCACTTTGTCGACACTGGATCTGCTGTATGTCGCTTCTGTGTATGGTTATAGCAGCGATGTGCTCTATATGTTTATAATGGGGAAAGGCGACAAATTAGGGCCTTCAACCATATTCTTTGTCAAAAATCACCTCATTGGTATGACAGGTCTTATGAATTCGTCTCAGGTTGTTTCCAGTGTGGTAGCGTTAGACAGGTGTCTCTGTGTTACTCGTCCTCTCTTAGTAATGAACCTTCTGTCTTCACAAAGAACAGCTATTGTGCTATGGTCTCTCATTGTGATCATCTCTGCCGGGATTTTTGTTGGAACAGGGCTGCGTTACGATGTTATATGCATTTTCGATGCAGCTGACAACAGTACATCTTATCAGCTCTATCCCAGCAAATTTTATTTCCAAAATCAGAATATCATTCACATATTCAGCGGCATTATTTACGGATTTTTATTACCTACCCTTTGTGTCGTTTGTGTCACAGTCTGTACGGTTGTTACAGTTGTTAAGATAAAGAACATGTCAAAATGGCGGGAAGCAGCGTCGTCTGCTTCCCATTCTTGCAGCTCGCGAGATTTGACGATAACTCGTATGATTGTAGGGACTTCCGCTCTGTTTATTGTCTGCAGTTTTCCAGCATTTGTGGTTCGTGTTTCGTATATATTGGTTCCGGAACTGAAAGTTGGGGGACGCTATGACAATTTGTACTCTGTCCTTCTCAGAGTGTTTATGATCAGTTCTGTTGCGAATTCTACTTTCAATTTTTTCGTGTATTACATATACGGAAGCAAATTTCGACAAACACTGCATCAGCTGTTTTGGTGGTGCGTTTGCCACAACGTTGAAAAGACAAATTAATTGACAACAGATTCCTCACACTGTAGTATTTGGGAACTTATAGTTAATGTGGAATCATTTAAATATGCTGCAATGCTAACAATGAGTAGCGATTTCACTAATAAAAGGATTGATGGACCGACACCTCAGGACTGAAAAGTTAATGCATTTGAAGTGCAGAATAGTTTGCTTTAATAAAACTTTTCTGTGTTCAATGTCTTTATTTGTGAACCTCAGAAGCGAAACCAGTTAACGCTAACTTTGAGTAATGTTCGTGTAAAATAAAATAAAAAGAAGGTTACATAAATTGTGCTGATTTACTTTTTCTCCCAATGGGAGAGGGACAGTGCCTTATGCAAAGACAGCTGTTTCGATCTTGAGAAGATCTCATCAGTTTGCATGATTGGCCTGCAAATAGACTGTCCAGTATATATATATATATATATATATATATATATATATATATATATATATATATATATATATAGTATGAAAGAAAAATCTCAGTGAATAGCCAGCTCCGTACCCCTACTCTGAAGGACTAAAAAGTTAGTGCATTTGAAATGCAGAATAGTTTGCTTTGATAAAACTTTTCTGTTTGTTTTTTTTTCAAGCAAACTATATATATATAAGAGGAAAGTTTAATGGTGTGGTTGTTTTTTCTTCTTCAATTCTTGTACGTTTATATATATATATATATATATATATATATATATATATATATATATATATATATTTGTTTTGTTTTGAACACGAACATTACTCAAAGTTAACTTTAACTGGTTTTGTTTCTGAGGTTCACAAATACAGACATTGGACACAGAAAAGTTTTATCAAAGCAAACTATATATATATATATATATACAATGTGTGTTTTAATGACTTATTATATATATATATATATATATATATATATATATATATAGAGAGAGAGAGAGAGAGAGAGAGAGAGAGAGAGAGAGAGAGAGAGAGAGAGAGAACTTAAAGTTATAGTCATTGAGTTTGTTTCTTAGGTTCACAAACACATACATTGGACACACAAAAAGTGTTATTAAAGCAAGTGATATATGTAATATATATATATATATATATATATATATACATAAGAGGAAAGTTTAATGGTGTGTTTGTTTTTTCTTCTTCAATTCTTGATCGTTCAAACAACATATATTTGCTTTGATAAAACTTTGTTGTATCCGATGTATGATTTGTGAACCTAAGAAACAAACTCAATTACTTTAACTTTAACTTTACGATTTGTTTTGTGTTCTGAAAAGAAGAAAATAAAATAATGTGCTGATTTACTTTTTCTCCCAATGGGGGAGATAGACAATGCCTATGCAAAGACAGCTGTTTCGTCTTGTGAAAGACTCTTCAGTCTGCATGTCGGCCTGCAAAGAATGTCCACAGTGAATGTTCAAGCTGAGCTAGAAGACTTTCTACAAGAGAATAGTTGTCCTCTTTGCACCAGATTGAAAGTCCACAATAAAAGCAAACCAGCACTTAATTCAAAAGAAATGGTAAACATCTTATGTAAAATAACAAAACTAATAATGTTCTAAAATTACAATCCCTCGAAGAGAGTAGAAGAGATGGAATGCCATGTTGGTGGATCCAGTGAAGGATTCAAAAAGGGAGGTCACAGAAATCGTAGTTAACACCAACAGACACCTGGTGATGAGGAAGGTTGGGAGGTGTGCTTGGATCAGGTAGACTGATGCGCTTTCCGTCCTCGTAGTAAGATAATATATACGATCAAAAATTGACGGAAAAAAAGCAAACACACCATTAAACTTTCCTCTTATGTATATACATAATTTGCTTTGATAAAACTTTTTTGTATCCAATGTATGTTTTGTGAACATAAGAAACAAACTCAATTACTTTAACTTTAATTTTACGATTTGTTTTGTGTTCTGAAAAGAAGAAAATAAACTAATGTGCTGATTTACTTTTTCTCCCAATGGGGGAGATAGACAATGCCTATGCAAAGACAGCTGTTTTGTCTTCGTGAAAGACTCTTCAGTCTGCATGTCGGCCTGCAAAGAATGTCCACAGTGATTGCTCAAGCTGAGCTAGAAGACTTTCTACAAGAGAATAGTTGTCCTCTTTGCATCAGATTGAATGTCCACAATAAAAGCAAACCAGCACTTAATTCAAATGAAATGGTACACAATCTTATGTAAAATAACAAAAATAATAATGTTCTAAAATTACAATCCTTCGAAGAGAGTAAAAGAGATGGAATGCCATGTTGGTGGATCCAGTGAAGGTTTCAAAAAGGGAGGTCACAGAAATCGTAGTTAACACCAACAGACACCTGGCGAGGAGGAAGGTGGGGAGGTGTGCTTGGATCAGGTAGACTGATGCACTTTCCTTCTTCGTAGTAAGATAATATAAACGATCAAAAATTGAAGAAGAAAAAACAAACACACCATTAAACTTTCCTCTTATGTATATATATATAATTTGCTTTCACAATTTTTTTTTGTATTTGATGTATGATTTGTGAACCTAAGAAACAAACTCAATTACTTTAACTTTAACTTTACGATTTGTTTTGTGTTCTCAAAAGAAGAAAATAAAATAATGTGCTGATTTACTTTTTCTCCCAATGGGGGAGATAGACAACGCCTATGCAAAGACAGCTGTTTCGTCTTCGTGAAAGACTCTTCCGTCTGCATGTCGGCCTGCAAAGAATGTCCACAGTGAATGTTCAAGCTGAGCTAGAAGACATTCTACAAGAGAATAGTTGTCCTCTTTGCACCAGATTGAATGTCCACAATAAAAGCAAACCAGCACTTAATTCAAATGAAATGGCACACTCTTTTATGTAAAATAACAAAAATAATAATGTTCTAAGATTACAATCCCTCGAAGAGATTAGAAGAGATGGAATGCCATATTGGTGGATCCAGTGACGGATTCAAAAAGGGAGGTCACAGAAATCGTAGTTAACACCAACAGACACCTGGCGAGGAGGAAGGTGGGGAGGTGTGCTTGGATCAGGTAGACTGATGCGCTTTCCTTCTTCGTAGTAAGATAATATAAACGATCAACAGTTGTAGAAGAAAAACCAAACACACCATTAAACTTTCCTCTTATGAATATACATAATTTGCTTTGATAACACTTTTTTGTATCCAATGTATGTTTTGTGAACCTAAGAAACAAACTCAATTACTTTAACTTTAACTTTACGATTTGTTTTGTGTTGTGAAAAGAAGAAAAGGAAATAACGTGCTGATTTACTTTTTCTCCCAATGGGGGAGATAGACAACGCCTATGCAAAGACAGCTGTTTCGTCGTCGTGAAACACTCTTCAGTCTGCATGTCGGCCTGCACAGAATTTCCACAGTGAATGTTCAAGCTGAGCTAGAAGACTTTCTACAAGAGAATAGTTGTCCTCTTTGCACCAGATTGAAAGTCCACAATAAAAGCAAAACAGCACTTAATTCAAATGAAAATATACAAATCTTATGTAAAATAACAAAACTAATAATGTTCTAAAATTACAATCCCTCGAAGAGACTAAAAGAGATAGTATGCCATGTTGGTGAATCCAGTGAAGGATTCAAAAAGGGAGGTCACAGAAATCGTAGTGAACACCAACAGACATCCGGTGAGGAGGAATGTAGAGAGGTGTGCTTGGATCAGGTAGACTGATGTGCTTTTCTTCTTCGTAGTAATATAATATAAACGATCAAAAATTGAAGAAGAAAAAGCAAACACACCATTAAACTTTCCTCTTATGTATATATAATTTGCTTTGATAAAACTTTTTTTGTATCCAATGTAACTCAATTATTTTAACTTTAGCTTTACGATTTGTTTTGTGTTCTGAAAAGAAGAAAATAAAATAACGTGCTGATTTACTTTTTCTCCCAATGGGGGAGATAGACAATGCCTATGCAAAGACAGCTGTTTCGTCTTCGTGAAAGACTCTTCAGTCTGCATGTCGGCCTGCAAAGAATGTCCACAGTGAATGCTCAAGCTGAGCTAGAATACTTTCTACAAGAGAATAGTTGTCCTCTTTGCACCAGATTGAAAGTCCACAATAAAAGCAAACCAGCACTTAATTCAAAAGAATTGGTAAACATCTTACGTAAAATAACAAAAATAATAATGTTCTAAAATTACAATCCCTCGAAGAGACTAAAAGAGATGGAATGCCATGTTGGTGGATCCAGTGACGGATTCAAAAAAGGAGGTCACAGAAATCGTAGGTAACACCAACAGACTCCCGGTGAGGAGGAATGTAGAGAGGTGTGCTTGGATCAGGTAAACTGATGCGCTTTCCTTCTTCGTAGTAAGATAATATAAACGATCAAAAATTGAAGAAGAAAAACCAAACACACCATTAAACTTTCCTCTTATGTATACATAATTTGCTTTGATAAAACTTTTTGTGTGTCCAATGTATGTTTTCTGAACCTAAGAAACAAACTCAATTACTTTAACTTTAACTTTACGATTTGTTTTGTGTTCTGAAAAGAAGAAAATAAAATAATGTGCTGATTTACTTTTTCTCCCAATGGGGGAGACAGACAATGACTATGCAAAGACAGTTTCATCTTCGTGAAAGACTCTTCAGTCTGCACGTCGGCCTGCAAAGAATGTCCACAGTGAATGTTCAAGCTGAGCTAGAAGACTTTCTACAAGAGAATAGTTGTCCTATTTGCACCAGATTGAAAGTCCACAATAAAAGCAAACCAGCACTTAATTCAAAAGATATGGTAAAAATCTTATGTAAAATAACAAAAATAATAATGTTCTAAAATTACAATCCCTCGAAGAGAGTAAAAGAGATGGAATGCCATGTTGGTGGATCCAGTGAAGGTTTCAAAAAGGGAGGTCAAAGAAATCGTAGTTAACACCAACAGACACCCGGTGAGGAGGAATGCAGAGAGGTGTGCTTGGATCAGGTAAACTGATGCGCTTTCCTTCTTCATAGTAAGATAATATAAACGATCAAAAATTGAAGAAGAAAAAACAAACACACACCATTAAACTTTCCTCTTATGTATATACATAATTTGCTTTGATAAAACTTTTTGTGTGTTCAATGTATATTTTGTGAACCTAAGAAACAAACTCAATTACTTTAACTTTAACTTTACGATTTGTTTTGTGTTCTGAAAAGAAGAAAATAAAATAATGTG
>CM065681.1:3906985-3924485 GCA_017654935.2 Phymorhynchus buccinoides | reverse complement strand
TTTAAAGAGCGAGTCGAAGAAGGAGTGCTTAAGGAAAAGATGGAAAAATACGACAGGCCACAGAATTGCCAGAATTTGGTGGTGCCCAAAGTGAACAAAGTCATATTCCGCCCCCTACCCTGTCATGTTAAAAAGGTTGACGCACGACTCGTTGACACCCAATGCGCCATCGTGAAAGCAGCCATTGCGATCACGCACACTACATAAAGCCTGCTGCAGCAAGGAGGGCGGGGCTTAATGGATGTTAAGACCACCAACACAGATGCCTTGACAATGCTTGGATACGCAGTGCGTGACCTGTCAATCAGACGTCGACAGGCCATCAATCCCTACCTCAACAACGATTATGTTGGGTTGTGCTCTGACGAAGTGCCAATCACATCTTGGTTGTTTGGAGACACCTTCCTTATCTGTTTCGATGAAGGAAGCAAAAGAGCTGGTCAAGATCAGTTCAGATGTGGTAGCTGGACCAAGCTTCAGTGGCAACAGAAACAACAGAAACAGGCAGCCTTTTTTAGGACAAGGAAAAACAAAGCTGGCAGCAGGACTGGAGCTACAAGAAAATAAGTTTTGGACAACCACTTGGAAAAGTCAAAAACCATGCCCCCACTTCCAGCAGAAGAGGAATTTCTAGGCCTCAACGCCGCCGCGCAGTGCTCTCAGGTAACCTCTGACATCGAATATGAAGCTCTCATCTTTCAAGGTGGCAGACTCAAACATTTTTTACCAGAATGGAGAGCATTAACTGGTGACACGGAAGTCATACAGACAGTTTCTGGACTGAAGTTAGAGTTTGATGGTGGTGTAGATCATTTGACAATTAACCAAGGGAGACAAGTAAAGTTGAATGAGAAAGAAAAAGAACTTATTACAGAGGAAATTAAAAAACTACATGAGAAAGGTGTAATATCACAATGTGACCCTCTTCCACAACAGTGTATTTCTCCCATCTTCACTACCCCCATGAAAGATGGATAATATAGGATTATTTTAAACCTAAAAAACCTTAATGAGAAGTTAACTTATCAACATTTCAAGATGGATACTTTACAATCAGCTCTTACGTTAGTCACCAAGGATTGTTTTATGGCATCTATTGACCTGAAGGATGCCTACTACTGAGTGTCCATTCATGAGGATCACAGAAAATTCCTTAGGTTTCAACTTCAACTTCAAAGAATTTTATTGTCTCAAGACTAAGTGGCTAGATCAACTGTGGGAATATACCTGTTTGCCAAATGGTCTAACTCTTGCCCCTAAGAAATGTACTAAATAGTTAAAACCAGTGTTTGCCACCTTGAGAGAAAATTGTCACATTTCGTCTGCCTTTCTCGTTGTTGTTCGCTGAAACAGTAGATCTGTGTAGACAAAACGTTGTTGATACATTGCAGCTTTTTCTATCTTTAGGCTTCATTATTCATCCCATAAAATCAGTGTTTGAACCTACGCAAACTATACAGTTCTTAGGAGTTATCATTGACTCGAAGTCTATGACAGCTAAACTTACCAAAGAAAGAGCTGATGATTTGCTGCAATGCTGCGTGAAAGTGAAAGGAAAAGAAACACTTAAGATAAGAGAGTTAGCCAAGATTACAGGCAAACTGGTGGCTGTTTTCCCAGCAGTTACGCTTGGACCCTTGTATTATCGACACTTGGAAGAAGACAAAAAGGCTGCACTAAAGAAGCACAGAGGTGACTTTGATAAGCACTTATCACTTTCATACCATGCTAAGGTGGAGCTACAATGGTGGATTGAACATGTTCCCACAGCTTTCAAAAACATTGTTCAAAGTGGCCCCGAAATTATTGTTATGTCAGACGCTAGTTTAACAGGATGGGGCTGTGTATGTAAATAAGAGCAGTCTGGATGGCCATGGTCGCCGGAGGAAGCCGGATTTCACATAAACTATTTGGAAATGAAAGCCGCTTTGTTTGCTTTGAAATGTTTCAAGGAAAGACTGGTTGGGAAGCATGTTCGCATTTTGATTGATAACACAACGGCAGTGGCGTGTATAAACCATATGGGCTCAAGCCACTCATACTCTTGTAATGAGATCGCCTTTTCTATTTGGCAGTTGTGTATGTCACACCAGATATGGCTATCGACGGCACACATTCCTGGAAAAGACAATAAAGAAGCAGATAACCAGTCTCAAAGGTTAAATACAGATGGGGAATGGAAGCTTGATAGTATGGCCTTGGGGACAGCTCTTGAGCAGTTGCATGTGTACCCCACAATAGACCTCTTTGCGTCCCGATTGAACAAACAGTTTGAGCCATATGTAGCGTTTATACTGATTGCCTTTGCAATTGATTCGTTCTCTATTTCATGGAAGAATCATGTGTGATATTGTTTTCCCCCTTTCAGCGTCATCAGTCGAGTGCTACAGAAGTTCAAGCAGGACAAGGCAGTGGGGGTGATCATCGTTCCACAGTGGACAACACAGGTGTGGTGGCCAGTCCTCAGGGGCATGGTTCTCCAGAATCCAATGCCACTTGTATCCAAACATCTGCTCAAGTTGCCCAACAAACCACTAGAAATCCATCCTCTGGTCAAAAAGAAGCTAAGCCTTCTTGCATGTCATATATCAAGGGAAAGTGCAGGAAGCAGGGCTTAACGGAGGTGGCTGCAGATCTGTTGATTAGTTCATGGAGACCAAATACTCAAGCATCATACAACTGTTATATAGAAAAGTGGAAAAAATATGCAGAGTTTAACAAATTTGACCATCATTCAGCATCACCGATTGAGGCCTCTAATTTGTTAGCATATTTGTTTAAGGAAGGAGCCAGTTATAGTGTTTTAAACACAGCGAGGTGTGCGGTATCCTCGTACCTATCTTTAGGAGAAGGTGAACAAACAGTAGGAAACCATCCAGTGGTGCGCAGAGTGATGAAAGGAGCATTCGAGAAAGGCCGCACTGCCTAAATATAGAGAAACATGGGATGTGGATCAAGTTTTAGGTTACCTAGAATCACTGCCTGATTTAGATGACTTGTCTTTGAAAGACCTTACCTTGCGTACATGTATGCTGGTGACGTTGTTGACTGGACAAAGGGGCCAGGCTTTACATACCCTAAAACGATCGGATATTAAGCTGAAAGGGGACAGATGTGTTATTGTTTTTTTCGGAAAAACAGAAACAATCAAAACCGGGAGTGCACCTTCAACCTGCTGAGAGTTGTGCCTTTACAAGTAATCAAAAAGTGTGCTTAGTCTCACACATTAGAGTTTATCTGGAGAAAACTAAAAACTTCAACACAGGGCCACAATTGTTTAAAACAATTCCAAAACCACACGTGCCTATTAGTCGTGACACATTAGCTCGCTGGGTTAAATCTGTACTCACAGAAGCAGGCATAAACACTGACATTGTCTCGGACCACAGCATCAGGAGTGCATCTACTTCAGCAGCGGAAAAAAAGAGGTGTGTGAGGTTATATAAAAAAAGCTGAACAAACACAAGTAGCCTTCAGTCAAGCAATCTTGGGCAGTTTTTTGAAGAGATAATGTACATTAACATTGTGTAATAAGGTTTTTCACGCAGACAAGTCCTTGGGGCGGAATAGAGAGGTATACTTCTCTCTTATGAGGTAAGACAAAAGTCTTTCCAATATTATGAAATCGAACAAAGGGTAATTACTCTCTTTTTCTAATTAACTCCCCTCCACCAAAGTTGATTACGATACCATCCACCTAGCAGTGCGTGGAGGGGAGTTAATTAGAAAAAGAGAGTAATTACCCTTTGTTCGATTTCGTCATCTCCTCTCTTGGCCTCACAATTTTATTCTTTGATCTTTCCAATATTAGTTGCGATCGATGGTTTCAAGTCCATTGGCAACTTATAATATATAAGTTATATAATGCAAGTTCTCTACATATAGCTCTAAAATCTCAAACTGTCCTTGCCACTAAATACATTGCTAACTGAATAATAATTAATAAATTTAATGAGCCTTCCTAAGGAAGGTGAGATTTAATTATAATTATTATGAGGCTAGTAATGATTAGTGGGAGGACAATTCCCTCCCTTCTACAATTTCATATGTTGAGTTTACAGCAAAATATGGTTGCCCTCTAACTCATGCACCATAGAAGTGAGAGTGAGAGCCGAGGGGCTCCGTAAACATGGACTACAGAGGGGGACATTTCGAAGTGCTATTCTGGCAACAGCTATTCTAAAGACCTGTGCCGGGGAAAAGTTACTGCAAAGCAAAGCGATGCGAGCGCAGGGCGTAGCAAGCGCGGGGCGTTCCTGCTAATAGTCATATTAAGATCCAAAATTAAACGGTACATTCGCCTTGAGGAAAGTTTCCAACACTTTGTGTGTGTGTTTGTATGTGTGTGTGTGTGTGTGTGTGTGTGTGTGTGTGTGTGTGTGTGTGTGTGTGTGTGTGTGTGTGTGTGTTTGTGTGTGTGCGTGTGTGCGTGTGTGTGAGGGGGTGTTTGCATGTTGTTGGTGAAACTTTGCTGAAGCAAAAACAAACATGCTAACAAGAACAACAACAACTTAGCCCTGGATATACTGTAAAGATTCGTTTGCAATACATGCATCAGAATTATCTGAACTGGCATGTTGATCTTTTTTTATGAATGATTTTCATATTTAGTTGGAATGCTGAACATTGTATGAACAAGTTTGTTCAAACACATTTCTGTTTTGTTTTGTTTTGATTTTGTTAATTTATTGACATCAAAAATACATGTTTTACCTTCAAAAAGAATCAGGCTATCCTGACACTTAAATCTCACAAGTGATCGCATCCAAAAGCGTCATATAATATCGCCATGCTTCGTCATACACGTGACATTATTTAGCTGAATGTTGTTTTTTAATTAGGGCCATATGTTCGTTATTTTTTAGTGTTAATTACTTGGGATTTTCCCTTGTCTGCCTATTTCCCAGACCCAAAGCGATGTAAAACTGCTCACCAACTTGATTCTTATAGCTTCACCATTACGGGTACATCACAAAGGATGGCTGACCCAACAAACATTTCAAACAATGTGTCGACCTCTTCAAAACTGAATATGACTAGTTCTCTCTTGCATGAACGATGTTTGGTCAAGCAGGGATCTCAGTTCGTTCCTTGGGATAACGAAGATAACCTAATTTCCAAACAGGTCGATGTCATCGTCAATATTGTGTGCACTGGCGTTCTTGTGCCCCTGTGTTTTCTGGTGTCTTTCTCCACTAACATAGTGAACATGGTGGTTTTCTGCAAACAGGGGTTGAGAGAACGTATCAACATGTGTCTGTTCACTTTGTCGACGCTCGATCTGCTGTGTGTCGCTTTTGTGTATGGTTACGTCAGCGATGTGCTCTATATGTTTATAATAGGGGAAGGCGACAACTTGGGGCCTTCAGCCATATTCTTTGTCAAAAATCACCTCAGTGGCATGGCAGGTCTTATGAATGCGTCTCAAGTTGTTTCCAGCGTGGTAGCGTTAGACAGGTGTCTCTGTGTTACTCGTCCTCTCTTAGTAAAGAACCTTCTGTCTACAAAAAGATCAGCTATTTTGCTATGGTCTCTCATTGTGATCATCTCTGCTGGGATTTTTGTTGGTACAGGGCTGCGTTACAATGTTATCTGCATTTTCGATGCAGCTGACAACAGTACATCTTATCAGCTCTATCCCAGCAAATTTTATTTTGAAAATCAGAATATCATTCACATATTCAGCGGCATTATTTACGGATTTTTATTACCTACCCTTTGTGTCGTTTGTGTCACAGTCTGTACGGTTGTTACAGTTGTTAAGATAAAGAACATGTCAAAATGGCGTGAAGCAATGTCGTCTGCTTCCGATTCTTTCAGCTCGCGAGATTTGGCGATAACTCGTATGATTGTAGGGACTTCCGTTCTGTTTATTGTCTGCAGTATTCCAGCATTTCTGGCTCGTGTTTCCTATATTTTGGTTCCGGAACTGAAAGTTGGGGGACGCTATGACAATTTGTACTCTGTCCTTCTCAGAGTGTTTGTACTCAGTTCTGTTGCGAATTCTACTTTCAATTTTTTCGTGTATTACATATACGGAAGCAAATTTCGACAAACACTGCATCAGCTGTTTTGGTGGTGCGTTTGCCACAACGCTGAAAAGACAAATAATTGACAACAGATTCCTCACACTGTAGTATTTGGGAACTTATAGTTAATGTGGAATCATTTAAATATGCTGCAATGCTAACAATGAGTAGCGATTTCACTAATAAAAGGATTGATGGACCGACACCTCAGTCCCTGGAGGAGAGCCCGCATCGGCAGAGCTATCATCCACCGAAAGATAATAAATTAGGGATTTAGGGGTCATAGGTCAAAGTAGTGGTAAATGCAGGTCAGGAGCTGTGCCGGTCGGGGTTTGCCCACGGGGACCGCTACGGTAGCCGGATTGGTCTTGCCTAGATACTGCGAAAAGGCGTATGGTTCACACTTTTTTGCTTTGTTTTGTTTTATGCTTTTGTTTCTGCTTCACTAAGCAACAAGAATGTGAATAACTTCAACGACTAGGACAAGGGGGAGCTGAACTAAGAGCTGCAGGCTCCTGAAGCATTTTGCTTCATTTTTGTTTTGTTGTTTTGTTTCTCCTCTCTGTTTCTTTCTTTCTTCTCCTTTGGTCACATCCCTAAGTGCGCACGGTTACTTCTGTAAATAGAAGTTGGTCGCCACCACAGAAGAAGAAAAAGGAGATATTTATCAATTATTATAAATCAAGAAACAAACTTGTTTGTTGTTGTTGTTGTTGTTATTGTTGTTGGGTGTGTGTGTGTGTGTGTTGTGTGTGTGTGTGTGTGTGTGTGTGTGTGTGTGTGTGTGTGTGTGCGTGTGTGCGTGCGTGCGTGCGTGCGCGTGCGTGCGTGCGTGCGTGCGTGCGTGTGTGTGTTTTGTGTATTGTTTACATGCGGGATTATTTCAAAGTTGGCTGCAAAAATGGTCTACCTCTCTTTTCGTTTTGGAAAGATAGCAGTTTTGACACCGCTCTCGATTTAAGGATCATCTGTAAGATACCATTGGAAAAACAACAACCGAGGGACTATTTGTCGCAGGCAACAAACTGGCCTTTATTGTGTTAGAAAGTAATCAATGATACAGGAACTTGGATCTGTAATCTTACATTATACTAGAGCAGGTCATCCTGTGCTGTCTTTACTGTGGTCGTTCTTGTCGTTCGTGTTCTTGAACGTGAACGTCATTTGGTGTCAACCAGTGTTTTTACATCTCCGAAGCTTATTTGCAATAGACATATTCAGAACTAAACCATAATTGCCGTCAGTAGGCATTAAAGATTAAATTCCCCATATCGAAAGAACAGGAAACACCCGAAGGTACCTATGGGCCCCAGAGACGAACTGGCCCCACCTGCCCTACCAACACAAGAGCAGCCTTGTGGTATCGGCTGTAGGGGCCACGCGTGTTCGTTCTCTATACTAGACCACTACTTTCCAAGCACTCGTTCTGCCCGAGTTACGCTAACCTTTCTAATTCAACTCTCTAAATTCAACTCAGTGAAATTCAAGGTCGCCGGCACGCGGCAAATGCCCTGTTGACTAGTCATTGCATCAAGGACTCGGTTTCGGAAGACGGAGATCAATCTCCTTGCACAGTTCTTAGCCCAAATAGAAGTAAGATACCCATTTACACCTTGATGGAGTGAGGAAAATACAAGTAAGGAATCTTTTTTTCCTCAGGACACAGCACTGAGTTGAACTAAAGCACAACACTGAGTTGAACAAGACTGGAACTCCTGACCTGCAAAATCCTTTGGATTAGGCCTAACTGACAACGGTTTTACTCACTAGGCCCAGGCGTTTCCTCAGTAGGGATTAGACCCACTGAACAGTATTCAAGTTCAAGTTCAAATATACTTTAATATCTCCAAAAGAGAAATTCAGGTTAGGTGCAAGAACATGACAGAGATACAACATAACTGAAAGAACATTAATCAAACGTGTGAAACAGAATTATACCAACCACATAATTATCATTAAAATTCATCACATCAACAAAGAAATGTGCACATTTAAAACACAGAGAGAGAGGGAGAGAGAGAGAGAGAGAGAGAGAGAGAGAGAGAGAGAGAGAGAGAGAGAGAGAGGAGAGGAGAGAGAGAGAGAGAGAGAGAATTGACAAATTGACAAATTGACAAATTGATGATTTAATGTCAATAGCTACATAGCCATCATGACATGAGAGGTGTAATGAGATAAAGGAAAATGCAAACGAAAAATATCAGTACAAATAATCACATTAATTCTCACACAATCTCAATGTGAGTATGAAAAGATAAAATACTAGTACAAAATATATGCTCAGCGCGCATATTTTCATCAAACCAAAGTCATTATCGCCCTATACATAATGACCAGCGGGCACTAAATAAGCCAATGTGTAATAGGGAATCAGAGTGAATGTGATCTAAGTTTATATGATTCAGCAACATATTTTGCTAGCGAATTAATTAATAGCTCGTTTTCTAGCGTTAAAACACTCACCAAGCTACGCCTTTGTGTTACAGGGTCACTAAAAATAATACATTTATCACGAATGTGTTCATAGCCTTCACATTGAAATAAAAAGTGATACTCATCTTCATTCAGATTGGATTTACAAACAGGACAAACATTATCTACATTTGTATTATGCACAAAAAATTTTTTGTTACCATTTAGGCCTAATGTTCTGGTTCGAAATCTTGCAAGTGCACTTCGTTGCCATCTATCTGTAACAGCTGTTCTTCACTTCTCAACTGAGAGAGAGAGAGAGAGAGAGAGAGAGAGAGAGAGAGAGAGAGAGAGAGAGAGAGAGAGAGAGAGAGAGAGAGAGAGAGAGAGAGAGAGAGAGGATCAATAACCCTTATTAACTTATAGCAGTCAATCAAATAACAAAATTTGGAATACATCTCGTCATATTTTGTAATATAGATTTTAAAAAACTCACTCAAATTCCGGTAAATAACAATGCATTAAGAGCATGAGTGAGAGTGTGAGACTGAGACTCACCGTCTAACTCGGTGCGCACCGGTTCGTTTCGCATATTGCCGCTTCGCATAAAGCCGATTCACATACTGTCGCTTCGCATACAAAGCTTTGTGGACATGGCATTTCGCATAAAACTCATAAATTTAGGGATAGGTTTAGGGATAGGTTTGGGATAGGGTTAGGGATAGGTTAGGGATAGGGTTAGGGATAGTAAGAAAGTAGAAGAAAGTCACGTAGAGTGCATTAGAACCTGCAAGAGTGCATAATATGCGAAATGGCAAACCCATTTATGCGAACTGCCAGTTTGTTTTGGAAGAGACACTCGACTTGCGCCCGCGGCTTTGATCAAAGGATTATGCGAAACGGATTATGCGAACCGGTGGGCACCCGTCTAACTATACTATAATATGCAAGGGCCACTAGAATAATGTATGCCTAAACCATGTCCATATGTAGTGTAGGTCTATACGAAATAAAAACAAATAACCATCAGAGGTTCCCTAATTCTGCTCTTTCCCATGGGAAGAAGAACGGTAGTCAAAGCTCGGATGTCGATTTAAAATAACCCAAAATCAAACACAAAAACTGCATTGTAGTGGAGGTTTTAACCCTGTGTGTGTTCTGTGTGTGTATGTGTGTTTGTGTGTGTGTGTGCGTGTGTGTGTGTGTGTGTGTATATGCTTGCGAGTGTGCCTCTTGTGTGTTTGAATGCGAGTATGCGTGCGAATGTGTGCGTGTGTGTGTGTGTGTGTGTGTTTGTGTGTGTGTGCGTGCGTGTGCGTGTGCGTGCGTGTGTGTGCCTCTTGTGTGTTTGAATGCGAGTATGCGTGCGAATGTGTGCGCGCGTGTGTGTGTGTGTGTGTGTATGTGTGTGTGTGCGTGCGTGCGTGTGCGTGTGCGTGCGTGTGCGTGTGCGTGCGTGTGCATGTGCGCGTGTGTGTGTGTGTGCGTGTGCGTGTGTGTGTGTGTGTGTGTGTGTACATACGTGCTAGTGAGACACGACGGTCCAGAAATGGAACTTTTTACGAGGTCTTCGTCTTGGCGACACAAAAGGGCGATAATTTTAGGACTGACTTGACCATGCCACCTAGTGACTAGTCAGGGACAGATAATTTTCTGTGGCAATATGCTACTATTTTCTGACAAACAAGGACGACCATCTTAAGTAAGTGGTGTGCACGAGACAGGGACATATATTTTTTTTCAGTATAAAGCCTCATTGGTACAGTATATGATAATGTTTGTCAATTATCTGGCACCAGTTCATCTTCGGTGTATCTTTGAGGATGCATTTGAAGATCTGTCATGTTGTTCTCTCTCTCTCTCTCTCTCTCTCTCTCTCTCTCTCTCTCTCTCTCTCTCTCTCTCATCTCTCTCTCTCTCTCAACCTCTCTCTCTCTCTCTCTCTCTCTCTCTCTCTCTCTCTCTCTCTCTCTCTCTCTCTCTCTCTCACACACACACACACACACACACACACACACACACACACACACACACACACACACACACACACCAGGAGATTCAAGCAAGGCAAGTGATCAACACGAATACTTTATTGTTTTAAAGAAAGAGATGGTTCAATAAAGAGCTGACCGTTAATTGTAGTGAACAATGACCAAACAAAACATATCACAACCTTTACACAGCCACTTCATTGCGCCTATTTCAAAATTACTCAATTGCGCATATCCTGGTACGTGCAACAACTGCGCATGATTTCCGCAATTAAAAGTTAAACTTCACATTACTATAACATCAAAACTAGACAGCTGTTTCAACTCTTGTTTCTGCATCTGTAAGGATTTTAGCTCTATCTTTTCGCAAAACTTCCATTATGTCTAGGTTTCTCAAGCACCATATCCACACTTTTAGCGGAGCGCAATTGATGTCTACAGCTGGTGCAATTGAGATGCACGGGTTCCAGGTGAGGTCAGTGTAAGAGGAGGGCGTTGCTGGACACACTGCCAGGGTGACTGTAGGTGGACTGACCAGCATAGGGTGAGGTCAGTGTAAGAGGAGGGCGTTGCTGGACACACTGCCAGGGTGACTGTAGGTGGACTGACCAGCATAGGGTGAGGTCAGTGTGACTGTAGGTGGACTGGTCAGCATAGGGTGAGGTCAGTGTAAGAGGAGGGCGTTGCTGGACACACTGCCAGGGTGACTGTAGGTGGACTGACCAGCATAGGGTGAGGTCAGTGTGACTGTAGGTGGACTGGTCAGCATAGGGTGAGGTCAGTGTAAGAGGAGGGCGTTGCTGGACACACTGCCAGGGTGACTGTAGGTGGACTGACCAGCATAGGGTGAGGTCAGTGTGACTGTAGGTGGACTGGTCAGCATAGGGTGAGGTCAGTGTAAGAGGAGGGCGTTGCTGGACACAGGCTGACTGTAGGTGGACTGGCCTGCATAGAATGAGTCCACTACACACCAGATCTGAAACACGCATAATAAAACACGCATTAGGTACACACACAGAAACACATGCGCGCATGCGCACATACACGCACACACATATGCACAAACATGCGCATGCATGCAAGCACAAGCGCGCGCACACACACACGCACACACACATGCGCTCGCACACATGCGCGCACACACACACGCACGCACACACATACAAACACATGCGCATGCTCACAAGCACATACACACGCGCGCGCACACACACACACACACACACACACAAACACAAACACACACACGCACACACACATGATAATGATTTAAGTAAGTGCTTAGGCCCTACTAAAATTGACTCTCTCTCTCTCTCTCTCTCTCTCTCTCTCTCTCTCTCTCTCTCTCTCTCTCTCTCTCTCTCTCTCTCTCTTTCTCTCTCATGGTCATAATGCATCCTTCTCTCTGCTAACAACATTATTCAAATTTAAAACATCACATGTCAACCCCCCTCACCCTGGCATAAGGGAGGTGTGGAATGTGGCGAAGACTTAACGTAGATTCCAGACCGTCAGGTCCCAAGACCGCCCTGTTCACGGGGGAATAGTTCAATACCCACGTGACCCGGAACCGGGCGTCAGCGCGCGTGTCGGATGTCCCCACTGTGCATGTCAACAGGAAGTCGCTGTCTGGACCCGTGAGCCGAAGCGATGTGATTGGCGGGTATGGAGCTGAAGGTAGAATGACAAATAAGTAAATAAATAACTGATTAATCATTAAGGACCTGCATAAACCTAAAACTATGAACACTGAACCCTAATTGTCTTTCTGTTTGACTCGAAATGAATACATGTAAAGATTTGTTTAAACCAACACTGAACTCTCATTCTCATTCCGCATTTGCAATTGTACATAATATGACATACACGTATGGCCATGCGTTCGTGTATGCCTAAGTCTGTCATTTGGAGGTATACTTAAAACGCCAGAAAACAATCTCATTGATCTCGGGTTATAACCACAATATACCACCAACCCTTTTTTGCTGGTGAGGGAAAGGCTTGCATACACAGCACAGTGACGATTCCAAGTTTGGATCCTCTTCAAAAGGTTCAGACTAAAAGTCCCAAACTGTTTGGGCAAGAAACAAAACTTCTTATTATCTACTACGTTTCGCAATATTACCTGATATTTAATTAATAAATACATAAATAACTCACTTGCTGGAGTTTTGTTTGTCCATCGCGTGGAGCTAGATTTGACGTCACATTTCTTGGTGTCGTCACTGGGGTTGATGTCACCATCCTGATAGCATTTGTTGTCGATCAAACAGCTATGGCCCTTGGACGGAGTGAAATGTGATTGTTTTTAATAAAAAGGAAAATAAACTATAAGGAACATTTTGCAAACTAATAACACGGAGACAACTCAACTTGTACTGTTTCTAAATCCTGAGTCATGTTTGAGATACATCATTTACAGGACTCTTTCTGCGTTTCTTGGAGCTAAGTTATAAGTACAAAAACAAAGTCGGTAATTACAAAAGAATAATCTAGGTTACGAACCTATTGTCTAAACAATGTTAGTAGATGATTTGGAAATGTCGTACATTTCTTCAAAACCATTTAGAAACGTTCTTCCAAAAAGGTGCCAATTGATATTTAAAAAGTGGTAAATGAAAGAAAATAATAATACAATTCCTGAATCTGAATATCATTTAATATGTGTGTGTGTTTGCGCCCGCGCGCGCGCTCGTGTGTGTGTGTATTTGTGTGTGTGTGTGTGTGTGTGTGTGTGTGTGTGTGTGTGTGTGTGTGTGTGTGTCCCTCCGTCAGCGACCCGACCCTCTCTGCTTTCAAATAAAACCTCAAAACTCACCTGTTTCCCTGTCATTGAAGATCATTCTCTCTTTCCCCCCTCTTTGTCCTCCTTTAGGTCTATTTCTGATACGCGTGTGTCTGCCATCTTCTTGTTCGTCTTTGTATGGTGTCTCTGTTTGAATGCGTTGTGCGCGCTTCGAATTGATTTCTATCAAGATTTAGCGCCGTATAAATACTGTATGTTGTTGTAGTTAGTTGTTATAAAATGTTCTCTCTTACCAACTGTGTGCAAACGCCATGTTGGTCGCACGCGAGACATGCAGAGTCGAACACAGTCACTGGTAACCAGTTGCTGTAAACACCTCCTTCACTGCTGACGCTCACCCTGAATGACGTCATTGCCACACCTGTTATGACGACATCATACGTTCAAGCAACATCCAAACATCCATCTAGCATCCATCCGTTTGTTGACGTTGAACCGTCAATAATATCGTATGAAAGCAGACACACTTATACTAGCCGTGGATAATTATCAATAATCTCACAACTTTAAGCACACCCCTCTCCCTCCCTCCAAAAAGGTGCTGCTCTTAGTACTACAACTGTTACAGTCACGTGACCTACTGCTATTGCTGCTGCTAGTATTGTTAAGGGCCTGCTACACTGCATACGATTCGATTCACTACGATCCGATTTTAACATTTGTGAGGCATGATTCTCGTGAAATTCTACTGTCTAAGTAAATCTGATGAAATCCTACTAGTTATGTTCACGATATTTGTATTCTCCTGTACACGAATCTGACATAATACCTTATTTTTGCATCGGACATTGTGTTCGATTCGTGCATTGCGGTCTACACGAGTATAGAGAACGAAGATACTATAGTAGAGTTATTTTTAGACGGAAGTATTTCACAATCGTATCGTATTTGGGTCCAATCGTATGCAGTGTGGCTAGGCCTTTACTGCTACTGGTTCTTCAACCATTACTTGTTATACTACTACCACTGCTTGGCTGCGCATTAAGATGGTCGACAACATAATCAGAAATACAAAACCTGCATGCTATCACAGTGGAAAGTAGTGTGATCCCCCTAGTCTGGACATCCTCAAGAACAATCGGGGATGGGATGTAGCTCCAGTTATGCGTCAAGAAGAAGGGTGATCCCTTTTTTGTCGCTATCACTTATCTGTTATAGTGTTCCTTATCTCATCTTATCTACCCACATATACCTCCTGCATTCTAATTGCATTCTAAGCTGTCCTAAATGTCATGAATACTAACATGCCTGCATTGCAATTAGGTCAAACACTCCTAACTTAATTGTTGTATTTACATAATCGAACGCCAGTGTTACTGTCATACTATGTCCGTCTATCTCTGTGTCTGTCTCATTGTCTATCTGCCACACTGTCAGGTGTGAGTGCAAGAGCACCCTTTGGATTATGATGGAAGAAGGACCATTTGTGAATGAATTGCTTTTTGTGAGATTGAATCATAGCCAGATTTTAGTGTGACTTGTACTTGCCATGCAATAATATCTTTGATTGGTAGGTTTTGTAACTTGTGAGCGCATTGGATAATCCAGCGTGTATTGTTTGGAGGTGAACACTTTTTAGAAATCATTGAAGTTTGACAGTGAGCTTTTAACTTCACTTTCCGTACTGAGGTTGACCCAATAAGATCTTCTTCTTCTTTGTTACTGGTCATGTGGGGGGTTTTGGTGAGTGAAAGATTTTAGGAATTAGTTTGTAGGTTTGTAATAGGACAGTTGATAGACAATCTTTCACATCTTTATTTTTTTGTTTAGGAATTCAGTAGTTTGGGATTAAATAATAGTAAGAGGCTAAGCCTCCTTTTTCTTTTAATAATTTTAGGGTCAACCCAGTCGGGAGTCATAGATAGATTAAATTTATTCTCACCATGTAAATTTCGCTCACCATTCATTGAATGTGTGTTGTTATTTTTGTGTGAGTAACTTGGAAGAGGAGCTAAAGGCATAGAGGAAAAGAGAGAACATAATGTGACTAGCCACTTGGTCTTCTTTTGTGGCTGAAAGAGTTTCGTGATGTTTTGGGTGCATCCACAAGATGATGTTGAAGGATTCAGGGTGAGTCATATGGAGTCCAGTGGAAATGGACTATTCTGTAATTGTTGGCCTAAAGATAAATTGAAAGTGGACTTGATTGTAACTAAAGGATTTGACCCTGACCTATGACAGGCTTTGATTATGATTGGATCTTGGTGCTGTTTGGCTATTGAGCCTACATTGCATTTGGTATGGCCCTGTTTCTTCTTGCGCATGCTCTTGTATGCATTTGCGCTATTGGTATAATAAATGAGTAATTATTTCGAATGGTTCGATAATTTATTTTGGTGACCAGCAACCTTGAGTCACGTGTATAATTGAATGGAGTTAGATTGCGTGAGTATCTGTTGTACCCGGAGTGACTGCGTGTGATTCGTAACGCATCCTCAGTATGACACACACCCATGTCATAATACCACGTTGCAGCAGTTACGCTAATATAAAACATTGTAAAATCTCAAAAATTCGTTTTGTTCTTAAATTCGCCGTTGTTGTGGGGGGTTTTAAATAGTGGTGGTGCCGGTTTAATGTTGTTACTTTATTGTCCCTTTTAACAAAAAGTCTATATTGAAATGTACTTACCGTGTGTGTCCGGTAAAGGGCAAGCTACTCTAGCACTGCTCAGGAACTCTCCTATGAGGGAGGTGATATCTTTGGATTGAATGTCTGGTGTCTGAAAGGACAATAAAATTAAAGAAACATAATATACAGAGAGAGAGAGAGAGAGAGAGAGAGAGAGAGAGAGAGAGAGAACAATGTCAAAATGAAAACTTGAGGGTTTATTATGAGAGGAAACATGACAGGAAGTTATTCATTATTAACATTTGGCACAAATTGGTCATTTTCGCCCCCACTTTCGTCCCCACATTTTATTCACAAGGCACAATTTATGTATCGATGTGTTGTACTCTTAGTCTCACACATGCACTCAAAATTTGAAGGGATTCTATCTTCTAGTTCACGAGATACAGCTCAGACAAGAAATATATAGCGCAATGTCTAAGGATCGGATGTCTTCTACTCTACATCACACACCACGACACACTGAAGCGCTTCTGTCAAGTAAAAATGTGGAAAATATGGCTTAAAACCCAATTTTTAGACCCCAACCACTTTCAAGGCCCCACCGATCTCCTTGACCTTGACATTGACCTTGATCCCTTTACCATTATCAGATTCGTCATACACCAATGCACCAACATGCGAACATGTGAATACTCTGAGTCCAAAGGTGTAGATGTTATGGCCCTTTACAGATCTTAGGCTTTCAAGGTCATACGCCAAGGTCAAGACCATGATTGCGATTATTTATGCGCAGATGCCTTCCGCTCTTTGTGACACACAACCACACAATTTTGAAGCGATTCTATCAAGCGGTTCGGGAGAAAACGCAGACGGACGAACGCACGCACAGTCGCACGCACGGACGGATGAAACAAAAAAACAATACTTCCCGAAGTTTCACTCGGGAACTAAAACAACAACACAACAACAACAAACTCTTACAAATGCAATACTATTTCTACCTAACGGGTAGAAGAATCATAATAAGTGCACAGGCAGACACAAACGATCGCTAGACACATATGAAGAGAACACTGTTACAATAAGTGTGTGTGTGTGTGTGAATATATATATATATGTGTGTGTGTGGTGTGTGTGTGTGTGTGTGTGTTGTGTGTGTGTGTGTGTGTGTCATGCATACCTGCTGAGTGGTCACAGCACATGAGAGGTTTCCCTTCAAACGCCAGGTTGCTGACGTCCAGAAATATTTTCCTGCAAGGCCTCTGAGTGACGTCAACAGGATGCGTTCCTGATATGAGAGAGAGAGAGAGAGGAGAGAGAGAGAGAGAGAGAGAGAGAGAGAGAGAGAGAGAGAGAGAGAGAGAGAGAGAAGAGAGAGAGAGAGAGAGAGAGAGAGAGAGATGAAGAAGGGGCGGTAGGCCTAATCATAGGACTAATATAATAGAGGGCTTATATTTGCATTTGAATGCAAACATGAAAGGATTATCCCCTCAAACAGCTGCTTGCAAGTTATTCAATATCAACATTTGGCCTGTTTGGCCTTTATTCGTCCCCACTTCCGGTTGGGACTTCCGGGGGTCTATTTTTTACGAATAGGTTTTCTGAGTACTTAAGATTGCATTTCGTTTGTAAACTACATCTTCGTTTTATTGTGTTTTTCAGCGTGCATTTTCATTAACATCATGTCT
>CM065681.1:3899485-3901985 GCA_017654935.2 Phymorhynchus buccinoides | reverse complement strand
GAGTTATATCTAACCCTTTTTGCTGTTAAGCGTGTACAGTAGCTTACCACTAAGACTCTGCCGTTTGCCAACAGACTGGCGATCCCGGCCTCTCTTCGGACAGGGATGCACTGTGTCTCCAAGAAGGATCGCAGCAGCATAGTAGTAGTAGTAATTTTAGTAGTAATAGTTAGTAGTAATAGTAATTAGTAATAGTAGTAGTAGAAGTAGTAGTAGTAGAGGTACTCAGCAGCAGCAGCCATCAGCAGCATTAGTAGTAGTAGTAGTAGTAGTAGTAGTAGTAATAGTAG
Organism: Phymorhynchus buccinoides; assembly: GCA_017654935.2. NCBI lineage: Eukaryota > Metazoa > Mollusca > Gastropoda > Neogastropoda > Raphitomidae > Phymorhynchus > Phymorhynchus buccinoides. The sequence goes on along the minus strand of CM065681.1, from coordinate 3,901,695 downwards.
TAGTAGTAGTAGTAGTAGTAGTAGTAGTAGTAGTAGTAGCATGAAACCTACGTCTATGAATGTGTTTGTTCCAGTTACTCATTTTTCTAATACTAAATGTACGCCTCTGATGTTCTATGCGTTTCTTGCACCTGTCTTGAAGACGGTATTGTTTATAAACTATACATGAGTGCATCTTCGTGTAATTGGGCCATTCTGCCTCGTGTTTAGCCTTATTGTTACTGTTTGTTTGTTGTTGTAAAACCACACACTATCTTCGTTATTTGTGAAATTAAAAAGCTAAAATGTGACCCGACACCACTAAGTGTCAAACTGACCATTCTGTGAAAAAATATACATTTGAAAACTTCAGACAATTATTTTTCTAGTGATACAAGACGAATTCTTGTGTCCTTCTCCCGTTCCATAGTTATGAGCATTTAAATTTAGTAGGGGTGAGCAGGGGGGGTCGGCCATTTTGAGAAAACACAGTCTAAAGTTTAGCCTAGCTGTAGAAAATGCATTGACCTACTCGTTTTAAAACACTTTTTAGACCATTTAGAGACCATATTAAGGACTATCCTTTATTAATATGAAAGATGAGATGTTAGAGAATTAAAAAAAATACCCATATATCAAAATTGATTAAAACAAAATGAGATTTTTGACTTTGCAAGCCTTTTGTTGTGAGCAACTAGCTCTGCAACTTAATGTCCCTTTCCTGGTGCGCTCTAGACCGGGTTTTTTTTTTTGTTTTTAAATGGCCAGTCGAGTAACTGTTGCTGCGCTTGGGGACTTGTTGCTGCACTTCCTTATCTGGGTTTTATTTAACTCTTCTACTTCTTAGCACGCTATTTGTGGCAATATTCGCCCAAAGACGTCACTGTACACTCTCGCCAAATGCAGAGACATTCATTCATTGCCAAGCACCCTGCCACGTGTTTGTCTAGATTTTAGAGCTTATGTCACTGTTTCTTCCATTAAAGCAACGCATGCGCGCTCTAAAAAATAGTTACCTCCCTCTTGTCAGGTTGAGATGCAACGGACAGCCTAAGAATGTCAAAACATGCTAGAAGAATTAGAGTCATGTCTAACCAGACACTCAGGCTCAAGACTCAAGACTCAAGAGACTCAAGACTACTTTATTATCTCCAACATAGAGAAAGTAGTTTGTGGCACAGCATAAAAACACATATATTACAAACGCATAACCCCATATAAAAATTAAACCATTCCAACACATAAAACTACACAAAAGCATATAGCATGGCAAATACGATTATATAAGCCTCTAAAACAGCGCATCAGTACATTTCACATAGATTATACTGTACAAAAAAGGGGAAGGGGAACCACACAGCCAACTAACCTACCTCCAAGACTCGGTGAACCGTTTAGGAATGCAGGGGTGTCCAGGGGAGCATTTCCTGGACACGGTTCCGTTCCTGTGGGTGAACTCGTTGTTGGCGTTGTGGTCGAAGGTGCCACAGATGCCCCTCCCGGAGCCCTGGTCTTTGCCCGGCATGGACAGGAAGACGGTTGAACACGCGACTGTTTGGCGTCCCACCTTCACCTCTGTGCCCGAGGGAAGGTACACCTGTTGGCTTAAACGAATTTGTTTGGATTGAGAATCACATAGTAAAGCAGCGACATAAACAAACTGGAACGAGCACAACAAGCTTAAAGCTTACACAAGGCGCTCAAACACAAGTAGATTATACAATATTGGCTGCCACAAGTACTAAGAGACGGAAGCAGAACTGATCATGAACATGAGTAACATAAACAAAAATGTGCATGAACAAGCAAGCCACAACAAGAACAACCAGAACAGTGAAATTGAATTTGAAATTGGAGGGGGCAAGAGCCATTTTAACTCCAAAAGCATAAAACCAATTTGTGATTCAGTGTTTTAAGACAACAATTATTTAAAGCACAATTCTCAGCATATTTCAGTCCAGTGACCACAGGTCCAGTGACCTCGATAAATCAAATTGGGCAACACCTGTTGTCCAAACTGGAACATTTAAGTTACCATTCGGTTTTCTGTCCCTTCGTTCATAATTCTGTTTGTATATTGTGCACCTGGTATTTGTGAAACGCTTCTGTGTGGTCCTTATTTTCTTTTCTTTTTTTCTTTTTTTTCCTTTCTTTATGTCGATTTATCTGTCTTTGTCCCTGGGTCTATGTTTGGCTGTCTGTCTGTCTGTCTGTCTGTCTGTCTGTCTCTC
>CM065681.1:3891679-3898985 GCA_017654935.2 Phymorhynchus buccinoides | reverse complement strand
CACACACAACCTGACTTCATCGACGCGAACGGCTCGTAGAACAACGATGACGAAATCAATGCGTCGAACACGGTGGAGAGAGAGAGAGAGAGAGAGAGACAGAGAAGAGAGAGAATGGAGAGCGCGAGACAAGACACAGACAGAGAGGAGAGAGAGAAAGACGACAGAGAGAGAGAGAGAGAGAGAGTGATGGAGAGAGATTGAAGAGTAGAGAGAGAGAGAGACAGACACAGACAGAGAAGAGAGAGAGATGAGAGACGAGAGAGAGAGAGTGAGTTTGAGAGAAGAGAAGAGAGGAGTAGAATCCGAGAGAAGAGGGGTGGGCCGCGGGGGGGAGAGAGAGAGAGAGAGAGAGAGAGAAAGAGAAAGAGAGAGAGAGGTCGCCGGCTCCGTTCATAAAATTACGTGCATATGCTAGAGAGAGAAGAGAAAGACGAGAGAGAGAGAGATGGGCTAGACAACGGTATAGTGAGAGAGAGAGAGAGAGAGGGAGAGAAGAGGTAGACAGGAGAGAGAGAGAGAGAGACGAACAGACAGAGAGGACTCGAGATAGATGTGGAGAGGGTGTTCCAGTCAAAACAGTGAGACTGACAACTACTTCGGTTGATAGGACAAATAACATTAAGAAGTCATAAACTAGAGAACTGTTAGACAACTTATATCAAAATCAGATGCAGATCTCGTAATTCCAGAAAGCTAACTCACTTGCAAGCTACTTAGAAAAGGGAAGGGGTCTTGTGAGAAAGCGGATATGTTATTTCGAGTGACAGTAGTCTGGAAAAGGCACTATTTTTGTATAAACACACACGAATGTAATATGGGTCGTACATGTCTATTAGAAGTAAGCAGTTAACTATACGCCTCTTTTGTAGTATTAGACTTTCTAAAGACATAGTTTGATACAAATTTTTATTGTGTACCACTGTATTTGAAGGCTTGTTCTGAGTTGCCCTGGTGCTTTTGCCCCGTCGAAGGTGGTAAGAATATAAAACGAAATATCGAGATTGTATCAGTTGTTTTTATTTTTATATATTGATAAAAGAATAGTTTAGAAAGTACGTGGTCAGTTGCCTGTGCGCCCCTGATGAAAGTTCGACAGACCAGAAGGGTGGGGGCAGTGCGTCATTATGCGTACTGCAGTCCACCACTCTTCTCCTGCCGTCACAGCTGCAATAACTATGGAGAGGGGCAGCTATTGTCCGCACTACGGGCAGGGAGGTATCGAACAGGCTCGTGCTGCTGGCCACACTGCGAACGTGAAGCAAAGACAAATTAGCCTACGCGGTAAAGACATGACACGGGCTTGCAGCTGAAGCCCCATCTGGGATCTGTTCCTACCACCAGCCATTAGTATTGCCTAGGTTTAGTGGAGGCACGTGGGAGTCACAAAGCCAATAAACATCTATCATTCACCCAATAGTATGCCTAGATCCAGCTAGGGAGTGCTATGGTTCAGCAGGCACATCAAACAGCTACTCACTCACCATTAGGATGCCTAGGTCTCAGAGTAGGAGTGGCATGTTTAGCAGGGCAATTTCAAACAGCTACCATCACCCTTAAGCTTGATTAGTTCAAGGAAGAGTGGTAAGGTTCAGAAGGGCATCAAACAGCCACCATTCACCCTGAGCGTGCCTAGGTCAGGAGTGGTTGGCATGTCAATATATGGGTTTCACTCCACTCACTACAAAAACTGTAAGTAGTTATAAACGTCAGCAGTGATCAGTCTCGCGTTAGCTAAGAGTCTTTGGTTGAAGCACCTACATTCAGCAGTGACAGAAAAAAACGACGCAAGAGAATCAAGTAGTGTTAGGTCTTGTTTAGTTAAGGTCCGGTACACGTTAACATATTCAAAAAGATTACCCATGGCAAACACTAGTGCAGTGTAGGTCATAAAGGTCTCGGTACACGTCAAACATTATTCACGGGATAGTTCTATTTCCCCATGGCAACACAGTCAGCAAGTAAGTCTATTAAGAGTGGGCATCACCGTTGTGCCATGGGAAATATAAAATATCGTGACTAATGTTAAAATGTGTACACAAACCTTTGTGAGTGGCCTAACACGGATGTTGCCATAGGAAATAGAGATAGTTTATAAATATGGTTACGTGTACCGAGACCTTTATGCAAAACGAGCTACGTATGTCAAGCCAAGTTACAGAAACTTGGAATCAAACCAAGGGAAACTACGTACCTTTTAGTCAAGTAGAGTAAGTTCATTAAGGTGTTGTCGAGTTGATAGTGTCCAGCCTAGCCAAGAAGAGAACAGTGTGGCGTCACTAGTTCAGTGGGGTCAAACTGTTCCAGTCATCGTCATGTGCGTAAGCCTAAGTTTAAGACGAGTCTTATAAAGTCACATCGAGTAAGTTTAATCCCTCAATACTGCGTTGTTCTTGTGTTAAAAACGAAACACGTGAACAAGACAACAAGCAAAGCGGCATAATATTATGAATATTATTTAAATCCATACTGAAGACATTTAATATCACGAAAAGACACACACACACACAAACACACACACACACACACACACACACACACACACACACACACCACACCACACACACGCCCACACACACACAACACAGCACACAACGTACTAACTAACCGTCCCCCTATTCCGAATGGCAAGAATTATGTGTATAGCGTTAGGTGTTCGTACTGCAGGCTGAGACAATCTCTCTCTTCCACGCCTTTCACCGTACCCTAAGGAAATAGGTTACGTCAAGAACAGCTCGGGTTGCACGAGGACATGTCAGGAAATGTCTTTCCAAGACATTGCAATACGCAGATTTGTTGTTGGCCAGTTCCTTTCGCTTAGTGCGTTTTAATTTTTAATGCATAAAAATGTGTTTTCTTGGTTGTATTGTCGCTTGAATTTATGAGACCACATTGTCATTTTCTCCTAACGAGATAGTAAAATTGGTTTGACTTTTGACTTTGGCTTTGATTCCCCCCCACACTCCTCACCAATGACCTACAGTTCTCAGAAAAGTCTCTCGGGCACACAGTAGCGGTGGCTGTGGCAAGGCTGGGTGACGGTGCCGTTCCTCAGGGTGAACTCGTTGTGAACATCCCCGTCCAGCGTACCGCAGATGCCCCTACCTCCCGCGCCCTGGTCACTGGCCGGTACCGCCAGGTACACGTTCAAGTACCGACTGGTCACGTCGATTTTCACCTCGGTACCTGACGTCAGGTACACCTGGTTAAAGATAAAGTGTTCCATAGTCGGTTTATGACGTCAGGTACACCTGGTTAAAGATAAGGTGTTCCATAGTCGGTTTATGACGTCAGGTACACCTGTTTAAAGATAAGGTGTTCCATAGTCGGTTTATGACGTCAGGTACAGCTGGTTAAAGATAAGGTGTTCCATAGTCGGTTTATGACGTCAGGTACACCTGTTTAAAGATAAGGTGTTCCATAGTCGTTTTATGACGTCATGTACACCTGTTTAAAGACAAGGTGTTCCATAGTCGGTTTATGACGTCAGGTACACCTGGTTCAAAGATAAAGTGTTCCATAGTCGTTTTATGACGTCATGTACACCTGTTTAAAGACAAGGTGTTCCATAGTCGTTTTATGACGTCAGGTACACCTGGTTAAAGATAAAGTGTTCCATAGTCGTTTTATGACGTCAGGTACACCTGGTTAAAGATAAGGTGTTCCATAGTCGTTTTATGACGTCAGGTACACCTGTTTAAAGACAAAGTGTTCCATAGTCGCTTTATGACGTCAGGTACACCTGTTTAAAGATAAGGTGTTCCATAGTCGGTTTATGACGTCAGGTACACCTGGTTAAAGATAAGGTGTTCCATAGTCGGTTTATGACGTCAGGTACACCTGGTTAAAGATAAAGTGTTCCATAGTCGGTTTATGACGTCATGTACACCTGGTTAAAGATAAAGTGTTCCATAGTCGTTTTATGACGTCATGTACACCTGTTTAAAGACAAGGTGTTCCATAGTCGTTTTATGACGTCATGTACACCCGCATGGGTTAAAGATAAGGTGCTCCATAGTCGCCTTAAGACGTCATGATACAACTGGTTAAAGATAAGGTGTCCCATAGTCGTTTTATGACGTCAGGTACACCTGATGAACGATAAAGTGTTCCATAGTCGGTTTATGACGTCTGGTACACCTGGTTAAAGATAAGGCTTTCCATTATCGTAGTTAGTGACGTCAGGTACACCGGTTCAAAAGATAAAGTGTTCTATTGTCGTTTTATGACGTCGATTACAGCTGGCTTAAGATAAAGTTGTTCCATAGTCGTGTTATGACGTCAGGTACAGCTGCGTTAAAGATAAAGTGTTCCATGTCGTGTATGACGTCAGTACGCTCTTTAAAGATAAGGTGCCCATAGTCGTTTTATATAACGTCGAGCGTCGATTTCAGCTCTAATTTCAAGATCAGTTCAAACAACAGTGTTTCATTCCCTTAGAAAACTCTTCTAGCATCATAGGTGAATACATTCGCCCAGTACATCACACCTCACTCCAACCAAATGCAATGACATTCACTGCCAAATACTCTGCCATGTGTTTGTCTACTTTCATGAGCTTATGTCAGTGATTGTTTTACGTAAGGAAACACTATGCGCCACTTTAAAAAAAACCCATCGTTTACTCCCCTTTTGCTGGTTGGATGCAAACTTCCCCCAAGAACATTAAACAAACACATGACGCTAGGAGAGATGTAAATCACAGGCTCGATAAAACAATACTAAAACATGCATAATAAATAATAAAACATGCATCAAACATAATAACAAACATGCATAATACATAATAAAACATTACTACATAAATCGAGACATCACAGATAAGACAACAAGATACATAAATACATATAATCAAGCAAGGTAAAAAAGGGAATAATTTCGTCGAATTATATGTGAACAATTTGAAGCAGGACACTCAAATGGAAAGCTACAAAACCATGCATAAAGTATGAAGCAATATAAACAAGTAAAGAATAAGGCATGATGCATGCATCAAACTACACAAATTTAAAAACAAAACGCTCCACGAAGACGGACTGTGGCATGACCATGTGGGGGGTAATAAAAAAAACGGCACGCACGTAATGTTCTCATCCTAGGCTGAGTATTTATGTACCATAGTGTTCAAGTGCTCGGCTGTCGATCCACCGGAGTCTTTTAACCCAGGGTAACAACAGCAGCTCAATTTCAAATCGAATCAACCGACTTATTCGTAATTCCAGGATAAAATTCCGAATGGCAATGACTGATCGATTTTATACTGTCTTAGGTTCTGTAGTGGATAGGCCAGAGGAACAATCTCTCTTCGTTTCACGCTTTCACCTGACCCTAACAGACTCAGTACTCAAGAACAGTGAAGTGGAACGATGATGGGAGGAAGATGTCGTAAGTGTCTTCCAACAATTGCATCATGCCAGATCGGGTTTCGAAACCGCAACTCGCCAGCTTAAGCCGGACGCCACACTGCATAAGATCTGAACGCAGTACTTAACTGACAAACGATGTCTGTGAGTGATAATTCCCGTGAATACTCCGTCTAAAAATAACTTGCTATTTAATTTCACACTAATGCTCACGTAGACTGCAATACACTCTCCCTATCAAGTAAAATACCGATACAAAAATAAGATATTTTATAAGATTACAGGAGACTACAAATACGTGAATCAAACTAGCAAGATTTCATTCAGAATTATTTAGGACAGATACAATTTCACGTCATCATTATGCACCTCACCATGTCAAAATCGGGGACCGTATGTGAATCGAATCGATATGAATGTAGCCGGACTCTTATGCGATGAGTCACGTAGAGCGTGATTCACGGAAATACTTCCATCTAAAGATAATCTTCTGCCCCCCAAAACCCGCAATTTTTTTTTTTTCCCCCCCCCATTTGCCACACAAACGAGAGTTGTTCACGCTACGAAATTCTCTCACAGCAATGTGACGCACGTCATGAAGACCTTTAATGCGGACCCCCTTCGCGAGCGTCGCGCGCTACTTAGGATGACCGGGGGAGGTGGTCCGGCGCGCCGTAGGGTGGTCACACTCATTGCCACCTGCATTACGTGTTGCGTTCACGGATGACCACTCCACAGATCACAGGAGACCCGGTTCAATTGTGGTGACAAGTGGCCAGGTCGCCGGCCGAATTGTTTTGCACAATAGACAGAAGAATATGATACCAGTTTTTGTGACATATTTTTGATCGTTTACGCACATGGATTTGTCATACTGGTTGATTAATCACCTCGAGTCTGTGGGTGAGGGCCAGAGCGTTTGATAATAGACGATTTTTCGGTGGAAGGGAAGAAAAAATAGGGGAGAGCTACTTCGTGAAAAATAGAAATTGATTACCTCGTTTACTCTGTAAAAACCATCGCAGCCATGGCGGCATGCGTCAGAAGCTTGAAATCCGCGCAGGCATGCGAGTCAGCCGCATCTTGGAAATTCATGGAAAATATTTTTTTTAAAGAAAAATGAGGGGGGCCAGTACCCATAAACGACGAACTTGCTAAATGTGACGTACAAATTTAAATGACATAGATGTTTAGAATGACAAACGGTGTTCTAAGTGCTGTATGTCTAACACACGAGGCGAGAGCTGGACATCTACCTGATGGTAGAGTAACATCCACTGTTTGACCGATTGAATTAGGCAAGATCACTCCAGACCAAATGAAATTATTTCCATCTACTGATTTCTTGAACAATTTCCTATTGCGTCTTGGTAGAAAACGTACATAGAATGTTTTCTGTCCGCAGTAAATGATTACACGAGTGTACTATGTTTGACTATTCTCTATTTGCTACGTTTATTTTGTCACCAACTTTACCCTGTGCTTTTTGTTTGATTTTCTTTCGTGGTATTTGCTTCCCACATCTGTGTCAATAATTCCTTTGGCGTTTTGACGACAAATAGAAGAGTTAGAGTTGTTGGCGCCGAGTATTGTCAATGGCCATTGTTCTCAAACCAGGGAGCTGTTTCGCTGGCTGTCACCATTGAGCACTGCAATATGACATTAGTTGGCCTTTGGGAACGTCTTCAAAAGCAAACCGTAACGGCCTCATGGTCGATAAAGTGGGATGCCCCTTGTGTAATGTATCTTAATGTATTTTAGGCATCGCCTACAATCGTTATCCTTGTTTAAATAAAGTTTGTCAGTGTTCGCAGTGCTTCAGTGTATCTACACGATAAACACAAAATCTGACCAAGCCTCGCCATGACTAGAACTCAAGTTCTACTAGAAGTGTGCCACCCTTGCTAGTATGCAACATGCATGCACAAACACACACACACACA
>CM065681.1:3876679-3884179 GCA_017654935.2 Phymorhynchus buccinoides | reverse complement strand
CTATATTGATTTTCAATAACATTCGTTAAAAGACCCAGTGATGCGCCGCGATTAAGTCCCTTGGTTTTTTCTGGGTAGCTGTGACCCACATCCAAATTTCCCCAACTTGAAATTGAGGCTGCTCTTTAAACTGATGTGTCGGTTTGAATCTGGGACCATTTATATGGTAGTCAGACTTGGTCAAAGCAAGATTTCTTTCCAGTTATAAGAGGGAAAACATGTGAAACACGTGATTTTGACACGTGATCTGGTGGATCTTTCAAGCCAAACAGTGGCACAGAGACACTTTGACAATTTGATATCACTGATTGTGACATTTTCTTGAAATAACTGCGTGAAAAGTTATTGAACTGATTGTGAATGTTTTATGCACTGATTGTGATTTTTTTGGAACGGATTCTGAAATGTTCTTGAACTGATTGTGTGAAAGTTTCTTCAACTGGTTTTGTAATTTTTTCTTAAAACTGATTGTAGCATTTTGATAGTGTCAAATGTTTTGAATTGATAATGTGAAATTATCTTGAATTTATAGTGTGATCTCTTCTTGAACTAATTGTGAATTTATCTTAATTGATCGCACATTTTCTGATTGTGAAATCTTTTTGAGAAACGAACGCGTACAATTTTATTGAATTGATTGTAAACATTTCTGGAACTGTTTATGTAATTTCTTCAACTGATTCTGAAATGTTCTTGAAATGATTGTGACATTTTCTTGAACTAATTACATTATATTCTGATTGAAAAAAATCTTCCTGGGATTAATTGTGAAATATTATGATGTGAAATTGTCTTGAGCCGAGTGTCCTTAAATTGATTGTGAGATTTTCGGATTGTGACATGATCTGATTTTGATATGTTCTTGAACTGATTGTGCAACAGAACACACTCTCCTCACCCTGATTCCAGCGTAATACTGCTCCGTGCTGTTTTTCCAGGGGCTTTTCTGCACCACAGGCCTGTTGCTGTAATAACTGCGCACCCTGCACCCCAACTGCCGATCACAAAAACACACATGCAGATTGAAATAGGGAGGGTAGGGGAGATCCTAGGGACAATAGACAAAGGTAGGTGACAACTCCTACACCAAAGTTGCCTATGACTAGCCCGCTCAGTCCTGTATGAACATAAAGCACAGTAGAACAGATTAGTCTACTGATATATTCTAATTTTAAAATATATATTATATTCACATCAACGAATATATACGTAATATATTTTGTATTTTTGTACTTTATAGACACAGGGCGTCTGTGTGAAATTCGGGCTGCTCCCACCTGGAGCGCGCGTCGCAGCCAGAGGCGTGCCACAATTTTGTTTTAATTTGCATGCGATTGTTGTGTGACAGATGAGGAAAGACTAAATTACAACTTTTTCGTTGCCACTGGGTTTAGCGTGTGCTAAGTGCATGGGCACATGGAACCTCGGTTTATTGTCTCATCCGAAAGACTCCACGTTCAGACCGTAAGGCCTAGTGCAGAGTGAGAGGAAAAATCCCCTGTACCCTGGTTCGAACTCGGGTTTATTGTATACGAGGCGAACGCGTTACCTCTGTGCCACTCTACACCTTTTGGAAGATAGACAGACAGGGCGCGTGCATGTGTGTGTGTGTGTGTTTGTGCTGGGTGTGTGTGTTGTGTTTGTGTGTATGTTGTTGTGAATATTATGCTGTTATTTCATGCTTGTGAATTGTGTGACAATGCATACGTGTATTAGGCCTAGTAGTAGTAGTAGTAGTAGTAGTAGTAGTAGTAGTAGTAGTAGTAGTAGTAGTAGTAGTAGTAGTAGTAGTAGTAGTAGTAGTAGTAGTAGTAGTAGTAGTAGTAGTAACAGTAGTCACAGCAGTTGCTGTTGCTGATTGATATGTGTATTGTTTTTGTCTGCTGATGTTGTTGGATTTTTGTTTCATGTTTTTATTCCATTTCAATTTTGTGTAAAGCGCCCTGTAGCCTACATAGTAGGATGGGCGCTATATAAATTTTCCTCATTATTATTATTATTATTATTATTACAGACAGACTGACTGACAGACTGACATGGGCCCATGTCATTACATCCCAAACTTAGTTACCTTAGATTTATCAACTTAGTTTTAATGGGCAATGTCAAACCAACATTTCAAGCCAAGAACTCTAACAATATAAATGTGGTTGCAGTCGACACAGCATCAGTGAACACAACTTAAAGATGAAGTATTAAGAAACAGACCAATCCCAGAACAAAATGCACTATCAACAAGTCTAGGCTACTCTAATCTTAGCTAAGCAACGTAAGCCAAGGCGAGTCATGGTAAGGCAAAGTAAGGCAATGTGAATCATGGTAAGGCAAAACAAGGCAAGGCGAGTCATGGTAAGGCAAAGTAAGGCAATGGTAAGGCAAAACAAGGCAAGGCGAGTCATGGTAAGGCAAAACAAGGCAAGGCGAGTCATGGTAAGGCAAAGGCAAGGCAATGGTAAGGCAAAACAAGGAATCATCATGGTAAGGCAAAGGAAGGCAATGTGAATCATGGTAAGGCCAGGCAAGGCGAGTCATGGTAAGGCAAAGGAAGGCAATGTGAATCATGGTAAGGCCAGGCAAGGCGAGTCATGGTAAGGCAAAACAAGGCAAGGCGAGTCATGGTGAATCATGGTAAGGCAAAGGAAGGCAATGTGAATCATGGTAAGGCAAGGCAATGTGAATCATGGTAAGGCCAGGCAAGGCGAGTCATGGTAAGGCAAAGGAAGGCAATGTGAATCATGGTAAGGCCAGGCAATGTGAATCATGGTAAGGCAAGGCAATGTGAATCATGGTAAGGCAAAACAAGGCAATGTGAATCATGGTAAGGCAAGGCAATGTGAATCATGGTAAGGCCAGGCAATGTGAATCATGGTAAGGCAAGGCAATGTGAATCATGGTAAGGCAAGGCAATGTGAATCATGGTAAGGCAAGGCAAGGCAAAGGAAGGATGTGAATCATGGTAAGGCCAGGCAATGTGAATCATGGTAAGGCAAGGCAATGTGAATCATGGTAAGGCCAGGCAAGGCGAGTCATGGTAAGGCAAGGCAATGTGAATCATGGTAAGGCCAGGCAAGGCGAGTCATGGTAAGGCCAGGCAATGTGAATCATGTAATTTTCTGATGATTGTTATCTGATGATTTCAACAATTGTTTTGCTGAATGCATTTATTTTTCTGCTACATCAATTCATTCTTTCTGCTGAATTGAATAATGTTGTTGCTGACCGTTTTCTGCAGGTTCAAATGGTGTGTGTTTTTCTGATGGAACGATCTTTGTTAGTGGTGAAAACATTATGTGCCAAAAACATCACAACCGGAAGACGAACAAATGAAAAAAATCCAGAAATCAATGTCTATGTTGGATCACTCACGGTTTGTCCCATATGTCCCTGGAGGGCTGTCCCAGGCAGGAAGGCGACGAGATGGGATGGACTCTGCAACACCTGGTTGGGAATCCTAGGGTCTGCCTGTCCGTCAAACGTCCACTGGACCTCGTAGACCTTATGATGTGCAGAACGGTGCGTTTTGTAGTACACACATACAGACTCTGACATAGAAACTCTGACATACAAACTCGTAGACCTGATGATGTGCAGAACGATGAATTTTGTAGTACAAACATACACACTCTGACATACACACTCGTAGACCTTATGATGTGCAGAACGGTGCGTTGTGTAGTACACACATACACACTCTGACATACAAACTCGTAGACCTGATGATGTGCAGAACGGTGCGTTGTGTAGTACAAACATACACACTCTGACATACAAACTCGTAGACCTTATGATGTGCAGAACGATGGGTTTTGTTGTACAAACATACACACTCTGACATACACACTCGTAGACCTTATGATGTGCAGAACGATGGGTTTTGTTGTACAAACATACACACTCTGACATACACACTCGTAGACCTGATGATGTGCAGAACGGTGGGTTGTGTAGTAGACATGTGAATTGCTTTACTATGGAACACAGTACATGTATACACCAATGAACGTGACATGACAGAGAAACAAGAAGTCTGACATACAAACTATGTTGTTTTTATAAATAAAAAGATATCATTATTCTACCTGTATCGACAAATAGAAAGACGATTTTGAAAGATTTCTTTGTTTAGTTTATTACTTTTAAAATCTAGTCAATAGAAACAAAGACGCAAAACTGTTTGGCCTTCCTACAGAAGAAATTACTCGCCTTCAGCGAGTTCAAAACAGTGCAGCCCGCCTCATACTGCGTAAGCGCAAGCGTGATCACGTCACACCACTTCTGATGGAGCTCCATTGGCTCCCTGTGCAGTTCCGCCTTCAGTATAAGCTGGCTGTTCTATCCTTCCGTCACTTTGAACAGACCCTTCCGCCTTACCTCTCCAGAGCTCTTCACACCTACACTCCTTCCCGCTCACTCAGGTCCTCAAACACAAAACTTCTGAAAGTTCCAAAAACAAATCTAAAATCATTTGGTGACCGCAGTTTCAGTTTCAGTGCCCCTGCTGTTTGGAATTCCCTCCCAGTCAATCTCCGCCATGAACCAACTATCTCTACTTTCAAAGCTAAACTCAAGACTCACTACTTTCAAAGCTCATTCGGTTTGTAAATGTTTCCTTCTTGATCTTGTACCTGGGTGAATGAATGGGTGATAATGTTTTGTGTGACTGCGGGTGTATCAGTGAATGGAAGCGCCTTGAGTGTAACATAATTATAGAAAGGCGCTATAGAAATACTATCAATTATTATTATTATTATTAAAACTGTGCCTCCTATATCCAATTTCTGCAAATGATACATCTTGAATGTCCAACTTCAAATGGCTATGAAATAAAATCAAACCTAGCCTAGATAATTAAATGTTGTTTTCTGTCTGTTTACTAGGACTCTTTTCTCCATCTTTTCTATAAAACTAAAATCTCAGTTGGTGCTAGAATGCCGTTATCCCTTCCCCCCCATGCACTATGACGAACAAAAATATCCGCAAACTTATAGTGGCTAACCTGGTCAGGGGAGGTGGGGTGGTCCCCCATGGCACATTTGAAGCGGAAGGCGTGTCCCAGTACTTCGGGTCCGCTCAGTGTGGGATTGGGCAGACTGACTGGGTACACATCTGAGACAGAAACACAAACAAACAAATAAACAACCAGCAAGCATACAAACACTACATATTTACGCATGGTTAAAATCATTCTTTATAAAAAAAAATAAAAAAAAATACAACTGCATTGGAAACATATCACCTTTAGACAGAAAAGACAGATAGACAGAGAAACAGAGAGACAGATAGACAGATAGACAGAAAGACGGACAGACGGACAGATAGTCCACTCACCTTCACAAGGCTCAACACCAGTGGCGGACCATTTCCCTTGCGGACAGACAGCTTTGTTTCCTGCAGAACCCCCCCCCCAAAAAAAAAAAAACACCCAACAACAACAAAGTATCCATAGGCCATTGCTCGTGCGCACGAACGCTCATGTATTCAAACGCGCGCACACACACTCGCACAGACAGACAGACAGACAGACACACACACACACACACACACACACACACACACACACACGCGCGCGCGCGCGGCGCGCGCACGCACGCACACACACACACACACACACACACACGCGCGCGCGCGCGCGCGCGCGCGCGCGCGCGCATACCCACACACGCACGCACGCACACACACGCACGCACGCACGCACGCACACACGCGCACGCGCACACGCACACACGCACACACACACACGCACACGCACGCACACACACACACACACACACACACACACACACACACGCGCGCAAAAACACGCACACACACACGCACGCACGCACGCACACGCACACGCACACACGCACACACGCGCGCACGCACGCACACACACACACACACACACACACACACACACACACACACACACACACACACACACACACATACACACACACACACACACACACACACACGCACACACACACACACACACACACACACACACACACACACACACACGTCATCAAGTATTATTTGTTCCTTTGTTGCACCCGTTGGCGCTTACAGATGATGATGATGATGATGATGATGATGATGATGATGATGATGATGATGATGACGATGATGATGATGATGATGATGTGT
The DNA here is from genome assembly GCA_017654935.2 of Phymorhynchus buccinoides. Classification (NCBI taxonomy): domain Eukaryota; kingdom Metazoa; phylum Mollusca; class Gastropoda; order Neogastropoda; family Raphitomidae; genus Phymorhynchus; species Phymorhynchus buccinoides. The sequence goes on along the minus strand of CM065681.1, from coordinate 3,878,050 downwards.
GATAAATATGTGTGTTTATGTGTGTGTGTGTGTGTGTGTGTGTGTGTGTGTGTGTGTGTGTGTGTGTGTGTGTGTGTGTTGTGTGTGTGTGTAGAGAGAGAGAGAGAGAGAGAGAGAGAGAGAGAGAGAGAGAGAGAGAGAGAGAGAGAGAGAGAGAGAGAGAGAGAGAGAGAGAGAGAGAGAGAGAGAGAGAGAGAGAGAGAGAGAGAGAGAGAGAGAGAGAGAGAGAGAGATAGTTGCTTTGTATATGCGCTGTTGCTGGTTGGTGTCACTCTTGAATGCTGTTTTTGTTGTCTGTTGATGAATCATTGATTGTAAAGCACTTTGGGCTCATCTGAGGTAAAGCGCTATATAAATGTACAATTATTATTATTATTATTATGATTCCACGACAATGACGATACGACGACGACGACGACGATGATCATGGTGATGATGACAGAGTCCATGATGACGAGGCTGTCGACAACGTCAATAATGACACGCTACTGCTGCTGCTACCCCTGCCGCTCTACAAACACGCACCCTCTACTAACCAGCGCAGTAGGCAGACGGGCAGGCAGTGGGCGGCAGGAGGTAGTAGACGTAAAACCCCCCGCAGTTCTGCACGCCCATCATGCTATGGAGATCACAGCAGCCCCCTCGCCCAACGTTCATACACGCTTGACGGGTCACTGGACCCTCGTGGATCGAGGGGTGAGTCCCATTCATCCAGATAGGCGCGGACGTTCCACACTGAGTCAGCAATAATAGTGGGTGCACCAATAACAAACCTCCCCTATGTTTATGTTGTACGTCCTCTCGGTTACAAAGAACCATATGGGACAGTTCTTTAAATAGAGTTAATAATTCTTTTCATTAGAGTTAGAAAATCTCCCCATTGAATGTATTATTTTATAGGCTGCTTCAGTTTCAGCTAACAGAGTGTCGAGGCCGCCATCTTGGCCGCCATCTTGAATTAAATCAAAGCTTCAGACAGTTTGCCTCTTCTAGAATGTGATGAACAAACATGTACGTGACTTCAGGCAAAGGAGTTTTCTTCAAGTAAATGTGTGATCTGGTGTCAAATATTTGATTGCAAACATTCAACAGTAATCACGTTAAGGTGTTTTAGTTTGATAGAGATCTTTTCCCCACACAAAGCTTTAACCCCGGACAACAAGTCTCGCATACCAAAATATAAAAGACGTTGCTGAATAGGCCTATTACTCAAACGCAAAACAAGCATATAAAAAGTATTTACTCAAACGTCTTTTTAAAAATTGAGCAAAAGGCAAACAAACAAAGACGGATTAATAGGCATACCAAACAAATCTATGTTACCATTAGCTAAGAACAAGTGACTTATATGATGATCAAAGCATGGGTAAG
>CM065681.1:3856679-3866679 GCA_017654935.2 Phymorhynchus buccinoides | reverse complement strand
CGGAGTGACTGCGTGTGATTCGTAACGCATCCTGCAGTATGACAGTGGTGACCCCGACGAAGAAAGTAACACGTGAGAAAGGTGGGACCTTAGGTTTTCATGAGTGTTGGATTTTGTTACGAGTGAATTGTCGCACGAGAGTTCTACAAATAGTGCGACAGTTTCAAGTTACATGAAGGAATTTTCTTTTTCTTTTACGGCCTTTTTTTATGCCACGATAACATTTTGTGTAGCAGGGCATGATTTCCATTTAACCCTCTCATCCCACTCTGCAGTTAGTTATTGCTAGTTACTGGTTAGTAAGAACTATGGAAACGTTTGAAATATATGTTAGTCAGGCGGAACGTCTTGGCTACACTAGTGAGAAAGTAGCACAATATGTAAAAGAGTGCATGGACCGGGATGAGAGACAGAGAGACAGAGAAGCGGGACAGAGAGAGAGAGAAGCGGAAAAAGAAATACAGGCACTTAAGTTAGCCATGGAAAAAGAAAAACAGGTTACGGAAGATAAAAAGAAAGAGGTGGAAAAAGAAAAGAAAGAGGTGGAAAAAGAAAAGAAAGAGGTGGAAATAGAAAAGATAGCTTTGGAAAAAGAAAAGATAGCTGCGGAGGAAAGAATTAAACAAGTGGCTGCACAGAGAGAAAATGCACAGTTAAGGATTAGAGAGTTAGAAATCACCACGGACGCCGAGTTGCGCAAAATAGAATTAGCAAAACGCATCCCGCACAGTGACTCGGGGTCCGGGGGTGACAAAGCAAAATCCTCATACATCCCAAAGTTGCCCACATTTGATGATCAGAAAGATGATATTGATTCGTTTCTTTTCAGGTTTGAAAGTCATGCTTCCGCTTGTGGGTGGCCAGAGGATAAATGGACTCTGTATGTTTCTTCCTTGTTTAAAGGTGATGCCTTAGCCTTGTATCACTCTCTGGCATCAAAACAAGGTTTCACTTGGAATCTTTTGAAGGAGGAGCTACTTAAGAGTTTTCAGTGCACGGCTGACGGGTTCCGGCAAAAGTTCAGAAATGTCCATCCTGAAAAAGGGGAGTCTTTCAACTCATACTTAATTAGAGTTACTCGATACCTAGATCGTTGGATTGAGTTATCGAAAGCGGAACACAAATACGAACCACTAAAAGACCTCATACTCCGTGAGCAAATACTACAAAGTGTTAACAAAGACCTTGCAACCTTCCTAAATGAGAGAGAGTTTGAGAGTGTAGAAAAAATGTGTGCTGCAGCTGAACAGTACAGACACGCACACCCAGACAAAACAACAACAAACAAACGCGACCAAAACATTTTTGACTGCAATGTCGCTTCTGGGCACACCTCTCCCCTCTTCCAAAGCTCTAACCAGCATCTGCAGAACTCTGGTTGTAGCAATAGCTACTCCCGGAGGGGACAGACGCATCAATACGGTTACAATAGAGAGAGACAATACAATCGTGGTGGTGGTTACCGCTTCGAACCACGAACAAACCATGGGGGTTACCAGACAAACAATCCACAGACAAACAATCCACAGCAGCGTGGTGGCTACACACCACACAACCAACAACCGCAACAACAACGACAACAACACTCTAGTGGTAATTACCCTGAACAGGGAAACAGAGTTGCACCACAAGATAGAAGGCGTTGTTCACATTGTGAGGGGAGATTTCATGTACAACAAAATTGCCCCTACATGTCAAAACACACCTCACAAGGGAATGTTGCTCACACTCAACAGGAGATAGCTTGTGTGTTAACCCCAGATATCTCTGTGTCTGGTTTACTCTTAGAACCAGCTTCGATTAACGGACTAGAGTCCACTGTACTACGCGACACCGGGTGTACTACTGCCGGTGTAAAGAGTTCTTTTGTACACCCACACCAGTTTCTGAGTGAGACGCAGAAGTGTCGTACCTTTGGGGGGAAAATTGAGAAATTTCCCCTTGCGAGGGTACACATAGACACTCCATACTATTCGGGGGAGATTACTGCTTGTGTTATTGAGGAGCCTGTTTGTGACCTCATTCTAGGTAATCTCCCTGGAGTTACTACTGTACATGGAGGAAAAGGAGGGTCCTATGTACCATGTTTGGTCAGCACTAGAGCTCAAAATGAGAGAGACAAAAAGAACCCTGTCCCCCTCAAAGTCCCAGACCTGACACTGTTTGATTTGACCCCAAAAGAGTTGTGCGAGTTGCAAAGAAAAGACAAAACACTCTCACACTTGTTTGACAAGATTTCTGTCAACAATGACACACAAAACAGTGAGAGTGACAGACCAACATATATGTTAGACTCAGGCATACTTTTTCGTCTAGTTGGTACAGGTACAAGCCAGGTCAAACAAATAGTGGTACCTGAAACCCTCAGAGAGGTTGTATTACATACAGCACATGACGCCATATTTGCAGGACATTGTGGGGTAAAACGAACATTACAGAGAGTACTCACCAACTTCCACTGGCCAGGGGTAGCTTCTTCTGTGGCGCAATACTGTCGCAGTTGTGACATTTGTCAGAAAACGGTTCAAAAAGGTAGAATCCCTTGTGCACCATTGCAAAGAATGCCCCTCATCACTGTCCCTTTCCAACGCATTGCTATCGACCTTGTTGGACCGTTCCAACCAGCATCCTCAGGAAATCGATATGTGTTGACAATAGTAGACACAGCTACACGTTTCCCAGAGGCCATTCCTCTCAAACGCATTGACACTGTGACGGTAGCTGAAGCTCTTCTTTCATTCTTCTCCAGAGTTGGGTTACCGGAAGAAATTCTTTCTGATTGTGGCTCACAGTTCGTTTCAGACCTCATGAAGGAAGTCTATCGTCTCTTGTCCATCACCTCTGTCACAACCACACCATATCATCCACAATCCAACGGTATGGTAGAACGCTTTAATGGCACACTTAAAGCAATGTTGAGGAAGGTTTCCATCAAAGAACCAAAGGAATGGGACAGGTACATTCCCTCTCTACTTTTTGCGTACAGAGAGTTACCAAACGAGACACTTAGATTCTCACCCTTTGAGCTAGTTTATGGCCATTCTCCCAGAGGTCTTTTAGATCTCCTAGCTGATAAATGGGTTGGACATTCCGGACAAGACAGTGAAAAGAATGTATATCAGTATGTCTATGACTTACATAACAGAGTGAAAGAGACGTGTGAGCTGGCACAACAAACAGCTAAAAAGAACACAGACGTGTATAAACAGTATGCTGACAGAAAGGCTAAAGCCAGGTCATTGACTCCAGGAAGTAGGGTTCTGGTTCTGTTGACTGACGAGCACAATAAACTCCAAGTGTTGTGGAAAGGCCCCTATGAGGTGACAAAGAAGGTTTCCCCTGTCAACTATCAAATACAGATGAATGGAAGAGAGAAAGTGTTTCACATAAACATGTTGAAGGAATACACAGAACGGACGAACATTGCTATTAACCAGTTTGTTCCTTCCTCTGTTTCCCCTACCCTTCCCGCACACACTTCTGACACAACTTGCCCTGATTTTGTTTTTGGTATCGTGGACTCAGAGTTTGTTCCTGACGTCACATCTCGGGCTAAAAACAAACCTGTGATCTCAGACAATCACACACAAACCGCTGCAGTGGGTCTAGTTTCGGATACAGACTTAGGCTCTGAGGAAACTAAACCCCTCCCTACTTTGTCTTACAAGGGTGAAACATGGAAAGATGTAGTGATGGAAGATACCCTCTCTGAAAAGAGGAAGGATGAAGTTCGTGCATTGCTATGTAAGTTTCCAGAAGTACTCACAGACAAACCAGGCAAGGTTATTAATGTGGAACCACATAGATTCACTCTTACTCAAGAAAACCCCGTTCGTGTCAAACCCTACCCTTTGCCCTTTGCAAAGAAAGCCATTGTAGAAAGGGAAATAAACACCATGCTTGAACTTGGAGTGATTGAGCCTTCTACCTCCCCTTACAGCTCCCCTGTTGTTTTGGTTAGCAAGCCTGACGGCTCTGTTCGGTTCTGCATCGACTACAGACAGCTAAATAAAATCACTGTTTTCGATGCAGAGCCCATCCCTGACACTGAGGAACTGTTGTGTCAGCTTTCAGAGGGCCTGTTTTTCGTTAAGATTGACTTAACAAAGGGCTACTGGCAATTACCTTTGGCTATGGAAGATAGGGAAAAGACTGCTTTTCAAACCCCCTTTGGGTTGTTTCAGTGGACACGTATGCCATTTGGGTTGCAGAATGCCCCTGCCACTTTTGCCAGAGCCATGAGAGCGCTTAAGTTACATGAGTGTGGAGCTGTGAGTTTCTTTGACGATATCATGCAGGCCCCAAGGTCTTGGGAAGAACTACTGTCGTCATTGGAGGCTATCTTGTTGCGTCTTCGGGAATTTGGTCTGACGGCTCGTCCGTCCAAGATGCGTGTCGGGTTTAAAAAGTTGGAGTTTCTCGGACACACTATCTCTGTGGGCACCATCATGCCGGAACAAACTAAAGTGGAGAAAATTCTAGCAGTAAAACAACCAACGAACAAGAGACAAGTTCGTTCCCTTCTTGGACTTTTGTCCTACTACAGGCGTTACGTGCCTCACTTTGCTTCCATCACTGCCCCTCTCACTGACCTTACCAAAGGAGATAAGGCTAAGCGCATACAGTGGACAGCTGAGTGTCAGCGTGCTCTAGAACACATTCAGAAGATTTTGAACTCCTTCCCTGTTCTTTTGTTGCCCTCCATTGCTGAAGATTTTGTTTTGCGAACAGACGCTAGCGCAAAAGGCATGGGCGCAGTTATGCTGCAAAGAAAAGGAGACATTCTTCACCCAACGCAGTACGCAAGCAAGAAATTCTCTCAAACACAGCAACGATACTCCACAATAGAACGCGAGTGCTTGGCCATTGTTTGGGGATGTGAAAAGTTTGCGCGCTACTTGGTTGGCACAGAATTCATCCTTCAAACAGATCATCGCCCCTTGACATTCTTGCAGGCTTCAAAGACAAAAAACAACCGCTTGCTGCGTTGGGCACTTTCCTTACAGGAATTCAGATTTCGCATTGAACCAATACCAGGCAATAGCAATATCTTTGCAGATCTTCTTTCTCGTGAATGAAGGGACAGGATCTTATGGTTGTTTCAATTGCCATGTTGCACGCGCACAGTATTATTTTTATTTTCTTCGTGCACGTGTTTTGCCTATGTATTTCACCTAACTCAAATGTTTGTTGTCCAATCGCTAAATTGTATGGTGCGCCGTTTGCTATGGCTGTTACTTGTGGCTATAAGGCGTCGATTGTAAAATCTACTGCACTATTGGGTTTTTTTCTTTCTTAATTTCCATTGCAGTATTATTTTATATGTATGACCATTTTCTCGATGAATTGTTTGTTTCATGATGTAATGCATGTTTGTTTGTCTTTCAGGATATTAATTAGTATCATAAGCGCTTAAATTTTTATTGTGGGCCCATTTTTATCAATTTTAAATGTCATTTAACAATGCTGTTTCTTGTTCCAGGATTTGTATGTTATTGTATTAGTATTATGTCATAATTTAATTTTGGATTCGGTCTCAAAGAGAAAGAGGAAGATGAAATAGCATCAACCAAGAATGAATGACTAACCTATTGTTTCAATACGACGGTTTTTTGAATGAAGAATATGGATTTTGTGCGCCGCGCTTTGCATTTGACACATTTTGGCCTTTTCTATTGTACTATTTGGCCTCACTTGGACACTGCATTATTTGTATTGGTGAGAAGTGTTGTTTTCCATGTATTAGTAATAATTTTAATAGTTATTGCTCTTGCATCTCACACCCTCTATATAAAAATAACCAAAAAAAAAGTTATATTGGATTCTTTCAGAAAAAAAAATTCCTGCGAAATTTTTTTGCGCAGGGGGGAAGGTGTCAGGTGTGAGTGCGAGAGCACCCTTTGGATTATGATGGGAGAAGGATCATTTGTGAATGAATTGCTTTTTGTGAGATTGAATCATAACCAGTGTGACTTGTACTTGCCATGCAATAATATCTTTGATTGGTAGGTTTTGTAACTTGTGAGCGCATTGGATAATCCAGTGTTTATTGTTTGGAGGTGAACACTTTTTAGAAATCATTGAAGTTTGACAGTGAGCTTTTAACTTCACTTTCCGTACTGAGGTTGACCCAATAAGATCTTCTTCTTCTGTGTTCCTGGTGATGTGGTTTTTTTGGTGAGTGAAAGATTTTAGGAATTAGTTTGTAGGTTTGTAATAGGACAGTTGATAGACAATCTTTCACATCTTTATTTTTTTGTTTAGGAATGCAGTAGTTTGGGATTAAGTAATGGTAAGAGGCTAGGCCTCCTTTTTCTTTTAATAATTTTAGGGTCAACCCAGTCGGGAGTCATAGATAGATTAAATTTATTCTCGCCATGTAAATTTCGCTCACCATTTATTGAATTTGTGTTTATTCTTTTTTTGTGTGAGTAACTTGGAAGAGGAGCTAAAGGCATAGAGGAAAAGAGAGAAAATAATGTGACTAGCCACTTGGTCTTCTTTTTGTGGCTGAAAGAATTTCGTGATGTTTTGGGTGCATCTACAAGATGATGTTGGAGGATTCAGGGTGAGTCATAATAGTCCAGTGGAAATGGACTATTATGTAATTGTTGGCCTAAAGATAAATTGAAAGTGGACTTGATTGTAACTAAAGGATTTGACCCTGACCTATGACAGGCTTTGACTATGATTGGATTTTGGTGTTGTTTGGCTATTGAGCCTACATTGCATTTGGTATGGCCCTGTTTCTTCTGGCGCATGCTCTTGTATGCATTTGCGCTATTGGTATAATAAATGAGTAATTATCTCGAATGGTTCGAGAATTTATTTTGGCGACCAGCAACCTTGAGTCCCGTGTATAATTGAGTGGAGTTAGATTGCGTGAGTATCTGTTGTACCCGGAGTGACTGCGTGTGATTCGTAACGCATCCTGCAGTATGACAGCACTCAACGACGACGACGACGACAACGACAACGACAAAGACAACGACAAAGAAGAAGAAGAAGAAGAAGAAGAAGAAGAAGAAGAAGAACAAAAAGAAGAAGAAGAAGAAGAAGAAGAAGAAGAAGTAGCTATACATTGTAACGGGAAGGTCAGTCAGAGAACAGGTATGAAGTTAAATGATCGAGTAGGACAGAGAATAGGCCTACAATGTTAAGCAACAATAGACACGCGTTGCTAACATTCACATGTTTTTTTAACGTACTTCGAGAAGGTCAGCCCAAACGAAAAGAGCACCTGTACTGATTTGAGGTCAGAAGAAAAGTCTTGGACAGAGACGAAGATGGGAGAGGTGGAAGGGCAGTAGGAAGAATGGGTGGGAATGGAAGACCGGAATGGGACTGAAGATAATGGCTAACAAGATACGACTTACTTCTAGAAAAGATACACCCTCCACCCCATCCCACCCTCGGCGAATATTGCACATACGATCGCGCACTGGAATTTTGTGTAGATTAAAGGGTTATTAATTACAGGCTTAACGTAACATTTTCTGTCAAATATGTGCATGTCAACATCTATAAACATTGTCAATATGAAAACAAATCACCATACATACAAAAAGGGAAGTTTAAAGAAATAAAAACAAACAAGCAAAAAGAAAAACCGTTGGTTTAAATTTGGTACATTCTCTGTATTGATGTGTCTCCATAACTTTGAAAATCTGTTTATTTTAAGCGTAGAATATCACTGGTTAAACGTCCCCCTGTCCCGTTCCCAATATACTGGTCAATAAGTTGGGAGGTTGGTATTAGGCGTGGTTTAAACTTCACTGTGATATGTGAAATGAGCGTGTGGCAGACATTAGCTCAACAGTTATTGCCAGATATTTGAAAGAATAAGGTTGATCAAATAATATACCAACAAGGAGATTGAAAGTCTTTCTGAGGGTAGAAGACAGATTTTGAACTAGGGGAAGACGGGGTAAAAAGCGCATGGGCGGGTAAGAAGCCCACCCCAATTATCTCATGAAATGAAGCAAATTTCAGTCTCATTTTGCCCATGAGACGAGCGTTAATGTCTAGCATTCGTCCCATGGGCAAATTTGACTGAAATTTTCTTTATTTCATGAGATATTTGGGGTGGGCTTCTTACCCGCCCATGCGCTTTTTACCCCGTCTTCCCCATCTTAAGTTGGGACATGGGGGGTCAAAATGAATATCAATTGTTTCATATCAATCTTACTAGTTATAATGACAATTAAAAGTGCATCACTTGTAAAATTAAAAACACACCCATATTTTGTAATTTGTCCACCATTGCCATGGTAACGATCCAATATGTCCGCCAAATACATGAATTTCAATCTTCTACAACTTTTCACCTATTCCACATAAAAGGATTCTGTTTTCACAAACATGTCTTTATAATTATGCACAAAGATACATTTTAGGACAGTGTTTTTTAATTTGACATGTATTGTTAGAATGACGTGCCTCTCGTCCGTCCACACGCATGACAACATATAAACATATCAGACCAAGAAGAAGTCTTGTCAAAACATAATGAGGAGGTAATAAAAAGGGGACATAATTATTTGAACACCGACAGAAATGGTTGCAGCACCAAAAAGATTGGAAGGAGCACCAATTTGTCACCACCAAAGCGATTGATATGAGCACCAAAATAGATTTATTTAACACCAAAATAAATGAATTTGCATCAAAACAAATGAAAATGGCCAAAAAAAACCGCCACTAAAATAACTGAAATATCACCAAAACTGCTGGAAAACACCCATTTTTTTTAATGATTTAAATGTGTTGATCAACATCTGACAGCATAATTATGCATGCCCGATATATCACTGACGAAGAAGGGCGGGTTTACACTGTTTGGGTCTTCCGCTCTTCCTTTTCTGTCCTAGAGGCACGCTCTTTGCTTCAGCAGGTGGTTCAGAGATGGACAGTCGACTCTCCATTCCAAGGGAATGTTTGCAAACATTGGACCTCATGAACACAGGGCAGTTGCAGTGACATTTGTCATCATTTGTCATCATTCATAGTGAGCTTCCACACTGAATTCCGGCAGTCTTTGAACTCGTCAAAAGAAGCCCACGAAGCTGCCTGGAACTGCTGTTGCTGATTCTTGATGGCAGTTTTCAAGCTTGAGTTCAGTGACTCAGATGCAACATACACGATCTGGTCACTCTTCAATGACTCTGTCTTTGAAGTAGCCCACTGGTATGCAGACGTCCAGGCTGCTAGGGTTCGATCGGGTTCTTTGGCAACTTGGGTGTATTCTGGCTGTGAGTAATCCCTGTCTCTTGACCAGTTCAGGACAATATCATGTTCTACGACAGCCAGAGATCGTGATAAGTCCAGCCGCTCACGAAAGGTGTTCTGTCGCTTGATTGTCTGGTTAAGAGCCTCTCGACTAGTGTTAGTGGATGGAAATCCTGGCGCATGTCCTTCGTACCAAGTTGCATTGCGATCAAGCCATGAAGCCTGGAATTACTCCAAGAATGAAGCCAAGCCATCTTTCTCAGAAGCTTCCCACTTGGCTACAAAGAGTGCGGTTGCGTGGTAAACGGCATCATCACTGAGTGCTGATCAATCATTGTTTTGGGTGCCCAAATGTATTTATTCTGATGCTCAATGTACTTACTTTGGTCCTGTGAGCAATACCTCTGGTGGTGATATACTTTTCCTGATGTGCAACTACATTTTCTGGTGATCATCTAATTTGGTGGTGGGACATTTCATTTGATGCTAAATAATTGTTTTGGTGCTGGATAATTGTTGTTGTTTTGTTCTACCTAATTTGATGGTCAAGAAATGTTTTTTGGTGCTGCAATTATCTAATTTGGTGGAGCAATAAATGGTAGCCAATAAAAAGTGCTACACGTTGAAATGTCTTACATAAACTTTCCAGACAATATTGAGACACATGTCTGGCACAAGTTTCAGCTACGCTATCTATCAAAATGGGACACGTGTTACGTAGAGAAGTAGTCTTTACTTGGGGCACGTTTTGCTAAGTAAGTGGAACCACCCG
>CM065681.1:3841679-3849179 GCA_017654935.2 Phymorhynchus buccinoides | reverse complement strand
CAGAGAGAGAGAGAGAGAGAGAGAGAGAGAGAGAGAGAGAGAGAGAGAGAGAGAGAGAGAGAGAGACACACAGAGAGAGAGAGAGAGAGAGACAGAGAGATAGAGACAGAGAGGGAAAAAAACAACGTTTCACAATAAATGGTACACCTATTACCTTGATAACAAAGAGGAATAGTTTTAATGTGACACTTTATTTTCTCAATATCAAGTATTGTAGAAATCCATACAACAGTTTTGAAACACAAACAAAACAAAGAAACATAGAATCGAAGATGTGACCGACAAACAGACACAGAAAATTCCTTGTTTCAACTTTCTTGGGCCGAGGACAATAATATATACCTATCCCACACGTTGGTGTCCAGGCCTTGGAGGTCAAGTGGACAGTGCATGGCAAGGAAATCAGTGGCATTCCTCGCACTCTGCTGACCGGAAATGAGCGCCAGGCTATTCTGCCGGGCAGTGTCCTCGCGGGCAGCTTGGGTAAATCGGTGAGTCTAAAGCACTTTGTAGAATATATATGATACTGTGGTGAGTCCAAAGCATTTTGTAGAGTATATATGATACTGTGGTGAGTCCAAAGCACTTTGTTGATTATATATGATGCTGTGGTGAGTCCAAAGCACTTTGTGGATTATATATGATACTGTGGTGAGTCCAAAGCACTTTGTGGATTATATATGATACTGTGGTGAGTCCAAAGCATTTTGTAGAGTATATTATATGATAATGTGGTGAGTCTACAGCACTTTGTGGATTATATATGATACTGTAGTGAGTTCAAAGCATTTTGTAGATTATATATGACTAGCGCAACGCCCCGTACTGGTAACGCCTAGTACCGGTAACGCCTTGTACAGGTAACGCCAAGTACCGGTACCGCTGAGTACCGGTTTCGCCGGGTCCACAAAATATTATATATTTACTTTTGTGGCTGAAATACAATTTTTGGACCCCTACCACTTTCAAGGCCTACCGATCTCCATGACCTTGACCTTGACGTTGATCGGTATGCAATCATCAGAACAACCATAAGCCAAAGTACCTACATGCCAAGTTTGAAGTCCCTAAGACCAACGGAGTGCACGTTATAGCCCCTTAAAGATTTTCGGTTTTGAAGGTCATACGCCAAGGTGAAGATTATGACGGTGATCATTTATGCACAGATGCCTTCTCTCATGGTGACACACCACAACACACAAAACTGGAAACGATTCGGTAAAGCAGTTCGGGAGATATGCGTGGGACAGTAAAACCCAATCAATAGACCCCTACCACTTTCAAGGCATACCGATCTCCCTGACCTTGACCTTGACCTTCATTGGTACATCATCATCAGAACGGCCATAAGCGAAAGAACATCCATGCCAAGTTTCAAGACTCTAGGACCTGTGGTGTGGAAGTTATGGCCCCTTAACGGTTTTCGGTTTTCAAGGTCATACACCAACGTGAAGGTCAGGACGGCAAAAAGTTTTGCACAGATGCCTTCCTCTCATGGGGACACACCACCACACAACATTTGAAGCGATTCGCTCAAGCGGGTCGGGAGATCCTTGGGACAGACAGAAAATAACAAACAAAGAAACAAAAAAAGGAAACAAACCCGAACAGCTCGGATTTACAAACCGCAAGTGCGTGTGGAGCTGCGTGTGGTCCCCCCTCCCCATGACCCCTTGGCGGAGGTTTCCGAAAAGTAAGGACGGCATGACCTTCCGAGGGTGCCAAGGATGCTTGATGCCAAATTTGGTGTTGATCGGTTGAGAACTGTGGCCCCCTCCAGCCCCCCCCCCCCCCCCCCCCCCCCCTGAACACCCCCCGCATGCACACACCCGACCATCCCACCCCTCCCCCCTCCAGCCCCCCCTCTCCCCAGCCCCCCTCCCCCCTCCCTCCTCCCCTCAACCCCCCCCCCCCTCCCCCTCCCCCCCCCCCCCACGCTCACAGCTCACACGCACTTGCTGTTAGTAAATCCGAGCTGTGTGTGGTTCCCCCCCCCCTCCCCACGACCCCTTGGCGGAGATTTCCGAAAAGTAAGGACGGCATGACCTTCGGAGGGTGCCAAGGATGCTTGATGCCAAATTTGGTGTCGATCCGTTGAGAACTGTGGCCCCCTCCAGCCCCCCCCCCCCCCCATACCCGAACATCCCACCCCTCCCCCCTCCAGAACCCACCTCCCCCCAGCCCCCCCTCCCCTCCCTCCTCCCCTCAACCCCCTCCCCCCTCCCCCTCCCTCCTCACCTCAACCCCCTCCCCCTCCCCCCTCCCCCCTCCCCCCCCCTCCCCCCTCCCCCCCCCCCCCCCCCCGCTCACAGCTCACACGCACTTGCCGTTAGTAAATCCGAGCTGCGTGTGGTCCCCCCCCCTCCCCACGACCCCTTGGCGGAGGTTTCCGAAAAGTAAGGACGGCATGACCTTCAGAGGGTGCCAAGGATGCTTGATGCCAAATTGGGTGTCGATCGGTTGAGAACTGTGGCCGTGCATAAGGGACACACAGACAGACAGACACACAGACAGACAGACAGATTTCGAAAATATATACAAGATACTGTGGTGAGTCCAAAGCACTTTGTGGATTATATATGATACTGTGGTGAGTCCAAAGCACTTTGTAGATTATATATGATACTGTGGTGAGTCCAAAGCACGTTGTAGATTATATATGATACTGTGGTGAGTCCAAAGCACTTTGTAGATTATATATGATACTGTGGTGAGTCCAAAGCACTTTGTAGATTATATATGATACTGTGGTGAGTCCAAAGCACTTTGTAGATTATATATGATACTGTGGTGAGTCCAAAGCACTTTGTAGATTATATATGATACTGTGGTGAGTCCAAAGCACTTTGTAGATTATATATGATACTGTGGTGAGTCCAAAGCACTTTGTAGATTATATATGATACTGTGGTGAGTCCAAAGCACTTTGTAGATTATATATGATACTGTGGTGAGTCCAAAGCACTTTGTAGATTATATATGATACTGTGGTGAGTCCAAAGCACGTTGTAGAGTATATATGATACTGTGGTGAGTCCAAAGCACGTTGTAGAGTATATATGATACTGTGGTGAGTCCAAAGCACGTTGTAGACGTTGTTATATATGATACTGTGGTGAGTCCAAAGCACGTTGTAGAGTATATATGATACTGTGGTGAGTCCAAAGCACGTTGTAGAGTATATATGATACTGTGGTAGGATAAATGCAACATATACTTTATAAAATGTAAACAAACAAGCAGCAAATTGGACAACACTTCAAACTTAGATAACTGAAAAACTGAATGCGTTCAAGCTTATAGAATAGATTTGCAGCACTTCTGGTATAAACTCAAACTACATAAACTATCAGGGTATTGACCCCGGAAGTAACACAGCAGAAGGAGAAGACAAGTGGGAGAGGATGAAGGGGAATCCTCCCATGTTTGCTACTAAATGCAAACATAAGCCCTCTGATCATATTTCCCAATGTATTTGTTTAGGTTATACAATTTGATACATTTGGGGAAATTTAGCCTACATTATTTAGCTTGGTAAGACAATGCGAATGCCATCAACAACCCTCTTTCTCTCTCACTAAATGTGCGTGTACGTGTTTATATATGTGTGAATTTGAGACTCTCTCTCTCTCTCTCTCTCTCTCTCTCTCTCTCTCTCTCTCTCTCTCTCTCTCTCTCTCTCTCTCTCTCTCTCTCTCTCTCTCTCTCTCTCTCTCTCTCTCTCTCTCTCTCTCTCTCTCTCTCTCTCTCTCTCTCTCTCTCTCTCTCTCTCTCTCTCTCTCTCTCTCTCTCTCTCTCTCTCTCTCTCTGTCTGTCTGTCTATCTATCTGACTCTCTTTTTTAAATATTATACACAATTAATGTTTTTCAATTGTTTGATGACCTGATGAAAAGAAGTATGTTTATGCTTATTCAGTTTATCCTCATTAAACATTTCAAGTTCAAGTTCTCTCTCTCTCTCTCTCTCTCTCTCTCTCTCTCTCTCTCTCTCTCTCTCTCTCTCTCTCTCTCTCTCTCTCTCTCTCTCTCTCTCTCTCTCTCTCTCTCTCTCTCTCTCTCTCTCTCTCTCTCTCTCTGTCTATCTGCATGTGTGTGTGTGTGTGTGTGTGTGTGTGTGTGTGTGTGTGTGTGTGTGTGTGTGTGTGTGTGTGTGTGTGTGTGTGTGTGTGTGTGTGTGTGTGTGTGTGTGTGTGTGTGTGTGTGCCTGCGTTCGTACGTGGGTGCGTCTGTATGTATACAACAGCTAAGATGTTACGTGAGAGGCCACAACCACAATGACACAGGCACCTGGGTGGGGAGCAGACACGGCTACTTTTTGGGTCTGAAGGTAAGCACAGTCAACTGTAACAATTATGCAATGTTTATCATTCATTTTGGTACAAAACAATCTCATTGCTTTTTGTCTATGTTTACACACCTACCCTCGTGCCTGATACCTCGTTTCTGTATGAACGTGTTCGATGATGGGATTCATGACTGGAAAACAAATCATGAGTGACATCCCATGTAAACACCCCCCTACGGTCATGAGAGAGAGGGAGAGAGAGAGAGAGAGAGAGAGAGAGAGAGAGAGAGAGAGAGAGAGAGAGAGAGAGAGAGAGAGAGAGAGAGAGAGAGAGAGAGAGAGAGAGAGAGAGAGAGAGAGAGAGAGAGAGAGAGAGAGAGAGAGAGAGAGAGAGAGATCATACAATTTGTTGGTTATTTCATTTAATTTCAATACAAAATAATATAATGCCACATATGATTTGTAGCCTACAATAAATATAAATATTGTGCTTCCCTGAATGAAAAGTTGTGTTTTACGTCCTGTGGACCCGGGTAGGCACATATGGGACATATTGTGCTTCCCTACCACACCTAACTCCATTTAATAATATAGGCCTGTCGGCGTAATAATTTGAACAAGAAAGAACATTTTAAAGAGAACACAAACTTTCTGAATCAGATGGGTTTTACAAAGATGGGGATTTTAAACCTGGACAGAGATGACTGATGAGACATGAAAGAGGGCGAATTCCAGTATTTTATTTCTTCTTCTTCTTCTTCTTCTTCTTCTTCTTCTTCTTCTTCTTCTTCTTCTTCTTCTTCTTCTTCTTCTTCTTCTTCTTCTTCTTCTTCTTTTTCCTCCTCCTCTCCAGGTCAGCCCTGACCAAGTAGTGGTGAGGGAAAAAGAGGACACGGTGAATGTGACCTTGACCTCCACCCTTCCCATCGTGTGTGACCATGGCAACCCTTCCTCCTACTGCTGTCTGCACGTGGCAATCGACTTGGAGGGCGCCAAAGGTCAGACTGTTGTACAAATCGGTCCTGTCAAACTATGACTTCCAGCAAGGCAGACAGCAGAAGGGGTTCCTGCTATTCTGGATGGCTGGGATTCAACGTGTTTCCATTTCTGCCAGATAGCAGCTGTTACCATGGGACGAATGGGCTGGAATATGTTTATGGCGGATATATCCTTGCCTAGGGTACATCCCTACTCTTTCAGCCAAAAGGATTTGAAGACAGCCGGTGTTGGAGAGGGTTCTCGAAGGACAACCAATTTCTCTGTCTGCAGTACTAGAGCCAGTAGCAAAGGCCCCTTAGTTTGAGAGTCAGAGTCTTCCACACAAAAGACTAAACTGTACCGCGACTTTCTGTTATTGGGTGGCATGATGTAGCTCTCTCTTTACTATTTGCTCCAACTATTAGCTAACGCCAACCAATTATGCAAGTCATTTGAGTAAAGGAAAGTAGATGAGACTAATCGATATTTCACTTTATATTTGAGCTAAATGGGTGATTCGTTATTGAAATCATTATTAACAAGAAAAGGTTTCGTGTTGCAACTTTACTCTGTATCTGTCTTATCCAAGAGAAAGGCAGAACAGGACACCAAGTCTTGGTATGGGTGCGATCAAGGTGAGAGTGTGACTTCTTTGTGGCTTCCTTGGGACTACTAAAACAAAGTATTGTTCGCTAACATGCACGGCGCAACTGCTCGTTCTCAAAATAAAGATATACGTTTATGTTTTACAGAAGAACTTTTTGTGTGTGTTTGTGGGGCCATTTACTGTAGAAAATAGCAAGATTCCAAACTTTCCGGAAAAAAGGTTTCTTGGTAAGAAACGGGTTGAGTTGTTAGTGTAACCACAGCGTACGGGAAGTGTTGAACATGAGCCGTGCATGTCTCCTCGTGTTTCTGACAGACAGTCTGGTGAGCCCCCATCCCTGTGTGTACAAGCTGTGCTCCACGGACTGGAACTCCACGTCCCACTCAGCCTCCATCACCATCCCCCTCACTGCCGTCAAGGTCAGACATATTGTTTTTGCCGTCAAGGTCAGAGCATCACCTTTGGCCTAATCTGATTGTCACGAACAATAAATGTATATAGGTACACAATTATGTTTTGAAAGAGTAGTATCATTACGTTTTTGTTTTAAATCGAGATCAGAGTTTTGACTGCTCTTCTTCTTCCCGTGGGAAGGGGCAGAATTGGGGAATCTTTGATATTTTTTGTTTCTCTTTTGATTCGCATGCATATGGGCATGTTTTATGCATGCATTATTCTAGTGACCCTAGAATTGGCCTCATTGACATCATGGCTGATTGTTTTCGCTGTCCCGACATTAACATAATATATTTATTGATCTAAAATATATCTCTGTGTCTGTCTATTTATCCCTGTATCTTGTTTTGTTTCTGTCTCAGGCTCTTCCTCTGTCTCTGTCTGTCTGTCGCTCTGTCCAGAATGTTGCTTGGAAAGTTCCTTGCATGCTGTACTGTATGGCGTATTGCATTGTGTTGTATGTTGTGAGCATATTACAACCACAACACACCATACAAGCAACTTGCAAAGCAACATTATGGCCACTGAACCACAACTCACTAAAACTAAAGTAAAAGAGTCCATTGGAACCAAAGGGAGGAGACTCAGCTTGAATAGAGATTTTGGATAGGATTTACCCCCCATCTATAACAGCATACTGAACTTCAATCAAGCCAGCTCTGACAATAACTCATGAGGCAAAAACAACAGCCCCAACTCCAAGATACCCAACTCAGTTTGGGTTGACAGAGGACAGCTTAGTGCTGGCCGAAAAGTTCCCAAGTATATTTTTTTTCTTTCGTTTTTCTATTTATTATTATTATTATTATTATTATTATTATTATTATTGTGCTCAAGCTTAATGATTGTTTCAGGACCACAAGGTAGAAGGGGACCAGCATGTCAACTTGACCTTTCGACCCGTGGTCACGCCATCTGCCGGACCCTACGTGGCTGTGTTTGACAATTACAGCATTCCTTCCACCCCTGTAAGATGGTGTGTGTGTGTGTGTGTGTGTGTGTGTGTGTGTGTGTGTGTGTGTGTGTGTGTGTGTGTGTGTGTGTGTGTGCGTGCGTGCGTGCGTGTGTGTGTGCGTGCGTGCGTGTGCGTGCGTGTGCGTGTGCGTGTGCGTGTGTGTGTGTGAGAGAGAGAGGGAGAGAGACACAGAGAGAGAGAGAGAGAGAGAGAGAGAGA